>CAHIKZ030000779.1:1245000-1297500 GCA_903632075.3 Acanthosepion pharaonis | reverse complement strand
AACCAACATTCGCTGCCGTAAAGAAAGACAGATGTCACGTAACAGTTCAGTATTTTTTTCTTACAAAGATATCCCCCTGCCTCGCAATACTCTGCCCAGCTTTTGGGATGTATCCTTAGCCATCTCAATACGATATTACCATCATAAAATTAACAATATGCAAATGACACGGCACTCTCAAAATTTTACTTGGATATTAAAACAGAAGACTATACACCGGTAGTAAATTGGAATTTCGTCACCAAAACTCCACCCTTTTCCGACCATAGTGACCCATGCAACTTATGTTTCCTGGAAAAAAGATTCACCCTCAAAAATATTAATGACCGAAATGAACACATTTTAGCTTGTAATAAACGAAACGAACTCATTTTAGCTTGTAATCACAGAAAGAAAACTCTTAAAATATTAAGATTAGTTACAGCTACAAAAAAAAAAAAACCTTGAGCAACATATAGCACAGCATAATAACGTAACTTTAAACAATGCTTAAGCAATAACAATAGCAATATTAACACAAAAAAGTGTTATTGTCAAAAAGGCATTAACTGTCCGATTGACCATAAATGTATGCATAAAGGCGTCATCTACAAGGCTAGCATTAGACATAATGGCGAGACAAAATTTTATTTCGGTTCTACAGCCAAC
The DNA here is from genome assembly GCA_903632075.3 of Acanthosepion pharaonis. Classification (NCBI taxonomy): domain Eukaryota; kingdom Metazoa; phylum Mollusca; class Cephalopoda; order Sepiida; family Sepiidae; genus Acanthosepion; species Acanthosepion pharaonis. The sequence goes on along the minus strand of CAHIKZ030000779.1, from coordinate 1,296,852 downwards.
AACTGGGAAATCAGATATTACCATCATAAAATGACTTTTAACAATAAACAATATGCAAATGACACGGCACTCTCAAAATTTTACTCGGATATTAAAACAGATTACTATACACTGGTAGTAAATTGGAATTTCGTCGCCAAAACTACACCCTTTTCCGGCCACGGTGACAGATGCAACCTGTGTTTGCTGGAAAGAAAATTCATCCTCAAAAATATTAATGACCGAAATGAACTCATTTTAGCTTGTAATCACAGAAAAAAAACTCGCTTACAATATTTTCATTCAGGATAAATATATTACCAAATATCACATGCACTTCTCATATTTTAGGTTACATATTAATTACCCCCCCACACTTTAACCATTTTAACGTATATTATTACTTAACGAATTACCCGGTGTTCCTCTTTTAAACTTTAAGCTTGCCTTTTTTTCTTTTTTACAGTATCTACACTCTATATTCTGTATTTACCCCCCAATATTATATTAAATATTAATTTTCTATTAAAAGTGAGCTTTGAATCTGCATTTAATTTAGCGTTCCTCCCATGACACCCAGAATATTATTTAAAAATCAAAAGTAATAATTCGTGCCTGGTGAGTTGGTAGAACAACAAAATTTTAAGTTGCACTTAAAACGTAGGTAAATGTATATTTATTAATATATATATATATATATATATATATATATATATATATATATATATATATATATATATATATCAGGTCATCCCATAAGTTCTGTCCGAATTTTAGCTTTTTTTAAAATGAACGAAATTTAAAGAGTATTTTATAATGTCTAATGGAGCTGAACATTATTTTTATGTTTAGATGCATTTAAACTGATCAAATTTTATTTCAGAGAACAATAAAATTAAATTTTGTTTAATTAAAACCCTGCTAACATGGAAGTACCCAAGAATCATATGAGGCACATAATGCTTTATGAGTTCAAGAAATGAAACTCAGCAGCCGAAGCGGCTAGAAAAATCCACTCAGTTTATGGAGAGGAATGTGTGAATGAAACAACTTGCAGAAGATGGTTTGCAAAATTCAGAGGTGGAGATTTCACCCTTGAAGATGAAGATCGAACCGGGCGTTCAGTTGAGTTTGATGAAAAGCTTCTTGAAGCAGCCCTTGAAGAAAATCCTGCTTTATCAGTTGAGGAATTGGCAGTGGTTCTCAGTTCAAACCATACAACTGTTCATCGTCATCTTCAACAACTTGAAAAAGTTCCTAAACATGGAAAATGGGTGTCTCATGAATTGTCTGAAAACAATCTCAAATCCTGAGTTGACATCTGTCTTCTCTCCATTCTCGCCAACTTGTTTCACCTTTTTTGGATAGACTTGTGCTGGCGACGAAAAATGGATCTTTTATCGAAATGTTAAGCGTCGTAGACTGTGGTTTGGTAAAGGGGAAGGACCCCAGCCACAGCCGAGAAGGGAAAAGGTTCTTCTTTCAATCTGGTGAGATCGCCAAGGAATAATCCACTTTGAATTCTTACCACCTAATGCAACAATTAATGCTCAAATATACTGTCAGCAATTAGAGCGTTTGAACCAAGCTTTGAGGGGAAAAGACCTGCTCTAGTGAATCGAAAAGAGGTGATGTTTCGTCAGGACAATGCGAGACTCCACACAGCAAGAATCACGTCACAAAAGATCGAAGAACTTGGTTGGGAAAAAATTCCTCATCCACCTTATTCTCCCGATATTTCTCCTTCAGACTACCATTTGTTTCGTAGCTTACAGTATCATTTGGAAGAAGCAGCTTTTGTAACACAGGAAGAGGTTAAAACTGACATTTGTGAGTTCTTCGAATCAAAGCCAAAAGAATTTTACAGTAATGGAATTAGTAATCTGGAAGGAAGTCATAGATAATCAGGGAAAATACATTGTTGATTGAATCTGTAATTAAATGTAACTTTTGGTCACTTGTTTTCTTTATTCAAAATTCGGACAGATGACCTGATATATATATATATATATATATGAAGAAATATAGTCTTAAGGTGTGCTATATTTATGGGATAAAGTGCTCAATATCAGAGATAGAGCGTGTGTAAATATAAAAGTGAACATAGAAGTCAACACTTAGAGGCGACAGTCTGTTTCATGCTATATGCAATCGTCAGGCCTGACGATTGCATATAGCATGAAACAGACTGTCGCCTCTAACTTTTATATATATATATATATATATATGTGTGTGTGTGTGTGTGTGTGTGTGTGTGTGCGCGTATATATGTGTGTGTGTTTGTATAATGCTATGTTACATATATAATGCTATTTTCAAAAAGAACGGAGTGAATAAGTTTAAAAAAGAGGGAACAGTAGAGAGGAAAACTGGATGAGGAGGTCACAACAGGAAGAGGGATCAACATTTCAACATAGAGATAAAGAGATTAATTAGAAAAGATCCAACTCAATCCATAAGACGTTTGACACATGAGAGAGGAGTTTCAGCTATGACAGTTCAAAGAGAAGTGAAAAAAAAAGACTTCAAAAATGAAATCGTACCTGAAACTTGTGAGGTTCCTTGTTACCCCAGGACAAAAAAAGTTAGAAGCTTAGAGAGGCGATGATCATCTTGAATAATTTGGAAAAGGCTCCTGGAATGATATATATATATATATATATATATATATATATATATATATATATATATATTATGAAATGGGCAAAGTCCGACAATTATTTTAAGACATTTTTATGTTTAAACATTCTTTTTATAGATCCAAATATTTAAGTAAATGCTCTGTTTTATAATGAACAGTATTGATAACATTTACCGGCCTGATGTCTGAAAAATTTTCATAGAAAATATTCGTCCTTACTGTTTTTAATTTATTTTTTTAATTCATGGAAGATTGAAAAACAGTAAAATCGACCTTGCTAATCGAACGACCCCCTGTCGCTCGATCGGTTAAGGCACGTCAGGCTATATGACGGTTCCGTATAGGTTACAGGTTCGATTCCTGACGGAGGACGAATATTTTCTATGAAAATTTCTCGGACATCCAGGCCGGTAAATGTTATTAATACTGTTTATTATAAGACAGAGCATTTACTTAAATATTTGTATCTATAAAAAGAATGTATAAACATAAAAATGCCTTTTATATATATATATATATATATATATATATATATATATATATATATATATATTTGAACTTAATTTCAATTCTTTATGAGTTTCTGATCCTTAGCTATGATTAATTAATGATGAACATTTTCCGTCATGATCGATTTTATATATGCAAGTTTAATTGAAAACGGCTGACAATGTGCAGCGGTTAATTTTTTTATATAATTTTTCTTGTTCGTATATATTTTTTTTCTTTTCGGGACATAAATTATATCAAAATTGCCTGTATGTTTTTTAAGCGCTTTCGGTTATATTTTTAGCCATTAACAAGGATTAATCTTATTTTACTTTTACCTTAACATATGGATTGTTTTATGTATGTATCTATAGTTATAGGAATTTTTTATTTTCTAAACACGATTAGCACACTGTGCCCATGTTCAAATTTGATATTATTGAATTTAAATATAACAACAATTGTCATCTTCTGTTTTCCTGTATCCTGTTTTTTATAGTCCTTTCTCATCGCTAAAGTTTTCTCATATTCTTTTACTCCGAGTACCTCCTTGTGTCTTAGTGGCATTATCACCTTGCTTGAGGTGAAATAATTAAAAAAATCACACTTAACATTTATTTTCATGCTGAGTTCAAAGCTTTTGACATCTTACTCAAAGATGTTCATTCAGATATGTACCCTGACTTTCTTATTTGTGTGAATAATGCAGTCTTTATTAAAGTTTTTTCTTTATCAGTTATAAAAAATCTTCTATGGACTTTATTTTTTCAGTTAAAATCCAATGAAATTTCTCCTTTTGCGTTTTGGAGAAAAAGGGTTAAGTGTATTGCTCATTTACTGTGAAGTTGTCAATGTGTACGCGTACCATGTTGAGTACGCATGCGTTACGGTTTGTTCTTGCATTATAATTATAGATTTTCTTTTCTTATAGCAAGATAATTCACTGAAAATTGATCATTGACAAGAGTAAAGAGAGGCGAGTGTACAAGCTGTAAACTATATTCAAATGTACAAAGCTATTATCTGTCAGCAACTGGAAATGATAAGATGGAATAGATCGTAAATTTATAATAGCAAGTGATTTATTTTATCTAATATAACTGTTGGAAATCGCCGTTTGAACAGCGTTTACTTTGTTCATAACGTTCTTGTGGTCATTAGCGCGAATAAAGTTCCTTGTCAGATTTCAATATTACTTGTACAGATAATCAATGTTAATAGATACAATGGAGTAATGTGGTTAGTCCACTTGCATATTTATAAGACTATTATTCGTCGGCACATCGAATATTGTTGTCACATCAGGAATCCAATCTTCAATGTTATTGATCCTGGCATCTCGGCCTCAGTCACTTTCCAACCGACGTAACGTAGTTTATTTTGCTTCTTCTATAAATAACGTCATGGTAATTGTTCTGTTGTGTTTTCATTCTTTGGTACCTCGACATCACAAATTTAAGCGTAGTACTAGATTGACAGCTTTTAAAGATGTCCCGGTTGTCGTTAAGTTCAATAAAGTCAAATCAAGACGAACAAACTTGAAGAAGAGAAGTAACACAACAACTATATTAAATTTGACGGGTTTAATCTACAAAAAAGGGTGTATGCACAATAGATAAAAAGAAAGCTTGGAAATATAATTTATATTTGCGGATTTAATTGTTAGGCGAGTGTCCAAGGAACAAGGTGGGCTTCGCGGCATCTGTATTCCATTAGCGTCGGGAGTGACGGCTCCAATAAACATGTGGTCACTACGGTTGTTAGTTGAAAAAGAGGAGGATTTCAGGATCGAGTTTCCCATGTAGCTCCAAGAATGGATCCTGACTGGACAGCAGTTAGCCAATCAGATTCCTGGATTAGTAAGGGTTTCAAGTTCAAGGTTGATCTTTGAATGGTCAAGGGTTAGCTTCCTTTACTATCTCATAAGCTCGGTCTCATAATTGCTAATTGTTGTAACCATAATTTCTATACTAACTGTTTTTTCGATCGATCTTTCCGCATGTGAAATTATCTACCTGCTTCTTGCTTTCATGTCAACTACGATCTTCAAAGGTTTGTTGGGTTGTTATTTTATAACGTCTCACTACCTGAAGATGTTCCGAAGTAAGAATAAATACAATGTACTAAAAAGGGAAATGAAAAGGGGACTGCCAAAATACATTTACCATTTTTATTAAATTAAACAAAAAACAAAAAACATGACATGATATAAACATGATACTTACAAGATTACTACTTTTATGAGCTAAGCTGGTCAACTACCATCTGTGAATATCTTTGTTCCTCATGCTGTGAGTCTGGACGTTGATTGCAAGATGTGTTGGTCTAACCTCTTCTCTGGGCCAGGCTGGACCTAACTATGGCAAGGCCTTAATCCAATTTTGGTTGTCCCTACCGTGCCAAGAGCATTAACTGACCTTACTTATTTGCTTGTTAGGTAGAGTGTTCTGTTTAAAACCTTACAAGTCTAAATGTAATATTGATCACCATCTTCTGTCTGCTTGAATTCTTTTTTTTTTTATTGTTCCCCTTGTTTCTTTCACTCTCAGTAACCCTTTGTATCCTAGTGGTTTTTATTGCGTTACTTGAAATGAAATATTTTTTTTTAGGGAAATAAACGAGTTTATTGATATGGTGTTTTCAATTAATGTGTAACGCTGAGATAAGAGATTTTTCTTTTGATTCGATCACGTTATTCATGGTGTTGTTCTTTTTTCATATCGGTCTAATAGTGCGATTAGCTTTAATGGTCTCTTGTTTCCGCTGCTGACTTGAACTATTTGCATCTGTTCATAAAGGCGAGGCTAGGTTCGGAAAAAGCTTTAAAAATATGTTTTCGGTGGCGGATTTTGATTGGTTGAAAAATATATATGACAGTTCGCTGTCAGATTTCGTTTACTATTGGAAATGATTCTATGAACAATTTGAAATTGTTATTACCCCAGTAGGTCTTTAAAGAGTTACACAGCTACTGTAAACCTAACCGTGGCAGCTGTGGAATATTAAGTTTTTCGGCAAGTAATGCTGATATTATTTGGAAACGGAATGAAAACCCATTCAAGTATTACTTTCTTCTCGAATATGTAGTTTCCCCTGTGGAATATATGACGGCAAAATTGTCCAAATCGTGTTAGAGCATAATTGTCTATTCTACAAAATGTTTAATATCTAAAAAAAAAACCTAAACTAATTGAGTTTCTTTTTCCAGGTTTTTAGATATGTAGTTTAGCTATCTTGACATCATTTGTCGTAAGAATCATATTCAGTTAGAAAGAGAACAGGTTAAAATCGTTTTGTGTCAGGCCCACTGTCTTAGCAAATGAGCAATGGTGAGAGAAAAAAAGATCATTCAGGACTTCAGTAATGGTACCAACATTCATACTCTGGTTTCCATCTTCAAAGTCCATTCAAGAACTATCAAGAGAACGGAAAATAAGTTTAAAAAAGAAGTAACAGTAAAGAGGAAAACTGAATCCGGAGGTCACAAAAGGAAGTGGGATCATCATTTCAACTTAGAGCTAAAGAGATTAATTAGCATGGACCCAACTCAACCAATAAGAAGTTTGGCACGCGAGAGAGGAGTTTCAGCTATGGCAGTAAAAAAAGACTTGAAAATGAAATCGTACGTGAAACCTGTGAGGCAACTTGGTACTACAGGACAAAAAGTTAGAAGTTTAGAGAAGGCGAAGATCATCTTGAATATGTTGGAAAAAGATTCTGAAATAATATATATATATATATATATATATATATAAACTTTGTTTCAATCCTTCATGAGTTTCCGATCCTTAGCTATGATTAATTAATGATGAAAATGTCATTTTTGTTTATGAAAGATTAAACGTTTCTTCTGTTAAGCTTGGAGAGTAATTATACATACGTATTGCTCAAAGTAGAGCCCAATAGTGTTATAAAAACCTCTGACAATTCCAGTAAGATAATTTTAATTATTTATGAGATGCAACTGTTCAGAACTTAATCTAACAATTGGACAATTTTGCTGTTATAACCGGTATAGCTACAGGCACACCAAGTTAGCTGATGCAGACTTTGTGAGTTTCGCTGTTGAATATATAGCACTATTGCCAAACCATGCTAACTGTTCCTGATGTGGTTGCAGTAGCAAGTAAGTTTTGTATGGGGTAGAGTTGCTAGCCTCGCACCCAAAAAGTTTTGAATTCAGGTTTGTCTCTCTCACCATTGCATACTGCATGAACTCTAAAAGGGTAACACGTCTTGCTACAGAGGCATTTGCTTTGGTTCGTTTTATTTTACGGCATATCAACCTCAATGGGTTATTTAATGCCGACAAAATTTTTAGGGTATTTTCGTATCCATAGAATATGTATTCTTTGTAAGAAATCAGTTTGTAGATCAAGTTTCACTGAGTATATATATATATAAGAAGTGGTTTCACGCTCCTCAAAACCTCCCGAACGGAGGCCTTGCTGCTGGATGTAGTTTATCGTCTTACCCAGGACGAAAAGAGACATTTAAAAAAAAATGTGCAGTGTATACAGATGCATGTATATATCAGCTGTGGTTTAAAATGTTTTATGTCATATCCGACAGATCTCATATTTGAAAGAGACTCTTGAATTGGATCAGGCGCGAACACTGAATGTGACATGTTCAACTGTTTACAAATATCTCAAGCAAATTGGGAAATCTTTTAAAAGAGGTTATGTCGGGGAATCATCGGAGGTTCATAGTAAGATTTATCGGAAAACAGTGTTCCATCTTTGGTCCTAGTTTGTTTTTCATTTTCCTTAATGACCTTCCCGACAGCATCACTTCTCAACTTGGTATCTATGCTGATGACAACCATTTACTCCTGTCTCGATAGTAACTGAGGATTTCGATAAAGCAGCCGATGTCCAAAACGACATCTAGGCTGTTGTTGGCTTGTTAATTTTAATGCCCCCAAAACTAAGCTTCTCTCTGCCTTCCATCAACATAGCTGATGCTATCCTCCAGGAAAGTGACTCATTGCGCCTTCTAGGGTTAACGTTCTCAGCTGACATCAAGTGAAAAGACTGTATTGAATATATTATTAGGTGCTACAACTGCTAACAAAGTTCACTGTGTCGTACAAGACAAGTTTTCTCTCCAGAAACTATCTTACATATCTATAAGTTTACCATTTGTCCATGCTTAGAATATTGCTGCCACTTATAGTCTGGTGCATCTGTTATTTACCTTGATAAAATCCAAAGAAGAATCAGCAATATTATCGGGCCTGATCTGGCGTCTCGGCTTCAGTCACTTTCCCATCGCAGAAAAGTTACCTTCCTGTGTCTTTTCTATAAATACTTTCATGGTAATTGTTCAGATAAGCTATTCGCTATGGTACCTAGACTTTTTGAATTTAAGCGCAGTATTAGACTGATGTCAAGATCTCATCAATTTACTGTTGAGCTGGCTAGATGTAGCCGTAAATTCTATGCTAACAGTTTCTTTTGTCGCACTTCTAGCTTGTGGAACGTCCTTCCCACCCCCATGCTTTCCAGCCAACTTTAATCTCCAAAAGTTTAAATCTATTGTCAATCGCTATCTACTATTATTATCTATGTACTATTACTCTTTTTGTTTCTGGTCATTAGTAATGTTTCTGTTTCTAATTCTTCACCTCTAGTAACCCCTTGCGTCTTGGTAGCTTTACTACCTTGCATTGGGTGAAATCGATTAAAAAAAATAAAAACAAATTCGGTACACTTCGAAATAAAGTAACAGAATCAAAGATATAAACGAATAGTATATTTTAACGACTTCAATATTGGTAAAAGCCCTTTGTAGAGTTGGTTGTCGAAATCTTGTTGGTTTAAGTCAAATTTTAATAGTAGACGTCATTTTGTTGGCAGCTGTCGAAAGTGTGGTTGCTTTGGAGATATGTTGTAGTGTAAATATGCTGATTATATCGGACTTGAAAAAGGGCGCGAAAACGTCTTCGCAAACGACCTTCTTAGTTTTTCACGCAACATGTTCGGACGCGGTTTCTGACTCTCTCTCCCTGGCTGTCTCTCTGCTTGGTCGCTTATATACATTTTGAAAGGCTCCAAACTCCTTGTTCTTTTGATTGCCTAATATTATTTTGTTTATTTTCCGACGTTCCTTTCTTTTTCTTTTATTAGCGTGTGTAATGTGTGGAGTCTTCCTTGTTTTGGTTGATTTCTAATCGTAATAAATTTGAATCTGGACTAGCGAACTTCCATTTTGCAGCTGTCCTTCCGTCTTTTCTCTTTTTTGTTCTTTTTTATATGAGAGTTCTCATTAGTCAGCCTTCTCATTAGTTGAGAGAGAGAGAGAGAGAGAGAGAGAGAGAGAGAGAGAGAGAGAGAGAGAGAGATTATTAAGGAAAGTAAATGCCTTTATTTTAATTTTAATTTTTAATATTTTATTTTTATTTTACGCCACAGGTATTTCTATTTCACATGAACTTTGGCTTGAAAACCGAACATAACATCAAATCACTTTTGGATCAATCAACCAACGATTTTATCCACTGGGACATGTTTCCTTGCGGGGTGGGGGCACATGTCCCAGCGTTGGTTAATTGATTCAAAAGTTAGTTGACCCAAAGAGCTGAGAGAACAAACAACTTGGAGCGTTGAGTTATAAGTTGAATTAACTAAAACGGAGATATCCAAAGTCATGACATATGGAATTAGAATCTACCTCAGTTAACTAAATAAAGGGTTAGGTTCGAAATTCCAACGAATATAACTTGAAGAAGGACGAAGGGTACAACGGCCGAAACGTCGTGAATATGACAATAAAGATGAGGACAACAGTCCGAACAATGTAAATAGTGTAAATAGTTGCAATACCTAATCTCAGATTTATTAAAAAATATATCCAGTTTAAATAAAAAATGACTTCAAATGGCCGCACATTTTGGTTGATGCATTTTCATTTTACCCAGGAGTTGTTATCAGACAAAAAGGTAATTTACCTCTTGCTATACAGATGTCCATTTCAATTTAATTCAAATTGTCTATGTATGTATGTTTGCGCGTGCGCATGTACATTTTAATTCAATGACAGATCTAAAATATTTCGATTAAATAATTAAAAAAAACTTTTAAAATAATTATATTTACTACCGAATGATGCCAAAATCAAATAATTGCAACAATGTAAATATCTGGGAGGGCGGAAAGTGCGACACCGAAATTCGAAGACGCATTGAATGGTGATAGCTAAGCAAAGTATTAAGAAACGCGAAAATTTCGTTCGGGACGAAGAAAGGAGTATTGAACTGTTACGTAATATTAGTCATCCTATCCAGCAGTGAATGTTAGACAATCTCCCCACAAATGAAGAGATTTGAATCAACAGAAATGTGGTTCTATAGAAGGATACTGAGAGTATTATGGACTGAACATGCGAGAAACGACGGAGTTTTAGAGAAAATGGAAACACAAAGGACATATATTTAACATCAGGAAGAGATGAAATTTTTAGGGCAAATAATGAGGAAAGAGGGCTTGGAAATTTTGACAGATTGAAGGCAAAAGGAACAGGGGAAAGAGAAATAACACACTTGGCCAGCTTGAGTAAATGGATGACGAAACAAGGTTTAGGAGATAGAACAAAAATACAAAATTTATTAAAAGCTACAAAGTACAGGATATTGTGGATAGCCGTGATCATCAATGGTGAGGCATAGAAGAAGAACTGCTGAAAAGTTCAATAAAATCTTATAATTATCCATGTTTTCAGAGTTTAAAAAATTAACAGTTAAAAAATGGTTTTATTGCTCAACCCTGAGTAAGGTTGTCTAGACTGAGTGGGTGGGGAATGTTGTATTCCAATATCTTATTTCAAACTCATTCAAATTGTGTGTATGTGCGTGTGCGTGCATTAAGTGGCACCAGCACATGTAAGCCACTCACACACAACCGGGATATGCGCATATGCATTACATATGCACATGCAAATTCACACGCAGCCTGTGTGATGGACATAGAATCAATTTTTCTTTTATAATATAGATTGTTGAAGGTTACTTTGTCCTGAAATAATCGATTGGTTTCCACAAGTCATCAGATTTGTTTTCTTGTGTGACCTTAACATTAAATCACAGACCTGAAGTGTTCCGGTCGAGTGAAATAAAAACCGTTGAACCGAATATAACGATTCCAAACTAACCTTCTAACTTAAAATGGCGACGAAGAGAGTTCCGGTCATGCGCGATGATCGAAAGTAGCGTAAGAGCTGATTCTCCATCTGTTCTAGCCTTTCCGTTTAATTTTATAGTTTCATTACTCTATCTATCTATCTATCTATCTATCTATCTATCTATCTATCTATCTATCTGTTTCAGTCAATTCATCTCACTCTCTGTACACACACACACACACACACACACACACACACACACACACATATATATATATATATATATATATATATATATATATATATATATATATATAAAGACCGTAAATAAGATCATACAAATTGCAATAAACGAAATCAATAATTAACAATACAAATGTTTAGAAGTATATATCAATACTATTTACTTTCACGAAAAACCTACCGTGTATACTCGTGTATAAGACGACTTCATGTATAGTGCAACCCTTGAACTTTTTGCATGAATTTTAGCCCCTTAAGAAAAAAAGTTACCCGTGTATAGTGCAACGGTTAACCGAAAATGCACGATTTAAACCTTTAAAAAATTACCTGTGTATAGTGCGACCCTCTATTTTTTGTGTAAAAAATTGACCATAAAAACTTGCACTCTAGTCGATTATATGCATTATATGCATTATATGCACCATATAACATCAGTTTTCATTTTTGTAGGGACACACAAATTCAAACTAAACGTTAGGATTATTATACACTTATTTATTTTGGACAAGTATCCTCATCTTGTTTGTTATCATCACACTGTTTCGGTTGTTATATGCCTCGATCCTTTATTTCTGTCTGTGTTATAGTTGGTAACCTTCAGGGAATTTCGAACTCTTTATTCAATTAATGGAGTTAAATTGTTCTCGTTCTACTGTCTCTGATAGGTTGCGGAGTAACGCGTGGTAGGTAACCCTTTTTAGTAAATTCGGTCTTGTCTATTTTATTGATTTAGAGTATGTGACTTTCTTTTAACAGGAATTGAACTCATAACAATCGAGTAACTCGATTCGCATGACCAATCCACAAGGCGGGCAGGATGTTACTATAAAGGATAAGGCTCTTCGTCTCATTGGGGTTTATGTGCCCAATGATCATTCTGAGCGGCTTGATTTGTTTCGGCAGATTGAGCCGTCTTCGTTGGTTAGTATTAGTGGGTGATTGGAACCATTTCGGGACTTTATCGATGTTTGATGTTGTCGATAAGTATCGTAATGAACACCCTCGGGAGATAGTGTGGACTTGGACAAATAGCGGCGGCTCAGCTACGGAGGTGTGTTCAAAGTATATCAACCGAGTCTTAGTTACGAGAGTCGATGTAAAACTCTTAGGGTGTCCAAGCTTCCATTATATTATTTATTCGGATCATAGGTTCGTCCGGGTTCGTGTAAACTTAGATAAGGCTAAGGTTAAGATGGCTGGCTACTGGAAATTGAACTGCTCATGATTTGGTGAGTAAGATTTCCAGGACCAGCTGCTACTAATGCTGTATCAGGAACTGACGGGGGCTATGGTTGGGAAGATGTAGTGGGATAAATTAAAATCTTTCATTTTCTGCTAAATATAGTTGTCGGCTCAATTTAGATAGATTAGCGGCGCAAACAGAATGAGCAAAAAGTCGATCGGGCAGTAAAATCCCGTGATAGCCGGGACGTAGCTTTAGCTAAGATCTGGTAGTTAGGGCTAGGTTAAAAAGAATAAGGCCGCTGAATTGCGTGCAGAGGAAGTTAGGAATGCACCTCGTCAACATATCGTCAACATTGTCAGATAATCGGACCGTGACTACAAACGCGGGCATATGTGAAGTTTTTCGTGACTACTTTCAGGGTCTCTTTACCAGGAAGCTCGGTCTGAGTAGTGCTCAGTTCGACGCTTATTTAGCCAATTTTTTCTGTCTCGAGGCAGCTGAAGCGGCTGGGTGCGAGGGTCCTATCACAATGTCGGAAATCTTGGAAGCGCCGAAGAAAGTCGGCCGGGACAAATCTCTGGGATTAGATGGTCCACCCTACGAACTGTACTTGAGGCAGTCGCATCGTTTTTGCTCTTTTGCTGACACTGATTTTCAACAACTGGTTGAAGCAGGGCTCTATACCCCAATGCTTCACCAGGGGTGTGATCAAATTGCTTCGTAAGGACAAAATCAGTGTAGATGGCATAGGTAACTTTCGGCCTTTAACGATGTTAAATACAGAGTTAAAGATTTTAGCTAAGATCTTACACAACCGTTTTCAGGCTGTCCTCTCTAGTCTTATGGGCTCCGAACAGACTTGTGCTGTGACGGGCAGGAGTATTCAGGACAACTTTCATATGGTACGCTTGATCATCGAACAAATCGACCTTGAAGCCGCGCTGATGAATTTAGATCAACCCAAGGCTTTTGAATAGCTATCGATTTTTAGAGGCTGTCCTTTCGGCGGCTGGGTTTAGGCCGTACTTTCGCACCTGAGTCCGAATTCTGCATGCGTCCCCACGTACATTGGTGGAAGTGAATGGAGTTCGATCGGAGCCTTTCGTATTGTCTCGCTCCATTTGCCAAGGTTGTCCGTTTTCGCCTTTTCTTTACGTTCTTGCGTTGGAACCTTTCCTTCTCAAGTTAAAGACGAATCCGGTCCAACGAGGAATTTCTCTGTTGCTATCACCTCGGCCAGGTATTCCGCTTATACTGACAACGTTTCAGTCCTTGTGTCGAGCAGAGCCGAGATTGACGAAGTCAGCAAAGGAAAAGGAGTGTATAAGACGGTGAAAAGGGCCAAGATCAACCGCGACAAGTCTGTTGACTTGCGGTTGGGTGCGTGGAAAGCAGTTTCTCTTCCTGGACCTTTTCTCTGGACGGACGGGCCGGTCAAGTTACTAGGCGTCTGGTTCGGTTCCGATCTCTTGCTGGAAATGAATTGGTCGGAGGTGCAAGAGAAAGCCAATGTCGCAGGAGAAAGACGAGGTCGCAGGAGAAAGACGAGGTCGCAGTTCGACTGTGGTCCCGGAAGATTCTTTCCTTAAAGGGGAGGGCGGAAGTATGTGCCTCGCACATCTACTCAATTCTCCTTTTCCAGCTCTCTGTACTTTCACTTCCGTATACCACTCTAATTTGATTAATAAGGTTTTTTGTTCTTGTGGGGTGGCAAATTCGCAAAAGTACCTCGGAAGATCTGCTACCTCCACCCTTCTGAAGGCTGTCTAGGTACGCCTAGCGTTGAGACTCGTCAACATACACTTCGTTCGCGCTCCTAGATCGAATGTATAGCGATTCGGATGAGGTGGGCGAATTCTGTAATGAAGACGCCTGTAAGAACTTCCCATCCCCGAGAAGTGTGCATGCATGCGAGGAGGAGGCCCGCCGTTTACCCTAAGGTGAGTGCTTCTTCTATCATGAATGTCGCATTGCTCTGAAACACCTCTTACGGGCGTCGGATGGTTTCTCCAAGGTCCAGGCGTTGTCTCGAAAGGCATTATATCATGTGTTTGCTAGCGGATCCGTACGAGATGATTTGTTTGACGAGCTTCGTCTTACAAAGCAGGAGGCTCATTCATTATGGCCCTGGACGCCCGGGTTGAATTGCTTCAATAATAATGAGGCATCACTCACCTGGCTGGTGATTCGTAGAGCACTCGATTTTATTCGGCGGATATGGAAAAATCTCTGCGTTTCACTGTGATGGAAAGGTGGAGACCATAGGTTACGCATTCTTTCATTACAGGGTCGTAGTCTCGTTGTGCAAGCTTGTTGAAGGCTTCATGGTTCGCGCGCGGAAAGTTTTTCGTTCTGTCTGTAGCAATGTGGTACCGCTGATAACGAAGGCTAAATACTATGTGTTCTTTTGCTTGCTAGGTGTTATGAGAGTCGTGATATGGACGACATGTCAGAAGGGGTTCTATGGGGACGAGAAGTTCACTTCTCAACTGATCTTGTTCTTTAAGCATAAAGGGCGGAAAGGCGGCGGCTCCTTTCATCAGAATTTGGTAAAAGGTGGGTGAGTCTTGCACGTTTGTGCCGAGTAAGAGAAGCCAACTTAGAGTGGCATTTTGATGCCGGTTAGGCATTAGGAGATTTCACTGTGCTGAACATTGGCAACCCCGCCCGAAATTAACTTAGTTTAGGCTTGTTTTTTGTCTTTTAGTTTCTTCCGTAAGTTAACTTAGTTAGTGGATGTCTGCTCATTGGCCCCTTTTTATTTCTCTCCCCACTTTCTTTAGTTTAATTTCCCCTTACCACTCCCGTTAGGTGTCGAGAGACGTCAGTTCTATGGTGAATGCTGAAAGCCTTTCGTTTTCGGGGGTGTGTTTCGTAATTGTTTTAGTGTTTGAATGTGTGTTTGAGTGAATGGTTTGGACGAACGAGTGTTGTATCTTATTAAAGTTCCGCATTGATTTCGTTCAGTTAACGGATGTTTCTGCCACATTTAAAGATTTTTATTACTAACACTATTTAACTTAGTTTCTTGTAAATAGTTTTTTTTAAAAATTCATATTGTAAATACACATGAGGGTTTAGATATTAAATTGTTATTTTCCCCTCCCTCATAGACAAGAATTGTACATCTAGGGACTAGTTAGGACTTTCATAGAGACATTGTGGTATTATGGTGGTGTTAGTAATAATGGTAAGTAAGAATGCGTTGTTTTGGTGTGAGGAATATTGTGGTATGTTTGGGTCAGTGATTGTGGCGAGCTAAGTTTAATGTTAAGACAGTAGAAGACCGTCCATTTCCCCATTCCGAATTTTGGCCTTGTGCCACATTTTGTATGTATTCTACAAATAAATATAGATAATACTATTGCAATGACTTATCTAGCTCAATATTGAATACTGTTATCACGACTGATTCTGTTAAGTGTTGTGTCTTACCAGACCCCACATCACAACAGGGATAGACGGAGGGTGAGATACACTTGTCTGTGTTCTTATTGATAGACAATTTTTCAAAATCAATACAGTATGGCTTTCCGAAAATGAAAAGGCTTTCAGCATTTTTTTTGCTTAGAAATGACCTGAATCTTCTTTTATTTACCATTTATTTCGTCAGTGGAACGTCTCAATGGACGACAGATGAAACGCGTATATTCTCTCAGTAATAATGCAGGTACTTATCTGCACTGCTACTCGAATGGAATGTAACACAGGGTTAAGTTTAAAATGGAAGTCCAAGCGTACATGGATTAGATATAAAAACTGCTCAAGTTCCCTCAGCACTTACCTTTTGGAGATGTCACAAGCCCGAGATAATGACCCTAACCTCTTCCTAAGGGAGAGTAATGTTTTCAATCAATTGCTTCAGCCCGAACCCATGTTCATATTATTATAACTATTTACTTGTACAAGTTGAGTTTTGCATAAGATATATTTGATGGAATATACAAATGGCAGCAACATTCTTGGATTCTTCAACACTCTCGTCAGGTCAGTATTCCAGTTAATTTTAGTAATACTGTTGCCTTGATGTTCTTAATTCTTCTTGGGATAATCAATTCTTCCAGTCATTTCGTACCAAATACGAAATTGCCATCTAGAAGAGCCAGGTTGCTGGGAATTTTTCAACATATAAAATAAGCGTTCTGATTCAAATAATGTGTGCGGGTGTGGTGTAATGGATAACGGTTCCGAATGAGAAACCGTTGAGCCGAGTTCGAATTCCAGTCGTGTTCATTACTTTCACTTAAGGCAAATATCCTGTGGATTAAATAGTAGGACATGTATCTGGAATAATTATTGTTAATCTGAAAAAATTAATACAGTATTCACTTGCAAAAAAGGAGAATTATTCCTATAACCCCAAAATATGTTTCAGCTTTAAGTAATCTACAAAGGGTTGATAAACCATAAAAAATCAATCAAATTCAAATAAACGTTTCGCCGAGATTTTTGTATAAACGTGGAACAAAATAATCGTCTTGGGGGAAAGTTATTTGAAAATTAATAAGCGTGTAGTACCAAATTGAGAACCGTGCTGTAGGTGGTGGTGTGGGGATTGAAGAACATAATTTAATTGTGCCGGTGTAGAATCCCAGAATGCCCAACTAACAAAATATACCTGGGGATAGTTTAACCAAGTCCAGAGTAACCCTCGGGGTATGGTTGGGGTAACCTACTTCATACCTTTGCACATGAATTAATCTAGTCCCAGCTATACCCCTCTAGACCAGATTATACATTCTTAACAACTGTTTTTCTTAACTAGAATATTATGTGATGGTTCTAGTCTACAAACTGGTAAGAATGGCCATGCATTCATTTAAACGCAACCAGGCATTGACTGACCCAAATCAGCAGGCAATTCAAAAGTTAAGTCTACTAATAAGGAAAACCAAGTAATCGTAATAAAATTGAGGTTTATAGAATAAATAAGTGAAATCTCTGCGGACGTGTGACACTGCATGATCCATACAATCCCTGGCCGCCATCTGTGAATACAATAATAAACATCTTATTACACGGGAAAATGAGGCGGTATGTTTTAGCCAAGGAGAGTGCATTCTAACCTATCCCTTATTACAACTGGTGATATAAACTAGCCTAGCCTAACTTTGTCTCGTCGCAACACGAGTACCATAATCCATTAGCGTCATAACGAGAAGCACGTGTACAACAGCCGTAACAGCAGGGATGTGCCCCGAGTAAGATATCCTGACGCAGTACAGTGAATGTAATAGTTCGAATTCCAGTCGAATCCATTACATTCACTTACGTGCTAATACCCTTGGCCTCTTCTTCTCCCCGCCCCCAGCTATGGGTAAAAAGCAGGACAGACCGGGTTCTATAGCCTTGGATGGCAACTGTTCTACCGCAGAAAAAATGGCAAAAAAATCTGCGGGAAAAAATCTGCCTCGTCAGTCATCTATTGAAAGAGACATGATCGCCTAAGCGTGTATCACATAACTGACTGACTGTCAGCAAACCGCTTACATAAAGATAAAAAAATGAGTTCAGCAGATATACAAAAATAGAAAGGAGTGTAAGACAAGGATGTGTCTTCTCACCGGACTTATTCAACCGGTACAACGATTCTGAGTGAACGAGAAGCCCTACCAGGATTCATTAACATCATAAGATGTACAGTTTTGATAGCAGACACAGAAAAGAAACTACCAAACTCCTACGGAAAGTAGTGAATAAAAGCAAGAAGAAAGGATTAAAAGATCAACTGCAAGAAGACAGAATGCATGGTTGTTAACAAAGGGATGAACCCAAGCGGCGAATTGCAAATCGGTGATACCAGAATCAAACAAGTGCAAAAATTTGAATATATATGTGAAGTGTTTTATCAGAGGACGGAAAGTGTAACACTGGAATCCAAAGAAGTATTGGAATAAAGATACATTCCAAAAGCTAAGCAGAATAACAGGAAATAGAAAAAAAAATTGCTAGAAATAAGAAAAATAGTACTAAACTGTTACGTG
Organism: Acanthosepion pharaonis; assembly: GCA_903632075.3. Classification (NCBI taxonomy): domain Eukaryota; kingdom Metazoa; phylum Mollusca; class Cephalopoda; order Sepiida; family Sepiidae; genus Acanthosepion; species Acanthosepion pharaonis. Next base: position 1,278,209 of record CAHIKZ030000779.1, on the reverse strand, counting down.
GTGTCTGTCCTCCTGTATGGCAGTGAGTGCAGGACAATGTCCACAAAGATGAAGAGACTTGAAGCAACAGAAATGAGGTTCTATAAAAGGATGCTGAGGATACCGTGATCCGAACATGTGAGCAACGACGAAGTTTAAAAAAAATGAAAACTAAAAGGAAACTTATACTTAACATCAGGAAGAGACAGTTGAGCTTTCTGGATCACCTAATGAATAAGGAGGGCTTGGAAAATTTGATACTCACGGGACATATTGAAGGTAAGAGAGACAGAGAAAAACAACGCATAACTTAGTGAGCTTGAATAAATGAATGGCGAAACAGGATTTACGAGAAATAAGAGAAAGACAAAATTTATTAAGAGCTACAAGGGTCAGGATGTTGTGGAGAGCCATGATTCCCTACGTCTTGAAGGGATACGGCACATAAAGAGGATACTTTGGACTTGTAGGGTACGCTTTTGGCCATTACACCAGAAGTTGTATTTGGTGAACAAGAGTGTCATGCTGTACAATATCTTCTGTTTCGTGACAACTTCTTGTTATTTCTTCAGTATTTTATTATTGTTTTCATTATCTCCTTTCCTACGGTTATTGTTTTGTACCAACTGAAATTATGATTGTCCTTCATCAAGTTGTACGATCTGTGACAGAGAACACGTTTCGTAGAATATTTTCAGTGTCAAGCAACGCAGTCTTCTGAAGCGATGGAATATTTGGTTTTGTTCTTATTTCTTGCTCAAGTTCGGTAGTATAGGTTCCGACGCCCCCCTATGATGACTGTGGGGAAATAAGTGGGGGCGTCCCGCATTCTGGAAACTTCAATCCGCAGGATGATGTATTTTTGGAGTTTGCCAATTCCTTTGACCTTGATATTATGGTCACCAGGAACAGCCACATCATTGATTTATTATTATTATTATTATTATTATTATTATTATTATTTCTTTTGATATCTGTGGTATACACATTTCCTTCTGGCTTCCAATCAGAGACTTAAGGTCGGAAATGGTTTCATGGCATTCTCCACCGATCATTTTTGTAAAACAAAAACAAAAAAACACAAAATGTTGTTTGCCGATAAAAATTCACCAATCAGTCCTTAAGAAAATAAACCGGTAATTTAAAAATTTTCCACCGAGAGGTTGTATAATAATAAGTTTCCTTGCTATTTCAAGCAGGCAAGATTATTGTAATGACTTTATTTGTAAATCATAATCCAATATCTGAAAGATTTTTCTATGTTTTTACTCCAATTATCACTGGTACTGTAATTACTTTCTCTGCTAACCCTTCCAAAACTTCAAACTTTAAATCATTGTAGTTGTTGACCTTTTCTTTATGCTCAATTCTCATGTCAAATAAAGAAGAGACAAGATTCCACATAAGGAATCCTTTTCTGTTTGTCCATCAGGATTAAATCTGGCTTATTGTGCACTAAAGCTATCATTGTATCGGAATATCCCACAGGATTTTCAATGGCACTACATTTATATCTGTACCTTTTACACAACTTCCAATGAAAAATGGTACCGACTTTATCATACCTCCACTTTTTGTACAGTGAAATTCATCCTGTACAAGGTCAAGGGGTCACTTGAGGTAGAGGGTTACACTAAGGAGTAGTAAAGAAGGATAACGGTTAACCCTAGACTTGAACAGGTTAAGAGTGTTGTGATCAGGGAAGCATCCTCTTGGGAGTCGGTTCCACAGTGCAGTGGTTCACGGGAAGAAGCTGTTTGAGTGGAAGTTACTTCTCACAGATAGAACACGGAGGGAATGTGTGTGGTTTGCTACAATGTAAATTGCATGGTGGGTCCTTGCCATAAAGGTTAGAACTGGTGAAAACAAGGAATGTAGTTTGTCCAAGCACTTTCCGTGAAAGTTGCGATAGAGCAACGAGATGCTTGCCACATCCATCCTGTGAGTGAGAGATTTGAAGGTGGGAAAAATCGTCACCCACAAGGACTCGGAGACTCTTTTGGACACTATTAAGGCTGGAGTGTGCGGCCTGGGTTTCTCTCGCCTAAGTATGACAGGAGTATTCTGAGCCATGCACTTACATTCTGATGCAATATAACTAATTATCTCATCTCTTTCCCCACACATTTTACACGGCACTGAAATTCTGACCATAACACCATTCATCTGTATCCAGTTTGTTTGCAACGACTGATATTAATAATCCTTCAGTTTCCTCCTTCAAATAACCTTTTCAGATTCGTATCATTTTGAAAACTGAATGGAATGTTTTATCCATGAACTAGCAGCATGGCCCAGCGTTGCCCGTGCTTGATTCAAAAATCGTACGACTCATACAGCAATCGCTATCACTTGACGTAAAATATTTTTGCCCTTCCTTGCCTTTAAAGGAGTGCCCTTTGCCGTGCTGATGTTGCTACATGTCTTACTTAATGCCTATCTCACACTGCAAATTTTTTCTAAGCTCTATACTAAACATTAAATCTGTTACGAAAAAAGAACTAAACAAAAAGAACACAAAACGATCAACTTTAAAAAAGGACTCGTAACTGGAAAAACCGAATAAAAAAAAGAATGTTAACAACAAATACTTTTTCACACCCAACCCAGTTCTAGGGATTCAGAATCAACGTTGAGTTTAAGCAAGTGAATGAGCCAGTTGGAGTAAAGTGCCATACAGATTTAAATTTTTCCCACTTGTGACGAATGCAGCTCTCGATTTTTTTTGCATGCTAGCATGCTAGTTAATATGCGTGTCAGTCAGCTGTTGGTTCTCACGCTGGCCAATAGAATCTTCCTGCCTATTCGTGGCAGCCAGCTATTGGCTCTCACTCTGGCCAGTACAAAATGGCCGCAAACTACATGAAAACTGCTGTAGAAGCATGAAAGAATCGATTATTTCCACTATCGATGGGAGTTGGGAAATGCAAGTTCGGTCTTGGCCTCCCCGCTAACTTGGAGCATGTGCATGTAAATTTTGGTGCAAATCCGTGGAAAATTGCGGCCGTGCATTCGTCACACACACACACACACACACACACACACACACACACACACACACACACACACACACACACACACACACATCCTGCCTTTTATAGATAGAGATTTGTTTTTCCCTTTCATAGCAAATGCAATCTGTCTCAGTCAGGGTTTTTCTCAATTAATCTTCCCATTTTTAACTAAAGTTAAACAATTTTAACTTACGTTAAACCATTTTATCTAACGTTAACTTTCCTTGGCTATCTAAATAAATAAATGGCAAATAATTCTGTTTGTCCCTCGGTGTGTCTGAAATCTCTCTAACTCAGTCCACACTTGCTCTTAATAGACATAATTATACCTTTTTTTGAATCAGGATGATCCGGGATTGAAAATATGCCCTTAATCTAGTGCTTGAACATCCAGCACTGAGGTTTGTATCTAAATGAGGAGGAAACAGTTAATAATTCAAATTTTAAAATAACTGAAAAATTAGTGATTTTAAAATATATATTGAGTTTAAAGTAACACACAAACTTTGTGAATTTAAGATTTTTTTGTTTTAAATTCAGTTTAAAATACCTCCAATACTTTGTGCATTGAGGAAATGAATTTTATTTTTCAAAATTTTTTCAAAATGCCAAGAACTCAGAGTTAAAGACAGAGTTTGCGACGTGAGGTTTTGAGGTTCCGCAGAGTGTGTGATTTAAGGAGCTCAACTCAATTGTAGTTCGATGGAGTTTGTGATTTGAAGAACTCAGTTTTCGGCCTGAATTGGAATTTCAGCCCAAATCGGTCTTTTGGCACGAATCAGAGATAATGTGAAGTTTGGAAGTTCAGTGGCGTGAATTGAGGAATTCAAGGTTATTTTTTTCATAATTATCATTGCTGATTTCTACGTTGAACCAGTGGGAGGTCCTTTTAGCTTTGAGGCCCAATTAGCCCTCCGTAGGAGATACTTAAAAGTCTGCACAGTGTGCGACTTTTAAGCTAGCGACAAAAACTACTTGTTTCAATCTGTTTTACTTCCTCAACACAAATTAGGCAATGATCTATTATTATTGTGTGAGGTATCATCTTGCGAGAGAGTAATTCTCAGTGCCTAATTACCAAGTCCCCTCCGGGGTCTCTGGGTAAAAAGGGGAGCTGTAGGAGAGTTAGCTATGCACATTTGGGACGTTTCGTTTAGATAGAGTTGGTTGGTTGGTTGATTTTGTTTAGCAGCATTTCAAACTCTGCGGGTTATTTAATGCCGAAATCTAAATCATCTGAACAATTTTATGGCTTCAACTAAATATATTTTGAACTCAATTCTATGCCTTCAAATACAAATAAAATGTATTGTTAGCCATTTTACTATATGTGTTGTTGGTCCTTTTTATATAAAAATGTATTGCTTGTATTTTTACTATAAAAATGTATTTTTATACTTTCTTAGTGCTTTCTTCCGGGGGTTTACCATTTGCCCATAGCTGGGACCCTAACAGGTGCTACCACTCCTGATCAGGATAGACCTAGGAACAACAACAACAATTAAGAGATTAGATGGAGAGAATTTTGCCGATGTTATGTGCAGTTCCGCACAAAGTAATCTTTTATAACTCTGAGATGTTGATATATATAAGAATTTTACTTACATGATTTTCAGTACCTTTCTTTATCATACCCAATGACCCTATCTGTATCATACCCAATGACCCTATCTTTATCATACCCAATGACCCTATTACAACAGGTAAGTTTTAAGCTCTCACATTTTTGTTACTTCGATTTGTAGGTCCTTATAATTTGACAGTTTTTTCAATTCCTTTTTAAAAACATTGGAATCCTGTGGGCAAGTTATATCTGTTAGTTGGCATTATCATTATTATTATTATTATTATTATTATTATTATTCACACCCAATCGTAAATGGGGAATAATGGACAGTAAGTTTCCTCAATACTCAAGTAAAATCTTTCCTATTTTAGCTGTTTTCAGAAATGCTGTTGTTTGGATGGTCGCCACTGTACTCCTAATTTCCAGTACTTACAGTCTTTTTCCAGGTTTTTTGAGACCGATCCCAGTGTTCTGATAATTACCAGCACGACTGTCATCTTCATGTTTCACAGCTTCAGTTTTCTGGCAAAGTCAATACACTTGTCTATCATTTCTCTTTCTTTCAGTTCGACCCTGTTGTCTGCGGGAACAGCGGATTCCATTTTCTGGAAGTGTTATTTGTACTTTTTTTAATTTGTTAAATTTTTAACCCCTGTTAGTAACCTCGTTAATACTTCAGGACTTTCCTCGGTGTTCTAGATGATTGCACTAATGAGGTTGTGATGATGGTTTTCAAGTCTTCCTTGGATTTTCATTTCTTCCTATTCCCATTCTGCTCCTATAACAACTTGCACGACTTATATTACCTCATTTATATTCATCATTTTGCAGGTAAAGTTAAGTCGAGATATACACCCATCTATTCATTTTCTTTTAGACCTAGTCTGTAGCCGGTCGGAACAGCGAACTCCATTATCTGGCATGTTTCTTCTTCTTCTTCTTATTCGTGTTCTTTTTCATGTTCTTCTTTTTTTTCTCCTTTTTCTTTTTCTTCTTTTTCTTCGTGTTCTTTTTCTCGTTGTTGTCCTTCTTTTTTCCTTGTCCGTCTTCTTCTCCTTTTTTCTTCATTTTCTTCTTTTTCTTTTTACTGTTGTTGTTCTTTTTCTTCTTCGTTTTTTTCGTGTTTCTTTTCTTGTTGTAGTAGTTGTTGTTCTTTTTCTTGTTCTTTTTCTTGTTCTTTTTCTTTTTCTTCTTTGCTAATAATAAATCCGGTTTCCTGGCTTGGATTAGTTGATCCGTTTGACTTTCCAAGTCGGAGAGGATTTAATATTTCATTATCTAGGAAGTATTTGTGTTTGTGTATTATTATTATTATTATTATTATTATTATACAGTGAAAGCACATCACACCAACAAAGGGATATTGGGGGACAAATATATGAAGTTCAATCTACCCATCATGACAACCAGTCGAATAATGGTATACCAGACACATGCATCAAGTCAAATGTGAGTAATATGAAGACACCGAAAAAAAAAAAAAAAAAAAAAAAAACAGTGCAAAAACCTCTTGCTGGTGGCCCCAAGTTAGCAATACCACCTGGCCGAGTAATTCAGTCCGCTCTGATGTGACTCCGAAGTCGCCTTGGTTGCCTCATCTTTTAAACTTAAAGAAAAAACACACTTCTAAACACTGGCCATGCTGCTCCCTTGCTACTAGTGTTCATGAACAGAGACGCTCAGTTTGTGAACCCCGGGGAGACATGACCAACTGGTAATGGTCAGGCAACTGATAAACAAACATGTGTTACCGAACGGAATATTTAGTGTATCTCATTTTAATTTGCCAAGACAAAAGATGTACCTGTTAACACGGCCAATCAAAATCAAAAGCCACAAGAGCCACATCAGGAGTAGCATTCGGGCTTTTATTATTATTAAACAAAATGATTGACGTAACTTATCCGATATTTTTCAACAGTTAAGAGAAGAGGGCGATTTAAGAAAATAAAATAAAAAACGCAGTGTTTGACAATATTCAACAATATTTCGACAGTAGGTCTGTCTTCTTTAAGTTATATTTAAAAATTGTACACAAGTATAAATATATACAAAATTGTATGTCCGTACAAACGTCACTTGTTTTGAGAAAAACGGTTGTACTGGTAATCAACGCGACAAAACATTAAACGCAGCCAGCATGAATGGAATGAAAGTATAAAAACGTGTAAAATAAAATTACGAGACACCAGTAGGTAATGATAACATCATAGTAGAAATAGGAAGTGCTTTTTTTTCTGAGAAATGTTTTTGAACATTAATATGTGTTTATCCAGAGCAGTGATGACACAGCATCACTGGGCAGAGGGCTTCCTAGACTGACGTTAACGGCTATATGTCTGTGAACAAGATGAGCTTTCAACTTTGGAGGGTATCAGCTGTAATTTGACCTGGAGAGAGAGATATACTCCGCCAGGTTTACTAACCTAAAACATTCTACGCCTGAATGAATACCTCTACGCCTTTCAACCTTTCAGATTTGGAGAGGGGAATGGTCAAATGCTTAGCTACGTAGCGTCCCTATAACGACAACTGGTCAATGATGATGATGGAATAAATATAATTTTTCCGTCAACAAAACAATAATGATGAGAATATTTGTGATATAAAAAGTGTGTAATGATACCGCATTGAAATTTAGAGATGCGAAGTCTTATGTAATTATGAAATTTCTTGCCGCATGCTATTTTACATTCAAAGATTCCATTTAATGCCAAACAGTCCTGGGTATGACGATAAACTACATCCGGCATCAAGGCCTCTGAGCGGGAGATTAGAGATTTTGAGAAGCGTGGAATCACCTTTTAATTGCTGTTGTTCCCAGGTTCATCCGGGATGGTGACAAGAGTTAGGGTGGCAGCTACGGGCAAATAGTGAACTGAACCTCCAAACAAAAGCAAAACACTATGAAAGTATAAAAATACATTTTTATTATAAAATTATCAGCAATACGTTTTTATATAAAAAAATTACCAACAATAAGTACATGATAACAAATTGTAGCGACTTCACCCAAATCTGTTTAAAATACTACCAATGACCAACATGAAAGAACTTTCATGACATTAATCAATATAACATACTACCTTTTCTTAAATCAAACTGTATTCCAAAATATAACTTCAACAAAGCACAAAACACACATCACTGTCTCTAGTAATCATGTCCACACAAACATATATGCACAAAATGTATTCATTTGTGAAAACAATAACATGTATCATGTTTTTGTTAATTCCAAGCTCGCAAGAAATTCGGCATTAAATGAACCATAAGGAGTTGATATGCCGTTAAACAGACAAATCAATTAATCAAGCAGCCAAACAATTCAAAAAACCATTTTCCTGTTTTACAGTTTGATACTGGCGACTAATAAGAATGAATTAGGCTTTTTTTAAAATCATAAAGTTAAGACGAAAAAAATGAATAAAAAAAGCAAGTTTCTAGCAATTTATTTAGTTATAAGATATTCTGTTATGTTCGTACGAAGCATGCTCGCTTCGAGTGGCATCAAGTAATGTCTTGTGTTATCATAACGACGAAATTTCTATTTATTATTAAAAGGCTGGGTTACTTGACTTCTTTGTGCGCGCACACACACACACACGCACACACACACACATGCACGAACGCACGCGAACGTAAAGAAAACATCGATGTTGAAATGTGTTCATGAGCTTTCTTTGATTCTGGATTTGGGATTTTCTGCTCTAGACTGTTGAGCTGTTTGTTTTCGGTGAGTTTAAGTAAAAAAAATTCCTATATATATATATATATATATATATATATATATATATATATATATATTGTCTTAAATAATGAATGCTATATTATTTTTTTTTAAGCCACAACAATATTTGCAACTTCTGCCAACAGGAAACATTACCAATAACGACATTTTGATCCAGAAAACCGAAGTCTTGAGTCCTTGCATACATATTAAGAAATTCCTCTTAAGCGCATACGAGGCTGGATAAAAAAGTTACATTTCAGTTTACTCCTCTCCGATACAATTATTGCTTTTCTTCTCTTCCCCCCTTTTCTTCTTCTTTTCCTTCCTTCTTCATGTCCTCCACCTCCCTTTCTATTACACCTAACGTCGTGCGTTTCCTTTTTTTATTTTAAAAAAATGATATAGCGTTCATTAGTTTTTAAAAAAATAGACCGTTAAGAAGTCATTGGATAAAAATCGCCTGAGTATACCAAGATAGCGGATTCAACTGATCTGATTATATATATGTAGTAAAAAATTATAATGTAAACATGTTATAACATCACTAAAATATTAGCCATTTTGTTTCAACACTTCCGGTGTCTTGTCAAGTGAATCAACACCAAAGAAGAAATCCGCTGAATAATTGGACCCACAAATAACAGAACTCAATAAATGCATCCCCGATGGCAGACTCATGCGCCTATGAGTGACCGGATGCTAATGGAGCAAGTCTATGTATAAAGCCGGCACGTGCTGCGCAATCCGCACCTCTAGCCGTTGGATAGTCTTACCTACATAATCAGCCTCACATCGGCACTTAAAACGATAAATAACAGAACTTAGAAATTTCAGGTCTAATGCTTGTTTTGATGACACTTTCTGGATAACCGTTGGCGAGAAAGATATTTGTAATTTCTCGGCATCAAGTTATCACTCCGAGCATATCATCAGTGCACAATGAGTAAATATTTTAACAAGGTTAATTTTCCTAGACTTAGGAGCAAAAGAATCCCTACTGAGATACAGCCCAGTAAAAGTGGGATTCCTACATTCCTTTTTATTTTACAAGAACAAAATCTACCTCTGCGAGACGAAACGTTTATTTTTATTTATTTATTTATTTTAAGGTTTACGAATCTCGCATTTTATCTGTAATAATTTAGTAAGAACAATCGATAAACTGAAATAGGCCGGTGATATATATATATATATATATATATATATATATATATATATATATATATATATATATATATATATATATATATATATTATGTGTGTTAGGATTAGAATGTTCTATTTCTAAATTACAAAATCAGCTATTGAATTTCCATTGGTCCGACTATTTATAATTACTGCACAAGCCTTTAATACAACGTCCTGGGGTGATGGGAAGATTCAGCCTGTGATCACAGAAGACACAAGCCAATATATTTCCCTCGCATTTTCCCATTATTGACCTTTTCATGTTTATTCTTTCTTTCTTCAAAAACTCAATTTTGACGAGATCAGCTTGTAAAGGTCTGCGCCTGCGCAGTCGACCCAATCAAATCATCCTCTTCTTCCATTTCATCTCTCCGTCCGGGCAGCCATGAAACGGAAGCAGACGCTATTTATAAGTTGGTTGTGAATTTAACCTCAAAATATTTCAATAGGCGTCGATTACTTCTCTTTCTTACTGTGACTGCTGCGTCGATGACAACTATAGCTACTGTTAAATTACGAATATATTGATAGCGATTTTATTTTCATATTGTTACTATTATTATAGCTAATTCTTCTTTTTATTTACGTAACAAGAAGTAATAATGTGATTGTATCTATTTTGCATAACATTATTAAAGACTGATAGGCTATCGTAGAGAATATAGATCAATACTAGTAAGAACTGACGATATTAAATTGGCAATTTATAACAGTACAAATAATAATTATTATTAATAATATAGATGGGATATTTAATCATGTCTCCTTGATAGAAAATGCGCACGTCAAATTTTCGAAGAAGCCATAATCGTATTCTATTCATCTCAGTGACTTTAACAATTCTGCTTCTGTGTATCGTGTCCCTCCAGTACGTGGGACATTATAGCTCTCCACAATCATTTGAAATGTTTATGATAAACAATGTTTGTCTTTTTGTTACCTCCCCCATTTTCTGTTCGGCCATTCATTTATACACGCCATGCTCTCCCACTTTAACCTCCCTGCCCTCAATATCTTCTGTAAATGTTAAATTTTCCAAGCCTTCTTTCCTCATTACGTGTCTTGCAAATTTCAACTGTCTCTTTTTGATTCTATAAGAAATAAGTGTCTTTTTCCCCCACTTTCATTAAAACTTCTTTGTTGCTTACATGCTCAGTCCATTGTACTCTCAGCATCTTTTTGTAGAACGACATCTGTGTTGTCTCGAGTATCCTCTTCATCTGTGAGGAAATATAGGCGTTTTGTTAGAACGTTAGTTTTCTGTTATATAGAAATAAAGTGTCGCTGCCGACACTTGAGTTTCAACATAGATCGCCAATGAGCAAAAACAGGCGATCCCATTATTGAATTAAGTAGACCACGTGACCATATAGGAAACGCACATATGAAAGGTATGAAGTCTAATTGATCTCCATTCCTAATCTACCCTCTATTGCTATACGGATTTCTATTTCTATTCTATCCTCTATACTATACGGGCCGCTATTCTTTACTCTATCCACTAAACTATTTCTCTATTTGGATCACTATACGAGCGAGTATTATCGAGCAAATACTATTAGTGCGAGTGTTATTCGAAGGCGTCTGACGCCAACATTGTTCAACGACGTACTATAGTTGTATCTGCGATTACAATGTCTCTACTACAACGAGCATTACGGAAGTGACAACGGGTATTCAACCATGAGACCCAGGTTCGAATCGCATAATGATAAATTTGGAAGTGACCTTTTAATACACTCATTCCAGGGCGGCGATATTAGCCAGCGAAGAGCTAGGAAGTGTCTGAAAACCATACGGCCGATTGACCTAAGCCGCGTGAGAGAAATTAAGTGGACAGTACTTGTGCTAACATGGTTACAATTTATAGCCTTGTTCGACTACTGATCACTCCAGAATATGAGCTCTCCCTCCCAGAATCGGTGTGCCGATTAAATGATAAAACGAAAATTGAATCTTCATGACACATTTTTTATTCACTCTAATATTTCGTCAGTTTCTCGTGGCCAGTCTGTAGTTTATGACCCCCAGGGCACTCTCCTGAAACAGTCTCCGTCTGCAGTGTATGAGAGAGAGAGAGAGTAGATAACACTTCCTCTCGGGCGGTTATGTAACAAACTGTCCACCATTGCCGTTCCAATGCTTGCAAACCAGATGCAGGTGTGAGATCACATACTTCTCCATTCGGCGGCAGGGCCTCAGGTTAAAATTGTGGCTCACACCTGGTTTCCTTGTTGACCCGGTGTAGAGAAAGTTATTCTAGTGTTAATTTATTCCAATGCATTTAAAGTAAAAACTCGATATAAGGAAATAATTTGTTGGAAATGGGGTCGGGGTTGGGGAAAAGATGTGTTCCTTCAATTCGATGCTTCCCCATTTCGTAAGGAAAAAAAAAAAGCAAAAAACAGAATCATTGAAAACAGTTGTTTACAATAAGCAATTGATCTTGGTCACACATTAAACAATCCGAAACATTGAAACGGATCTCTCTTTCTCTCTCTTTTTTCTCTTACACACACACACACACACACACACACACACACACACACACACTGTTACAAAAGTAATTTATGGTATGAACTTTCTTTAAAAAATAGCTGAAATCGACAAGATTTTTAATTTCTGGTTGTTTTGCAAACAAAGTTGATATATAGTAATTTAATACGGACTCGATGAATGACTCGTTATAACATTTATGCAACTCAGTAAAAATAAAAAAGGTTATTTGGTTACAGCCCATGTGATCCACAAATAGTCACTTAAATACAACATTTCTTAAATAGAGGGACAATAAATTGAAATTTTACTGTACATGTTCCCACAAAGTGTTTGATGATTATCTCTGAAGACTGAGTGACAGCAAAAATAATCAGTTATTCATTTTTTTTAATTAACAGTTGTTAGAATCGACTTTTTTTCTCCAATTTCCTGTCTTTTCTTTTCTAGTGTCTCTGGGAACATTTCAGTAAGAATAGACACGATTGTCATCTTCATCTTCCATAATTTTTTCGGTTACCAGCGAGATCTAAGACACTCGTTGAGATTTTCACTTCCTTTCAAGTGTTACAGACATACTTGTTCACGATAACCCGATCTCATTTTGTAGGTGACATGAACCGTTTGAATTTCAAAGTACCATTTAATTATATATTTTTAGTTATCTCGGATAGATTTTGTTTTGTAGATATACCATTGCATACTAAGGACCAATCCTAGTCACCCAGCAACAACAACAGTTATAATAAGACAACTGCTACTACTACTAATAATAATAACAGTAGTAGTAATAGTAATAATAAGATGAAAGAGAAGTGGTATGAATATCACCCAGAGGCAATGGTAGAAAATGACAGTCACAGGATATGAGATTTCTCAGTCCAGACAGATCATGTCATTGAAGCACAAGGACTTGTGACCTTATTGTTATAGATAAAGAGAATAGCAAGTGTCAAATCATTGAATTATTTTGTTCAATATGATATAAGAATGAATTCCGAAGAGACTGAAAAGATAGAAAAATATCAAGATCTCGCTAGGGTGTTGCAGAAATTATGGAACATAAAGATTGAAGTAATTCCTGTAGCAATGGGTACACTTAGAAAATCACCTAGCAAAGGTGAAAAGACAATTTGGGAAAATTGAAACCAAGATTGTAGATCTCCAGAAAACTGCCATCATTTAGTCTTCAAGGATACCTCGAAATCTTCTTGCTTTATGGATTCGTGTTGACTTCAAAAACAGAATTTCCATTAACTACGTAAATGTACGACACCATAATAATAATAATAATAATAATAATAATAATGGCATCATCTCTAAACTTGATTCCCGACAAAGCATGTGAATGTGATGCTAACCCTGCAATAGTCCGTAAGTAATGTGCTTATGAACTGACTAAATTCAGTAAATGCCTTGCTACTCCTTTCTTTCCGGCTTGTTGGAAATCCTCTTCTGTAGTTCCAGTCTTTAAGAACTCAGGCAAACTTCTGATCCTTGATAACTATCGGCCTTCTATCTCTTTTTGGGAAAATACTAGAGGTTCTAATCAATTCTGAACTGGTTAAAAATCTTACATCACAGGATCTTCTTACAGATAAGCAACATGGCTTTCGTTTCTCTAGGTCAACTGTTGGCGTGTTGACAGTCATTGCTGAAAATGTATATCAAGTTTTAGATAAGAATGGTGAAGCTCGAGCTGTTGCTTTAAATATCTCGAAGGCATGTGGCAGGGATTGATCTTATACTGGTCTTCTTCAAAAATTTGAAATGTTATTCCTGGATGAATTTTTGATTTGATTCAATCATTCTTATCAAAACGCGAAATGAATGTTGTCTTGAACGGCCACTCATCTAGATTTGTTTGCCTTTTCATCAACGATATTCCTGGTATCATCAGTTTTCAACTCGACATCCATAGCTGGTGACACAACTATTTACTCCCTTGTTAATGATAAGCCCGATCGGTTCCATAAGGTCACATTGGCAACTGAGCTAAAAAATGACCTACAATTTTTTAAATTATATTTTATATAAATATTATGTGTGCGTATATGTATATATGTAAGCATGTATCTATGTACATGTGTATACATGTATATGTAAGTTGTGATGTCACATATTTGTATGTATATATATATGTATGAAGATATGGATGTATATATTTATATAATTTCATGAATCATTCATACAAAAACAAATATAGAGGTTAATGATTTAAATGGCAGAAAATACATCTTCATTTTACTTCAATATCAATAAGAGATACAACGAAAATAGAACCTGTATATCCATGATATGAGGATGTTCCTAAATTCCAGACGAAAGGTCTTTTAAAAATTAAAAGACCTTCGTCGGAATTTATGAACAGACATCCTCATCATTCATATACAGGTTCTTGTTTTTATGTCTCTTATTGATATTGTTTGCGAAGATGTATTCTCGCCATTTAAATCATTAACCTCTATATTTCTTTTTTGTATGAATGATTCATGAATTTATAAATTATAATTGCACCTTTAATTGAAATTTATATAATTGTGGATGTGTAGATTATATCTGCCTGTATTTTTCACCCCAAGTAAGGCAATGAAACCACTATGACGCAAGGGGTTCCTGAGTGTTAGAGAATGTGCTAAAATATACTATTAAGGAGAGATGACAAGAAAAAAAAACAAAAATTAACAAGACAGAAGATAACGATTGGCATTGCATTTAAATTTTTGAAGATGAAAGTTGACTAGAAAACAAGATGCTGGAAGAGAGTTCCACAAGCGTGAAGTGCGATAGAAGAAACTGTTAACATAGAACTTGCAGTTATATCTAACCATTTCAACTGTAAAATGATGAGAACTTGCCATCAAACTGGTACTCGGCTTGAATTCATAAAGTCTAGGTACGGTAGAGGAAAGTTCATTAGAACAATTACCATGAAAGTATATATAGAAAAGTTACAGGGAAGTTACGTTACGATGGTGGGAGGGGACTGAAGCCGAGATGTCAAGTCAGGACGAATAATATTGCAGATTCTTCTTTGCTATTTTATCAAGAATTTCTAAATATATAGCAGGATCACTAGACCATATATAGCAGCACTATTCAAAGCAGGGGGAAATGGTAGACTTATGAAAGTGTAAAATAGATTCTGCTGAGAAAAATTGTCTCGCAAGACATAGTCAACCAACTTTCTTATCTGTAGACTTAACAATTCGATATACTCTTTCCACTTTATGTCTGCTGAAAACGTTAGTTCGAGAAGGTGCAATGAGTCACTCTTCTGGAGGTTAGCATCAGTCATGCTGATGGAAAGTAAAAAGGGTTCTTTCACATGATTAAAAGAGAGAGGTTTCGTGTAACATTTAATAGGGAAAATTCGAATACTGGGAAATTAGGCTAAATACTAGCTGGTTAAAAGTTTAAGACTGTATGTAAATGAAGCTTTAATTGGTAATGTTATATCCCTACGCAGCCCAAACTGTTAATCACACAAACTTTACACTTAGCGAACCATCTCTCTTTCCACCTCTCTATATTATAGTACATTCACTCACATTCTCTCTTTCAATCTGTCTTAGTATTCGCTGAGTACAAGAACAATTAGGTCAGACAGGCTGATGACCTTAGTAACAGATCCAAGCGAGATCTAATAGTTGCTTCTCAAACACATGCAGAATCACGTGATCAAGTACAGACGTTGGGCGGGAAAACATCGGAAGGAATTAATTGGAATATGGATCTTAAGCGAATAACATCTCTTTTTAGTTGTTACCGTCATGGAAAGGAAATCGCACAATGAAGTTTCAATTCAACTCAGCCCAACACACTATGCTGCATCTATCAAATGTACAGGTGAATTCCTAAGCATGATAATCACTTAAGATAGGCATGTGTGACCCACTCAATTGAACGCAGGCTATGACTTATACAGTGCCGAATCTTTCTACTCGAACGATGAATTCTACATTGCTGAATATGTGAAGAAGAGAGTAAACGACCAACAAAACTTCAAAAAGGTTCAAAACTCATAACAGTGAAGAAGGAATAATGTCAAAAAATATCGTTATACGGGCGAAATGAACTGAACTGAGAGTAAAAAAGAACAAAGAAATATAAAACAAAAGAAAGAGAGCGTAAAAGGAAAAACGAAAATCCTATTTTATTTCAGGCCAATGACTAAGTGTGCTTTGAATTTTGATATCATATATATAACGCATATTTCTTTTCACCCAGAAATGTAAAGCAAACAACTTTCCACGCACTACCATGCATTAATGTTTTCATGCATCGTCTTGTTACAATTAAAATCTTATCAAATTATATATTGGCATTTGTTGTTCGTTATTTTTTTATTGTTTCTCCTCATCCATGTATTTGAAAGAGAATCCATCCACAACGGAGTGATAAACCTTGGTCAAGTTGTTTTTTTATCTTTCCTTTTAAATTTTGTGTTGCGACAATTGGTCCGTAACAGTAAACACTTAACGAAAATTAGTCATTTGTGTTCAAGCATTGGCGCAGTCAACATGCACCATGTTACATTAGGTAAAAACATAGAAAGGCTAAAAAGTTGACAGGATTTGAACGTGGCAGAATTGTTGATCTGTAAAAGCAAAGCTCTCTCTCATTGTGTCATCGCTGGTGAGATTGGGAACTGTTGTTGTAAATTTCTTAAAAGACCCTGAGGCATACGGAACGAGAATTAAGTAGTCCACCGGCATTGAGTAGGTGGATTCGGCGGATTTCCGGCAAGAAACCAGCCAATCATCGAACCAGATTAAGGCTCTTTACGAACACAGAATGCAGCTCAAGAACAAGATAGAAATGCTTTAAAACCGTAAACGTCTTCAAAGTCCACGCCTCCTTCCACACCACAGTTAAACTTTGCTGACAAGCGCCAAGCATAGAACATAGATAAATGGAATAGGGTTTTGATGAAAAAAATTACCTGGATAGTTCAGATGGTTTCAAACGTTTCTGGCACGATAATGATATCCTACTGGAGATATTTTCTATACGACACAGTGGAGGAGGTTCCATCATGATCTGGGATGGTATTTATTTCCAAGGAACAATGGAGCTTCAGGTTATACAGGGACGTCAGACTGCAACTATTTACATTTGCATGTTGGCGGGAGCATCCTTATTGACTGAAGTCCCTCGCTTGTGTGGAAATGACTGGATCTTTCAACAGGACAACACTGTAATCCATAATACCCGCAGGACAAAGGATTTTTTCATGGCGAATGTGATTCTTTTGGACCATTCAGCGTGAACACTATCGAAAATGTTTGGGGGTGGATGGTGGAAGTCTGTAGAAATGGACGTCAATTCCGAATAGTGCATAATCTTCGTGAAGCCATCTTCACAACTTGGAAGAACATTCCAGCCAGCCTCCTGCAGACACTTATATTAACAATGCCAAAGAGAATTTTGAAGTTATTCACAATGACAGCCATGGAATTCACTACTAAGATGTCATGTTGGGCAGTTCCTATTCTGTTTGGGATTTATTTTATGCATGCTCTTAAACTTTTGAACAACTAGCATTTAGACTAATTTCCCAGTGTTCAAAATTTCCCAATTAAATGGTAAAAACTTTAAAGATTTTTCCTTTTCTTATTTTCTCAAATGAGTGGTTGAGTCTAACAATGCTAAAAGGTATATTTTTTTTCTTTATTTTCATTGGCCTTAAGATTTCAGCCAGCAGTGTATATATGTTTATAATGGAGTTTATTTCTTCTATTTATTAATTGTCTTTTGCAATCGTGTCGTTTAGCCCAGTCATTGGTCAATTCACGAGGAACTTCCCAACAGCATTTGTTCACAAGGCCAAGCTTATGGAGATGTCCATTGCTGGTACTTTATGAAGGACCAAGTCCTACCGACACGAGTGCTTGTATTTGGCTGTTGTTCAACCATTTCACGCAAGAACTCCTCATTTTTCACAACCGAAGGTCTCTCTGACTTTGGTTTGTCTTTGACGCTGCTGCTGGTGGTGGTGGTGGTGGTGGTGGGGGGGTTCACCTTTCTTGAAATGTCTGACCCAGTTTTGTGCCATACGTTCATTGTGAGTTTCTGAATCTTTCACATCATTAGTCGCACTCAGTCGTTTTTTTCCACAGTTAGGGTAAAATGGCTCTATTTGCAATTTTTCCCCACTCATTAACACTGCTCTAAAACAAGGAATAAACAGTCTTTGTTGCAGTGGGGCACTGGAAAGTTTTCGTCTTGACCAAGAAGGGGAATGAAATGCATTATGCTTACTCTTCTATAGATTAACCTTGCAATCGACACATTTGGTACATCATTTCTAGCGTTTCTTTAACACTTGTAAAAAAAATGATATTTAGTTAGTTTGGTGTCTGCAGTTCATGTTCTTAAATAGCCTCGTCAGATCTAGAAATTCATATAGTTACCATGCATGACGCCTGACTCGTTCAGAAATTGCCAACTGTATACCACCGCTTTCTTAGATCAATGATTAAAAATGGCTCCCAGCGAATGAAACCTGTAGGTCTTAGAGAGGACTATTCTTTTTCGAACCTCATGAACTGGCGTTAAAAAAATAACAAAGAAGTTGACCAATTAATAGAAAATATATCATTCGAGGACTCCCAACAGTAGCAACAATTAAAATGGATAACACATGTAATTTGAAGAGAAAGCAATAACATAATCAAGATGTAGATGTTCCACACTATTTCAAACAAAAGGTTACAAAAGAAGCCTCCATTAATAATGAAAAGAGCGATAATAGTTGGACTTTCTTGAAAAATTGTTTTAATAGAAAGGATTTAAAAATTTCAACCGAAAGTTGCATTTGTTTTTCAATCAATGAATAGCATATAAGAAGATAGTTAATATTACCATTAGAAATAAGGAGAACAGATACTACCTTTTGATCCTAGCCCGATGTCCAGGGCGTGTAGAAATGAGTAACTGGAGTGGCACCGGCTGCTCGGTCAATGAAATGAATGCTGAATGTTTTCTCATTAGAGATGTGGGGGAAGAGATATAACATTTGGTATTTACTCGTTCGCACGCGGTGATATGGCACAAGGCTGATTTAAAGTGAGGAGTCCAATCGCGTGCACCTAGGCCAAGGGAGAGCGGCGCTGTCACGGGGTTGGAATCCACGGGACCTGGCATCCCTTCTTAATTTGTTGTTTTCCGTCCGAATATAGTTTGTCCGCCCGAAGGCAGACACTACACATGCTATTTACTTGTCCTTCCCACGGTGACGGAACATGGCACAAGACCTGTTTAAAGTAGGGAGCTCAAACGCCAAACACAATTTAGAAGTAAAATATAGTTTGCCCACCCGAAGACAGATTGTGTTTACTTGCCGCCACGCCCTGGCAGGATGTGACACAAGGTCAGTTTAATGTAGGGAGCCCGACATCCTGGCCAGCTCCAAAAATACCCCAGCCCAGCAACCGTCAGTTGCGCTGGCATCCGTATTACTACCGATCCTCTCTTTTTTAGGGCAATAAAGGAGGGTACTACAGTGGACAACTGTTCCCCGAGACTGGTCACCTCTCGATAATATTTTTCAGTTGCGCTTTGTTCAAAGAGAGAAACACAATTGAGAGATTAAATATAATTTATCCGCCAGAGGACAGACACTACACTTTGATCCCAATCTGACGGCCAGGGAGTGAAAAAAGCGTAACTCAAGCAAATAGTTAATAGAGGGTTATTGAAAAAGAAAGAGTAAATTTTGAAAATTTAATAAAAAACTAATGCTTATAGACAGAAACACATTCAAGTATTACTGGGTAGGAAAAAGTTCAAATTTTATTATTTTAAGGTTACACTTCACTATATGTAGTACACAAAACGACTTTTCTTGTGGTGTGGCCATTTTATGGGTTGACACAAATTATAACAATGTAAATTTATACAAAATCTGTAAAAGCTACTAAAAAAATATAAGCATCTAAACAAATACTGAAAAAAATTTCATTTATTTTAATAACTTCGAACCTTTTCCTATCTAGCAGTGTTTCCCAACCTTTCTAAAAAATGGCACATGAAAATATCACGGCGCATTAGCAACATTTTTAAATGGTATATGTTTAAATCTTATGAAATAAAACCATAGATTAAAAAAAAAAATACACACACAAATATGAACTTACTTTATGTCAATGTTTCTACTCAACTATTTGTGAAACATCAGACGAACTACAATGGCCACGTGTTCGCAACCAAAGCAGAGTTGGATGACATTAGCTGTAGTCTAACCTGGAGAAGGATGGGCTCCACCAGGTTAAAACGCTCAAGACACACCACATGATTCGCCCACCAAGAAATCATTCGCGGCACATCACCGCGACATATGTAGGAGAATAATAGACAGATCAGCAAGTCGGCGCCCTAACGACTCCTTCCGGGGTTAAGGACGAAAGAAGAAGAATAAGAAGCAACTAGGATAATTTTCTTTAAATTTACCAACATGTGGCCTAAGAGGATTAGATGGAAAATATTTATTTCTTTTAGAGACTTTTCGGTTTGTAATTTAATTGAATTATTGATTCTGATATGAACAGCTCAATTGATTTCGTCTAAATCGCGTCTAGACAAAAACGCCCGCCATTTCACTAACGCTTTGGTAATTGACTAATCAACTTAGTCCTTACCAATGCATAAACAAAACTACATTCTTTCTCTACAAAGTTTAATCGATCGAAAGAGAAATACCCATCTGCCTAATTGATAGATGTGCCAAAAACTTCGCTACGTTAAGTGATTAACCAAATGTGGAAAAAAGAAATGGAAGAAAAAAACAAATGGCGTCATTTATTACGAAAACGTTTTCTTTATAAAGTTGGTTTTGTTGTAATTAACAAAATAAGAACGGCACTTTCAATTGAACGTAATTCTCTTTGCCAAGACTTGAGTCAAGCTGAAATTGTTGTTAATCTAGTAGTTGGTATTTAAAGCCTATCGCTTGTATACATTCTACATATATGCATCGATGACCAAATAAATTCTGAATAGCGGATTTAAACACAAATCTGTCCGTGACTCTCGGAAAATGTATTTCTGCTCAGTTTCGTGTGCTAATGTAAACAAAGCAATTTCCAAAGAAGTGATGGATTTTTATTCATTAATCCGACAGATTTTATTACTCAAAAGTTATTTTTAGTGGATACCAGTACTTGAGTAGAAGCTCCATTTATTTATCAAAAAGTATATTTATTTTCGTCTACCGGCCTGAATATTCGAGAAATCTTATTAAAGAAAATATGCGCGCTCCGTCAGGATTCGAACATGCGTTGAGTCAGAGAAAGTTTTGTGTTTAAAGATTTGTGTTTGATCATCGACGCACTTCGTGGCCGAGAAGTATATTCCACGGGAATAAAATTAACTTTCTGCTATTTCTTATTGTTTACGTGATCTTTGAGTCGTGTACAATCAGGACGTAGGCGATCATGGCTCTCCACAAGCTCCTGCCTGTTGTAGCTCTAACCAACTTTACCATCCCTCTTTATCTCTGCACTCTCACTTAAATTCATTAGGTAGGTTACTCACTGTTCCCTTCTGTCTTTCCTTCCATCAATCTGTCCTGTGAGTATCAAATTTTCCAATTACTCTTTCCTCATAATATATCCCAGACATTTCAACGGTCTCTTTCTGATTTTAAGTATCAGTATCTTGCTAGTTCCCATTTTCTTAAGGATTTTTTTCGTTTCTTATATATTTAGTTCATGGTATTCTCAGCATCTTTCTGTAGAACCAAATTTTTATCGTTTCGAGTCTCTTCTTCAGTTGAGAGGAAATTGTTCAGTATTTCTCGTCGTAGAGATATGACAGTAGCTCAACATATAATAGTCAAGCAATAAATTCTAAAATCTTGTGACCTCTCTAAGCCACTGAGCCAAATATCATTACTTAGAAAGCTTTCTTTTTTCTTTCTCTTTTTCCTTTTCCTTTTTCTTTTTTCTTTCTCTTTTTCCTTTTCCTTTTTCTTTTTTCTATCTTTCTTTTTTTCTTTCTTTTTTCGTTTTTCTCCTTTTCTGTTTTAATTTCGTTCTCTCTTCTTTCCTTTCGTTCTACTTTTTCTTTCTTTCTCTCTTTCTTTTTTCGTTCTTATTCTGTTACTTTCTCTTTTTCTTTCCTTCTTTCTTTTTCCTTTTTATTTCTCGCTTTCTTTATTTATTTCTCCTTTTTTCTTTTTCCTTTTCCTTTTTTCTTTCTTTCTTCTTATTTCTTTCTTTCTTTCTTTCTTCGCTTTTCTTTGTCGCGTCATTTCTTTCTTTCTCCTGTTTGTATTTTCTTTCTTTCTTTTTATAACGTTCTTTCTTTCTTTCTTTCTTTCTTTTTCCGTTTTTATTTCTCTTTTCCTTTTTCATTTCTTTCTTTCTTTCTTTCTTTCTTTCTTTCTTTCTCCATTTTCCTTTTTTTCTTTCTTTCTCTCTTTCATTTTTCTTTCTTTCATTCTTTCTTTCTTTTTCCTTTTTCTTTCTCTCTTTCTTTCTTAATTTAATGTTCTTGTCGGGTAACAAAGATAATGATACAGATGAGAGTATTGCTTTCGCATCGTAATGAATGTCAAGTTTACATGCCATTTGGGCTGATTTTACTGCGAGAATTTCGAAGCCATCCGATGATTACTGGAACTCATTTCCGCTTCTTGCTGTCATGTTAATGTCTTCTAGCGGAAATGTCGTAGCAGATTTCGTGAAATGGTGACACAAGTTAGTAAGTAACACAAGTAAGTAAATAAAACACAGCGAATTTAGAAATTAGTCAAAAATAGAAAAAGGAATAAAAACAACCATTTTCTTCACATTCGTACATGATGGTTGTCTACTCGTTGGGCGAGTATTTGCCTCGCCAGAACATGTAGGCTCCCTGTGGAGTACAGGGCCACAGATACACCAAACTAGGTGATGCTGACCTGGTTGTCTTCTCTGTCGTGTATAGTGAAACTACCAAACGACGCTAGGTGTTGCTGCTGTGGTTTCAGTAAAAAAGTAGGTTTTTACGAGGTGTAGTTCCTAGCACCACAACCAATTGGTTTTGTATTCACAGTTGTTCTTCTACGAGATTGGTTGTCAATCAAGGATAAAGGGTTCAGTCTATTGTGTTATTTATTTTCAGCATTTTTCTTGGTGTAGTAACGTTTAATACATTTAAAATTATTGTGGTGATATTTTTACCCCCTGTAGGCTCCTCTGATAGAGTAGAGTATCGAAGTTAGGAGGGGCTCTTGTGGTTTCCATTACAAGTTGGCTTTTAAGGAGTTGAGTTGCTAGCCCCAAGAACAACTGCTTTTGAATTCAGATTTAGACTGGTTGCCAATCACTCAGAAGTCAGTTCTGTCTTGTTATTTAACCCATAGCTAGAGGAACTGACAGTAATACTGTGCCGAATTATAGTAGAATACGTTTTGCATAACATCGCGGCGGCTCACACTAACAACAACAAATATTCCAGAGGTAGTCAGGAGAGATATCCGTTTTGACACTGAAGGCGAATATTACATACATGTTTTCATTCTCCTATATATATCTTAAGAAAGGTTAAAGGGTCTATCGCTCCCAATGGGCTTACCGTGCGCCTGGACGTTAACCGCGTTACATACATGGCCGGCTATTCGTTTCTGAGCATACTCGTCTGCTAGGAGGCGATACACTCAATACCTGTTTGCAGAGACCTGCTCAGGCATATTTGTGTTTGTTCACATCTCTGGTTTATACTACAACTATGCGTGACCATCAGTTCGAACAATGCCAGTACACTCATAACTTCGGCCACAGTGACTTTTGACATTTTGCTAGCAAAACCATCGACGGCTTTCGTAGAGTACCATATACACAATTTTACTCACAAGTTTTTGATCGATTAGTGGTATGATTTTCAGGCACATTTCAACGGTGCTGCGTGTTGGGATCGCTTCCCCAGGCCGATGACATCAAGATAATAGCTCATGGTCGAAATTGAACCCAGGTTTCATACTCGGAAAGCCAACACTAGACAATGGTAATAGATATTCTAGTCGTTTCTTTACAATTTGGCATTCATTGACCGAGCAGACTGCACTGCTGCCAGTTGAAATTTGTAAAACCTTTCTCTTAAAACAATTTTTCAGGAAAATAGGTATTTTTTTTCAATCCAGTAGCTGTTATCGCACGTTCCCGTATTGGTGGTGGTGGTTGGTGTTTTCTTCCTAACCTTCTGTTTGAAGTAGTATAGAATGTCAACATCAGGACTATGTCATTGTTTTTTCTTCGAGTAACATGTGGTATCCATTTTAGTTGTTGCGGCTATTGGAAGCCCAAAGTGATGTGGTTTGTTATTAGGTACATTTCTTTGTGATTTTGTAGTGTCAGTTCACAATGTTAAAAAAGGATGATCTTTGCCACCCCCCCCTCGGCGTCACTCGCTCAAAGCCTTTTTTAAATATTGATCTTAGAAATCGGTTGTATAATACTGGCCGTTTAGGTATTTCTGAACTGGTTTGATGTCATGCATGACATCCACATGAAAGTCTCCACATGAAGAGTTTATTTAAGAACATGATTCGAGTTTTTAGGTTAAAGGTTTGGTTTTGTAGAAATTTGTGATGTTTGGCGAAACTACCTCTGGCGCAGCCTAATCTATGTTCAAGTTCCTTTTCTCCTCTGCTAAATTTGTTATAGCTTATCCATACGCAGAGGTGTTTCAAATGTTCCATATCCAGAATTTTTATGATGGACTTAGGCTCGGTGCCATCACTGCTTTCATTCCAATTCCAGATCATAGTTTCTGCTTTGAAAATATTTTTTAAGTCCTATTTCTTGGAATATTTGGAAGAGGATGTTCAATGTTTCTATTCAAGAACATTCTTATCCTAACTATGAACACCATCAGTATAGCCCCCCTCCCGCCATCATCACCAGTACATTGGCCGCAGGAGAGACATGGTAAGCTGACCGAAAAGTAATATAGGATTTAAATCTTCGTCTCCTGCTTATACAGGATGCAGCAAAAGTAACGCACTTTTTTTTTGAGCTGAGGTAGATAGAACAACGTATAGCAAATGAGTGGCCATCGCGATCTA
The DNA here is from genome assembly GCA_903632075.3 of Acanthosepion pharaonis. NCBI lineage: Eukaryota > Metazoa > Mollusca > Cephalopoda > Sepiida > Sepiidae > Acanthosepion > Acanthosepion pharaonis. The sequence goes on along the minus strand of CAHIKZ030000779.1, from coordinate 1,253,181 downwards.
ACACCACCAGACGTTTTGTGAGGGGTACTAAAAGATCTTGTTTACAGGCTCAAACCGATAACAATTCCTGAATTAAAACGTAATTTTTTTTAATCAAGTAAGGCGATAACGCCACTAAGACGCATGGGAGGGCACTAAAGATGAAAGAGAAGGAAATACTTTAGAAGGAACCAGAAATCCAATAATCGTATAAATTTCAGAGTTTAGGCGGAGACGTTAGAAATATAGTTTAGAACTAGAATTTAGAAGGAACCGGAAACACAATCCTAAACAGGAAACAACCTCTATTTATATTCAAAAGACCAGGGTGGAGTGAATTCTGATAAGTGTTCTGAAATTAATGTAGAAATGTGCCAAATGCTTTGTAGAAGTGTTGATGATAGGGTTCAACATTGTATTGAATATGAAGGAGAGCATTTTGACCGCGCTAATTTGTTAATCATAACAAATCATGTTCTTTTGATATGACAAAAAATTTTCTTAAACTACTGTAATTTATTTTTGTTCAATAAAATTTGATAAATGAAAAATGAGTCAAATACCAATATATATATATATATAGCGGCTATATACACCCAGCCCCCACGAAACATCCTAAACCAAGCAGTCTACACTCGCGTCATTGAAGATTTTAACTAAAAAGTAGGACGAAGTATTTATAATACATTAATCTCTTTAGACTATTACTAAGTGTCTAAGTAACCACGTTTGCTTAATGCATCCCGTCCTGGGTATGACGATAAACTACATCCGGCAGCAAGGCATTTGATCGGGAGGTTTTGAGGAACCACCTTTTAATTGCTGTTGTTTCGGGCAAATAGTTAACTCCCAAACAGGGGTCAAAATACGATGAAAGTATAAAAATTACTAATGCTACCAAGAAAATTAAATTTCGGTATTAAATGACCCTTAAGGAGTTGATATGCCATAAAACAAACCAAACCAAAACTTAATACATCTGGCAGAGGATGAACGCATTCTTTATGCTGTATAGATTAAGTTCGTGTATTGTCCATTAAATGTTAACTTACGATATGCTCTGAGACAGTTATCACATCCAGGAAAGTTAGTTTATGGTCTGTTTTCTTTTTCTCTCTTTTCCTCTTTCTCCTGTGAAATATATTGAAGAACTTATTGGGTTCTCATGGTCCAACAAGATTTGCGAAACTTCCTGCTTAGGCCAATGTTGTTATTAAAGTCATTTTCTTGTGGATTAAATAAATGGTTCCGTTTGAAATTCTCTGAAGGTCATCAAATACGAGAGACACAGTGAGAAGGCTGGGGGGACACAATAGCTCAGACATCGTGACTGCAACCACCAAGATGAGGACAAGATGAGTTTGAATAAATTAATATTTCCCTACTTTTACAACTACTATTCATTTAAATTCTACTACTACTACTATTACTACTACTACTTCTTCTTCTGCTTCTTCTACTACTACTACTACTACTACTACTACTACTAATAATAATAATAATGAAGAAGAAGAGAAGAAGAAGAAGAAGAAGAAGAAGAAGAAGAAATAAAAGATAAACTTTATTTCTTTATGTGAAAGTCTTCCATTCACTCTCTTTCATCATATCCTTTCATGCGTGGGCGATCATGGCTCTCCACACCTTCGTCGATTTGCTACTTTTAGTAATATTCATTTATCTTTGTTTGAATTCCTATGTTGAGGAGTTATCATGATTTATATTATTTACAGACGAACTAATTTACTTTATTGTTATTATCACAAAGTTTCGGCTGTTGTTTCTCCTGGCCTTCGTCAGTTCTTACGATCTGGCTAAGCTTCAGGGAATTTTGAACTGATCCCCTTATTTAATATACAGTGTAGACTGTTTTAATTCCTCTGTTCACGTCTAAGGATATTTTGTCTTGTTTTGTTTGCACTGCTCAGTTATTACTCATCCTGTTTCTACTGAGTTTGTACCCGGCCTAGTGATTGAACTATTAATTACCATGCAACCCAATTTTTTGAACCAAAATTTTAACCCCCTGAGACAAAGTTGAATCTGAGACTTGAAGCCTGAAACCTAATGTTCTTAGAGACACAAATACTGCCGTTACTGCTGCCTTTACTGCTGCCTTACTGCTAAGAGATCAGCTCCTTCTTCCGTTGTTTCTGGTTCTTACTGTTGTTGCATAAGACATGCTGTCAAGCTTGACCCTCTCAAGCCCCGTGGAAAGAAATAAAAATGCTAGACCATGTATGGGCAACCTTTTTCGAACAGTCGGCCACATGAGCACAGTTTATCATAAGGTCGCCTGCATTACTAAAAAATCAAGGTAATTTTTCATTAAAGATACCGCAGACATTTTCACAATAAAAGACCATGTACATAAGTATCTGCCTTAGAAATGGGAAAAGGATTTTTTTTCTTTGGAGAAATGATTCCTTGTATAAAAAACAAAATGAAGTCTTCGTATAATATTATCACTGATGACAGAGTGATTAACACACAGGACTGTGTGTGTTTTGTTCCTAATTTATTCATTTAACGATGCAAATTTTTTTTTTTTTTAAAAAAGAAGTATAATTATTCTCTAGAGAAAAATATTTATTAAAGTTTTCTGTTTCTGAAGCAAAAGATGTTTACACTTATGGTCTTCCTTACTGAAAATCGCCAATGGTCTAAAATGCTGACAATCTTACCTTCAACGAAAAGTTACAAAATTCAAGAATCATTATTTATGTATGTGGTTAGGCGTGAATGAACAAGTGAGAACGAAAGGAAACGTTATTTCCCTTATTAGGTGTGCTATTCAGAATGCCAATCGGGCCCATGACTGTACATGACAGAGTAGAACACTGGAGAATCAAACGTTTGAAGGAATCAGCGCACATGCTAAGTTTGGGGTGCAATCATAACACCGAAACCGCTAAATCGAAGTTCATTTCCCTGCAAAATCAGTTAGAAAATTAAAGGGAGATAACTTTTACATCAGAATAGTCATCTTTTTTTTTTTTTAAATGTTTTTGGTTAATTACGATAATGAATACCTTTTTTTTTAGTTTTTATTCACATAATAATATTGATTAATATTTTGCTTTTATAATTGGAATATTTAAACGAGTAAAAATGACCAAAAAATAAACTCATTTAAATATTGTCCTATCAAAATACAATCGTAAATAAATTAAAAAAGTTAACAAAGGTCTTTTGTATTAATTCATATTATTTTTTTTATTTATTTTAATAATTATGTTTAATCATTATTTTAAAATTTATATTCTGTTTTCGTTGTCCGAAATGATTTTAACTGATTTCAACATTAAATAATACTCTTAAAAAAACAAACGACGTCAACCATTCAATATCGTAAATAAGCCACAATCAAATTAACGAATTTAAATTTTTACACGATAAAGAATTGAAGAAAAGTACTATTCATATAAAACAGTTATCTCCCTTTAATTTCCTACTTTTTGGTGAAATTAACCAATCGATGAAGATTCGATTTTACAGTTTCACTGAGGCCAGTTTTCGGACAAATGACATTTAATGTTATGAACTGGATTCGTTAATCTCTGACGCTTTCTTCATTAGCAACCAGCTAGTTTCTTTTTGCTGTTCCTTTTTTCTAATACTTTGCGATACACCACTTTAAGGTGAGCAATATTTTTCCCTATGCTTTTTCTTCTTCCCACTTTGTTTTAATATGTGATAACGATATATATACATTTCAAGAACAGTTTTGGAGGAAAGATGCATGGCAAAGTGGAAAAAGTTTTCGGGTGATGCGTTTCATCCCTTATGACTTCATCGGACAAGGTTTGTTTTCATCTTCCTTCAACGTTTCAACATTCTTAGCAGATCTTCTATTATCACAATAGGGGAATATTTCAGAATAACGATGATGGAAACAAAAAGAAAAGAATCTAAATAGAAACAAGAAGAAAAAGAAAAGAATCTGGGCTATATCATATTAAAAAACACATTATTAAAAAACAAAGCCCAACATAAATTATTAAAAACATTTTAAAAAAAATATTTTCAAAATTTAAAATTCCCAGCAACTCTCGTTTTATACGCATGTGTAGTCGCATCAGCGTAAACCTAGTTCGTTGAAGTTCTCATAGGCGAAACCCGTCACATGAAATATATTTTTATATATTATGTAAATAGAGATTTTTAAAATGTCTGCTTTTAAAGTCATGATATAAAATTTTGTAAACCCTCCCTAATTATTGAGTTCCTATTTTTTGTAGAAACTTCCATGCTCCTGTAGTGGGCCGTGTTGCAATATGAACACGTATTGTCTCCTGAAATGAAGTACACTACAAAAATATGGGGGACTCAAGATAGGTCCACCCAAAAGAAATGTAAAAGAAAAACAATCAAGAATCGATATATATATATATATATATATATATATATATATATATATATATATATACACACACACACACACACACACACACACACACACACACACACACACACAAATATGTATATTAAACAACAAAAGTATTTACAATAGACCAGGCCATTAACGTATGTGTGTGTGAATTTCGCGTTTCAGTGAATGTTAGTACGTACGTGTGTGTGTGTATAATGTTAATGGCGTCTTCCCACAAGTGGTAACGCGTATTTTCTTGTGAGTGTTTTACATGGTTGCAGTTTAGAGAGAGAGAGAGAGAGAGAGAGAGGGAGAGGGGGGGAGAGGAAAAAAAAGAATTATTCTCAAGTATTTATAGTTTAGGAGTAGCATCCCCAAGGAATAATTAGGAAATGAAGGAGTTAACTCCGACACTCCGTCTATAGTATTCTCGGCCTTCTTCTGCAGAACAACATCGTTGTTGTCTTAAAACTGTTCGTTTTTTTGCTGGCAAACATGAATTTTGTCTTTCTATAATTTATGGTTACTCCTCTCTTCTTGCTTTCATCGACGACTTTGTCTGATGAGTCCTTTCATTTTTTCTTTTTCTGAATCTGTTATGAACGCAACGGTGTTTGTGTTGCGTCTGTTGATATAGTTACATACTGCCACGATAATAAACCTTGGTAGGTTTTCTGGCGATCGGCTGGGAATGAGCAGCAAAAGCTGAAACTAATAAAATGATACCATTTTCAGACAGACTGATACATACATGCAACAGAAATGTGGTTCTACAGAAGGATGCCGAGGATACCATGGGTCGAACATGTGAACAACAACGATGTTTTGGAAAAAAATGAAAATAAAAAGTAAACTTATATTTAACACCAGGAAGAGACAGATGAAATAATGAGGAAAGAGGGCTTGTAAAATCTGGTACTCACAGGACAGCAAAAGGTCCGTAGGAAAATAAGATGACATACTTGATAGGCTTGAGTAAATGGATGGCGGACAGAGTTTAGGAGAAATAATAAAAAGACAAAATTTATTAAAAGCTACAAGGGAAAGGAAGTTGTGGAGGGCCATGATTGCCTACGTCCTGAGGGGACACAGCACATAAAGAAAATACACACACTCACACAAGACATACGTAATATAATATATGGTGGGTAATTGAACGACAAAATGGAAATCCCCTTTGTAATGTGTTTCGTCCTTCAAAAGAACTTCTTTAAATTAGATAATACATTAATTCATGGAATCATATACAGAGTAAGCGGAAATAAATTTTCTATTGAAAATTACCTATAAATTACCTATAACTTTTGTTAATATCATCACATTTGCATGAAACAAAATATATTGTGATCCTTAAAATGGTAGAATTTCAATGATAATTTATGTTCTTATTCCAGTGTAATAAGTGTAGCTCAAAATAGCACAACATCTGACACTGACAGTTAGCATCCCGTTACGAGGTGTGGTTGTCTGTGCTATAGATGCAGAGATTGGGTTGCGGTATCCATGGACCTTGTGCTTCAATACATCCCAAAACCATCAGAATATCATTCCAAGCTGATGAGTATGGGATCTGTGGTTAGAGACACACAGAAGCGGCCGTCCTTAAATATCCAGATTGGACGAAAATATGCAAACATTACAGGAAATGATCAAGGATATACCCAGACAATTACAGACACTGGTGGACAACGCTGGTGCCTATGTATTGGGTTGGCAACTAAGTTTAAATTTTTTAAAAGGTTTAATAAAAAATAGCAACATATAATCGATAATATATTCTCCCTTGTTGTTCTTATTGTACTATATTTATACCATGAATAAAACACGTTTTTTTGAAAATCGACTAATAATTAGTAAAGTTAACAATTTTAAATAAAGTGTTTCTTTCCACTTGTATACGTCGGGTAAGAGCGAAATATAACAGACGTCTGTTATAAATTATACACCGGGAAAAACGGTGAATATGAAGGAACGTTTAATCTTCTATTTTAAAATTCTACCTTCTGGTGTAACTAGATGCACAGCTTAGCCGATCTTATTCAACTTTCTAACGCATTTGTTTTTAATTATAGCTGTTGTTTTTAAATATGTTTAAAAAATAAGTCTTAAAAATACATTTTAAAATGATATGATATTAATGAAAGGGAGTTTATATATCAACGTTTCTAGTAAACATAAGCCTAGGAGGACGCAGGTTCGAATCCTACCAGAGAGTATCTATTTTCTTTAATGAGATTTCTAGAATATTCCGGCCGGTAAACAAAAGTAAATAAATATACTGTTTAATATATAAATGGAGCGTTTACTCAAATATGAGTATCCACTAAAAAGAACTTTAAAAGGATAAATTTTTTTATTATTTTTTTTTATATACTAGCAGCATGGCCCGGTGTTGCCTGTGCTTGATTCAAAAATCGTACGACTCATACAGCTATCACTTGACTTAAAATATTTTTGCCCTTCCTTGCCTTTAAAGAAGTGCCCTTTGCCGTGCTGATGTCGCTGCATGCCTTACTTCTTGCCTATCTCACATTTCGAATTTTTTCTAAGCTCTATACTAAACATTAAATCTGTTACGAAAAAAGAACTAAACAAAATGAACACAAAACGATCAGCTTTAAAAAAGGACTCGTAACTGGAAAAACCGAATAAAAAAAGAATGTTAACAACAAATACTTTTTTACACCCAACCCAGTTCTGCGGAATCAGAATCAACGTTGAGGTTAAGCAAGCGAATGAGCCAATTGGAGTAAAGTGCCATGCAGATTTTAATTTTTCCCACTTGTGACAAATGCAGGTATCGATTATTTTCTGATTTTTTTGCATGCTAGCATGTTAGTTAACATTCGTGTCAGTCAGCTGTTGGCTCTCATGCTGGCCAATAGAATCTTCCTGCCTATTTGTGGCAGCCAGCTATAGGCTCTCACTCTGGCCAGTAGAAAATGGCCGCAAACTACATGAAAACTGCCGTAGAAGCATGAAAGAATCGATTATTTCCAGTATCGATGGGAGTTGGGAAATGGAAAGTCAGTCTTGGCCTCCCCGCTAACTTGGAGCATATACATGTAAACTTTGGCGCAAATCTGTCGAAAATTGCGGCCGTGCATTCGTTACACACACACACATCCTGCACACACACACACACACACACACACACACACACACACATATATATATATCCAAGTAGAGGATTGGTTTATACGGAATAAATGCGAATAACCAAAAAATACTAGTCTTAAAAGTGTGCTCAATGCAGAGTAGAGGCAAAGATATTTTATTCAAAAATTATAACATAAATATGTTATAAAATCAAAAACAAAAATAGCCACTTTGTTTCAACACTACTGGTGTCTTATCAAGTGATGGTGCTGAATGTAGAATAAAGAGGTTCAAATCGACCAAACACCCCCCCGATAGGAGAAACGGTGTTATATAAGCTATCGAGGGGTGTTTGGTCGATTTTATAATTATATATATATATATATATATATATATATATATATATATATATATATTGCGTGTGTGTGTGTGTGTGTGTGTGTGTGTGTGTGGATGGCTGTGTGGTGGGTGGTCGTGCAATCGCATTTTAAGAGGCTAACGGAATTTCACATAAATACAATGTCGATATAAAATATTTCGTCTGCTGACACGCGCAGCTGTTATCGATATGAGAATTTTGGTAAATCTATGAATGCAATCAAGTGTTTAACAAATCACACGTAAAACCAAATTTATATTTATATATGAGATTATGTTATATACAGAGATTGTATACGAGATTGTATTAGAAACAATTGTTCGTTTCCGAATATTCGCGATTGCTACTGTGGTTT
>CAHIKZ030000779.1:1232500-1240000 GCA_903632075.3 Acanthosepion pharaonis | reverse complement strand
TTCTGGATTTGTAAAACCAAAAATAATTTGTGAGCACAACTTAAAGAAGAACAAAACCAAGCAATTATTAAAAGATGAAGACAGTTCCTGGTTAAAACTCATCGAACATCACTCGACATCATCCATTACCAAAATACATCATTTTACGGTTGAAATGATTAGATGTAACTGTAAGTTCTATGCTAAGAGTTTTTTTTCTATCACACTTCTCGCTTGTGGAACTCCCTTCCAGCTTCTTACTTTCCAGTCAACTTTGATCTTCAAAAATCTAAATCTAATGTCAATCTTGTTGTCTTTTGTCCTCTTAAATTCTTTTTTTTTTTTATTGTTCTTGCTCCTTAATAATATTTTTCTTATAGTTTTAGTGGGTTTATTGCCTTGTTTGGGCGGGATGATTAAAAAAAAAAAAAAAAAAAAAAAAGAAGAAAAAAAGAAGATATGGCGATGAGACCCATTATATCAAGAATAGGTAGCGTTCCACATAAACTAGCCGCGGCTCACTAGACAAAATTTTAATCCCACTTCTTGGTACAACAATTAGCTCCTCGCATATAAAAAAAATTCTGGCGGTCTTTTAAGTAAATGAAAAAGAAACAAACAAACAAAAAAAAAAAACCAACAAAAACGTAGACATAAAAACCAAATATATAACCAGTTAAGACTATTATTATTTTAGCTAGATTTTTCTTCATTAGGGACCATTAGTGTCTGTAGTGATAGCTGGGTTATTTGCATAGTCAATACCGGTCAACTTTTTGTACGATATCGACTTGAGAGTCTTGGTGATAAAGTAAAACCTAGATGATGTTTTCGAGTTAATATATAAACGGAACCATTAACGGCAAATTTGAAGATTAGCATATTTATTTTCATGTGACGATTCGTCATTTGTTCCCAAATATAAATTATTGCAATCACGTGACGTTCCCAGGAAAGGAGACTGAGGAAGGATTTAGTGATTAAGTGTTTCCAGTAATTCTATTATGGTTGTTGTTGGAGACTAGGCAGATGATTCGCCCATGGGAACGGGAAGAAATCAACGTTCAGTTCGGAAACGGTAGAAGAAAAAGAAAAAATGGTTTTATGTAAAATCTAGTAGCAATTAGAGGTGGGAGGTCCATTGTTGTCTGTGAGGCGTTAATGAGCTGTTAACATGAACTGATATTCTATTGAAAATTGATACCTACAAGTCCGTTATTAAAACACACAGAATATATACTAGCCGGAACTCATACACACATGCACACACACACACATACATATATACATATATAAAGAAACGGACTGATCCTGTTATATTCACACATACATTTCTATCTATATTCGGTTATATATATATATATATATATATATATATATATATATATATATATATATATATATATATAATAAAAAATATAATATATATTTTAAAAAATCAACATTATAGAAAAACGTTTGCGGCCTCTGTTAAACAGAAAAGAGAGACCGCAAACGTTTTTCGCTATAATGTTGATTTTTTAAAATATATATTATATTTTATTTTACATATTTTTTGTTACAGGTGATTCGGGTCTTGTGACCTTCAGTTATTTCCACGTATGACTTAAAGAAATTTAATTTTTTCCTTATGTTTTCTTATATTTAACTATTGTCTTTTGTGTGTGGTAGTAATCCAAGTGGAGAAAATGTTCCTCTGCTTAAGGGGTAATAAACAGTTAGGATTGGTCAAGGAAAGGGGAAAGGAGGTCATTTTATGATTTCTGTATCTTTTAAAATCTCCATTTTTGTGTATTGTGTCTGTGTGTTTTTGCTAGTACGTGTATAGATATTTCTTCTCTGCGCATATATATCGTTTTATTACACGGAAATAGTATATATACACATACATTTTATATGATGTGTAAGGTTCGTGTGTGCGTGTGGTCCGTCTTGTGTGTTTGTTTTTGCCAGTATGTGTGCATAGATTCGTTATCATACACATTTACATGGTGTTTGTGTGTTTGGGGGTGGGTAGGATTTATTTAGTGCTGGTTTAAATTTGTCTAAGTTTTTTCTTGTATTTCTAGGTAAGAATAAATGTCTGATATATTGGCATAATTTAAATTTTCCGTTGTTGCATTTGTGGTACAAAGAGTTTTCTATTGTCTGGTAATTTAATGTTGCTGTTGTTTAGTGCTTGGATGATACCTATTGTATTTTATTATAGTGCTTGGGTGATACCTATTGTATTGTAGGACTTGTTGCATTTTGTGCACTTGAGTACATGAATCACATTTTTGTAGTTGCAATTTAAGTTTTCTTTACTGTGAATGTTGTCGTAGGGTTTTCAAAAGTGTGGGGGTTTTCCTTCTATAATGATATCACAAACACCCACATGTTTTCTTGTTGCATTTCGTGACACCCTTTATTGTATGTAAGTCTAGAGTTTTTCTTTAATTAGTTCTGGATTATTCTTGCTGTATAGTGAGAGACGCATTTGTTCGTCGTTGTGTTTCTTTGGGTTTCATAGTTGGTCTAAAGGTATTCTTTATGTTAGTTCAAAACTTGTTTATTAGTGGTGTGGGGCAGCCTTGTTTTTTGAGATTTTTATGTAATTGTTCTAGGCAGGTTTTTCGGAAGTGTTTGTCAGCCATTATAGTGCTAATCCTAGGCGCTAGGGAATATAGGGGGGGGGTTTCAGATAGCTTTTTTGGGTGATGGCTCTTGGAATGGAGATATTGTTCGGTGTCTGTAAGTTTGTGGTAGATATCTGTGATAATGTGGTTATTTCTATTTCGGATGAGTATATCTAAGAATGGTTGTTCGTTAAAATTATGTTATTGGGTGAATTTATCTTCTTCTGTTAGTTTTGGAGTAGATTGTTTAATTGTTTAATATCGTCCCAGTCTGTTATATTACTTTTCGGGGCAGGGCAGGATTTTAGGCCTAAGTTAATTTCGTCCTTTATAAGTGCATATGTAGATAGGTTTATTATTTTTGGTTTTGTGTTATCTAAAATGGTCTTCTAAACTGGGGTTTCTAAAAATGATGATTGTTTCTTTCCACACGTTCCGGGTTTTCTAAGAGATAATCTGTCTCTACATGCTTTAGGTTTTCTAGACAGTGAGGATTTCTCTTGGTAAAATTGGGTTTGTTATTTTTTAATAGTTCTATATAAGTGTGTTTGTTTTTGCTATAAGGTGTCTTTCGGGTGTTCCTAGATTTGTTGCTTCTGTATGGGGTTAATTAGAGATTTGTGGGGAATTTTGATTGTATTTCTTGATATGGGTAGTGGTTGTTAGGGTTGTTGTTTTAGGTGGCATCTGTAAGTGTTGGCTTTGTGAATGTATGTGTTCTGTCTTATGTCTGGCTGTGTTATGGTATAATGGCATGCTGTAATGATTTGTTTGTGTTTTGTTAAGTGTATTTGGTAATTGTATTTGTTGTGTGGGTGTGTTTGTCTCTGGTTGTACGTATTAGCGTTCTTAACTCTGTTGTGCGGTTTTCTCTGTATTTGGTGGTGGCGCATGTAGTTCTTTGTTGAGTATTGTGTTTTATTGTGAGATTGGTTCGTGTTTTTTATCCCATTATCCAATTTTCTTGACTTGGTAATATTTTCAGCTAGGTTGTTCTTTCCAAAATATTCTGGGATTTTTCCTCCTCTTCCTTGCATTTTGACTCCCATAATTTTGATAGGAATTGGTGAGTTTCTTTGGGACACAGTTCCCTGATTTCTGTCAAGAATTCATTGTCAGTCTCGGTGTATTTGTTCGTAAAGTTTATATTTTTTTGTCTTCCTGTATTTCAGTTTGGGTCTGCAATTTTGTTAGGTTCAGTGAATTTTTTTTTTATTTCTTTTTGTTTTTCCGTGTCTTGTGGATTAATTTTTTCTGGAATTTCTTTGGGATAATTGTTTCCTCCATTTCTAGGAAGGTTTTGTAAATTATTGCAGTTTCTTTGTTTTTTATAGCATTGAAAAATGCTAGTTTCCTTTGATTCAGAAGATTATCTCACATCCGGAAATTCTGTCTCTTCGTTTTGTACACTACCCTCTTGGATGCACGACTTTCTGATATTTTCTAGCTATCCACATTGAGTTTTGAAATATTTAACAAGTGCTTCCGTGTTGCAGTTGTGTTCCCTGCTTTGTTGGGATGTGAGTTATAGAAGTATCGTGTCCATCTTTTGCTTAATTTCTTCCCCCAGTATTTCCAGTTTTTTGTTGGTAATTTTGTATAATTCTAGGAGTTCTTCGATGGTTTGCTTATCTGTTCGCGGAATTCTTTTGTTGTAGTTATATATAGGACGATGTTCCAACAAGGGAAAAGTGTATATTTTAAAGAAAAACATATGGAAAATAAAGTACAATCTTTTCTCTTTTTTCTCTTTAAAATATATACATTTCTGTCGTTGGAACAACTATAATTCCTCCCTTATTCATAAATTAATCCAACATTTTTTTTATTACTTAAACGTTATTTTTAATGGATACCCATATTTGACTAGATGCTCAGTTTGTTTTATTTATTAAACAGTATATTTATTTATTTCCATGTATCAACCTGAATATTCGAGAAATAAGTTTTCTAATAAGATTCCTCGAATATTCAAGCCGATATATATATATATATATATATATATATATATATATATATATATATATATATATATATATATATATATATATATATATATATATATATATATATATATATATATATATATATATATATATATATATATATATATATATATGTGTGTGTGTGTGTGTGTGTACTGTTAAATAAATAAACAGAGAATCTACTCAAATATGGGTATCCACTAAAAGTAACGTTTAAGCAATAAATTAAAATATGTTTCCATGTCTTTATTTAAATTAAGATACGAAACTCGCGGAGATGTGTATATTTCAAGAATCAGGAAGATGTGTGTTTAAAAGCACGATTCGGGCTTTATTCGGCTATTAGGTTCTCTGTAGCTGAGAGGTTAAAGCATGTCTCATCTAACGACCCTAGGTGAACGCAGGTTCGAATCCTGTCAGAGAACGCTGATTTTTCTAAAAAGATTTCTCGAATATTCAGGCCGGCAGATGGAAATTAATAAATATACTATTTAATAAATAAACAGAGCATCTATTCAAATATAGTTAACCACTAAAAATAACATTTAATCAATAAAATTATATATATATTGTGTATTCGGGCAGCAGCCCTCTTTTATACAAGATCCATTAAAAACGAGGATAAATGATTAAACATCAACTGCAAGAAGACAGAATGCATGGTTATTATCTAAAGACTGAACCAAAGTGCGAATTGCAAATCGGAGATACCAAAATCAAACAAGTGCGGAACTTTAAATATCTAGGAAGTATTTTAATGGCGGAAGGAATGTGTGAAACCGTAATCCGAACAACTACAGCGTCACACAAAAGATACAGTGTCTTCCAAAAGCTATACAGAATACTAAGAAACAGAAAAAAAACTTCTCTAGAAACAAGGAAAAGAATACTAAACTGTTATGTGATATATGTCCTTCTGTATGGCAGTGAATAATGGACAATCTCTTCAAAGATTAAGAAGAGACTTGAAGCAACAGAAATGTGGTTCTACAGAACGATTATGAGGATACCATGGACTGAGCAACAACGAAGTTTTAGAGAAAATGGAAACAAAAAGAAAATTAATCAGGAAGGGACAGTTGTAATTTCTAGGGCGTAGAATGAGGAAAAGGGCTTGGAAAATCTGATATTCACGAGACAGATTGAAGGCAAGTGGGACAGAGGAAAAAAAACGCTTAACCTATTTAGTGAGCTTGACTAAATGGATGGTGGAACAGGGTTTAGGAGAAATAACACAAAAGACGAAAATAGCTATAAGGGACAGGAAGTTGTGGAGAAACATGATCGCCTATGTCCTGAGGGGACACGGCACATAAAGAAGAAGAACAAAATTTCATAAGAAGAGTTCTAAGCAATGAACATTCAGTCACTCCAATGGCACAAAGACCCGATGGAATCACATCCTGATGAACAAAGAGTGGAAGAACAGTGCAATGAATTGCCAAACCTTTCAATACATTTGTCTCTTCCACCATCCGATTTAGTCTTAGAGCCAATATAAAAAATTAGTCTACTTTCCCAGCATATGACTGGTCTCTTTAAAAACAGTCATCTCAAAGACCAGTATACTATTACTATCAGGAATAATTTTCAACTACCACAAGTAGATGTCGAGGAACCATCTTTTAATACAACCACCAATAATTTTGTTACTTCTCATGAAAAGAATAAACATCAGCAACACCTTTCTTGGTAAGCAAATATCATTGAATCACAAAGGGATAAAGTGATAGAAAAAGCCGACATAAGAAATTCAAATCCAGCTCTTTATTCTGTTCAAGATTTCAACGAGGCGTTTGCTCAACTCAAAAACTTTTATGAAGATCAACAATCTGAATACATCTAGAAAAAAATCGGCTCACTAACTTTGCTGCTGCCAACAAACAATCTGCACTTGCTTGGAAAAATGTCAACGAGATCATTGGTAAAAAATCAACAAATAAATCCAAGTTAAAGGTCAATAGTTAAAGGTCAATAGTCATGCTTTTTATTTATTTATTTTTACTTAAAACTTAAAAAGAACACAAGAAAAATTAAATAAAAAAGCTTGATTGCAGCATCATGTCAGTTGACTTTAATGAAACATATATATATATATATATATATATATATATATATATATATATATCCAGGTACGATGAAAACGAATAGAGTACAATTCCAACATTCGTAACATTTAATTTAAAAATTAGTAACATCTTGTACAGATGTATTGGCATTTGGTTGCAATTTTTGACATTTTGCATTCATTTGAATTTTTGACATTTTGCATTCAAAGGATCATTATTTAAAAGTTGCATATTAATTTACCAAATAATTCTATATGTTTAAAATTTTTACTAGTTTTTTGAAGAAGCCATTTATTTATCAATTACAAAAATTTATACAGGAAATTCACAAAGCATATAACTTGTTTAATATTTTGTTAAATTACTTCTCTGCCCCCCTTTTATTTCTTAGGAAACTGCATTTTCTGGTTTCTATATTTTATGTAAGTATATGTATCCATTTTAAGGTTATGTCTGGCTGATGGTAATGGATCATGACCCATTTATAAAAAATAACTTTTAATTTTTACTTCTTCGCTTAGTTTAAATTTAAAGTAGGTGAGATTTGATTGCTTGATCAGAGTAAACCCCACAAACCTTATAAACCCCCAACTTTTTTCTTTTCTTTTTTCGAAAAAGAGGTTGTATTTGGATTTTAAATTTAAATAAATCGTTCACTCGCCAGTGATGAGATGCATTGATACACATTGAAACAGGACTGAAATTGTGTGTAGCGATTTTTACATGTTTTCGGTGTAATATCCTTATATATATATATATATATATATATATATATATATATATATATATATATATGATAAAATATAGTTTTACATATGCTATATTTATAGGCTATAGTGCTCAATATCA
>CAHIKZ030000779.1:1220000-1230000 GCA_903632075.3 Acanthosepion pharaonis | reverse complement strand
AGAAAGAATGTCACTTTCTTAAAGTGTGTCGTGCTTGAATCATCTAGATTTTGGCGGGAATCCAGAATTTGGTTTAGTACTTGAGAAAAGAAAAGCGTGAGCGCTATAAAATTATACTAGATAGCTGGTCATCTGAACCACCGAACATTTCACTTAATGAGCTGTAATAAAAGGTTTTTTTTTCTAATTTATCTTTTGGGTCATTCCAGTGCATATACCCCACTAGTCTAAACAACTGATTTAACTATTTGCCGATTTGTTCTTTCTTTTCTTCAGCGGCACTGATTAATTCTTTCTTTGCTTTGACCTTGTTTTAATCCTTTGCAAGAAGCAATTCACTAATAACCTCACTTTGAGCACTTCGACGTAGTGTAACGGGTAACATAACTTGTCTCACTAGATCTGAACAGTAAATTCAGTCCTCACTGATATGTGCCATGTGCCATATTTAACCTACACTTAGATATGGCACATGTGCAAATTGCTGCATCACAATTTCTGCACACTTTCTATCGTTTAGCACTTTGCACGGTAATTGCAGCCGAAATTGTTAGCACTAACAACCTCACTTGGACAATAAATTCAAATAATATAAAAGTGACAGGGGAACCTGATCTTTTGTTTTTAATTGTCTCATTTTTTTAAATTCAAAACATTGATCGATTCCTTTTATTAGCCGTGTCCCTTCAGAACGTGGATAATCATGGCCCTCTACACCTTCCTATTCTTTGTAGTTTTAAGCAATTACTTGTCCTCTTACTATTCCCTTTCCACACTGTTCTTGCATTCATTTATAAAAGCTTATTAGATAGCTCATGCAATGTTTTCGTCTACCAATTTATGCGAACAGGAGACGTTAGAATCAGAAAAGGAAGATGGCGGAAAATGTGGCACAGAGATCCGAATGTGCATTGGAAGCTAAATAGGGTATTAAGAAAAAGTGCAATTTAATATCATTTCTCCAATATGGTGGTGAAAGCTGGACAATTTCATTAGAGATGAAGAACAAAACAGAAACGACAGAGATGTGCTTTTATAGAAGAATGCTGAGAATACCATGGATGAACCATGAGAGCAACAAGGAAGTTCTAAGGAGAATTGGAATTAGGAAGACGCTCGTACTTAAAATCAGAAAGCTACAGTTGAAATTTATGGGACACATAATGAGGAAGGATGACTTGGAAAACTTAATACTCGCAAGGCGTACTGAGGAAATGGGGGTAGAGGGAAACAGCGAGCGACTTAATGTCTGTGGGAATGGATGGCAAAGTAGGGACAAGAAAGAATGGTAAATAGTTAAATGTTCCATAGGAAGTTGTGGAGAGCCATGATCGCAGACGTCCTACGTCTTACGGTCAAATCACGCTGAAACACCGGTTCTCGTTCGATCACCGAAGTTAAGCATCGTAGAGCCAGGTCAGTACTTAGATGGGGGACCGCTTGGGAACACCTGGTACTGTAAGCCCCAAAGTCCAACCCTTACCTCACAGTCGGTGGGGGGTGTAAACAGTAAATCAGAGCTATGCCAAACCGGAACTTCGTACCTGGTAGGGCCACCCAAGGCGGACAGGTCTGACACACGCCGGCGGAACAAGGGCTCTGGTGAAAATCCAGGAGCGTCTGCATCGGCAACCGGCGGCTTCTGATCGTTCCTGTCTCTGCGTCTGTGGGAACCCCGCGGCAAGCAAAAACGTTATCCGAGTAGGCCTGGGTACCCTACTTCTGTAATTTATCCCAAGAATCTTCTTCTCATAACAGGAAGAAGCCGGCTCAATACGCCCAGGGTGAATGCCGCATCAGTACAGTACAGTAGTACGTCCTAAAGTGTCACGGCACATAAATAAGGATGACTTCTTTTTAGACAGCTAAACATTTACGTTTTTTTACAGCTATATCTAATAATTACTTTAATTGCATGAGAAATCATTTGGTTGATAAAATGTAAAAATGAAAATTAAAAGCAAGCGCTTTATTTCATACTAGTCTAGAAGTCGCCCTGTGGAGGGATTTTAGACCTTCGGCCTTTTACCTTCAGCGTCCTATGTACGTAAAATTTATAAGAATTTATAAATAATAAAATTATTTTATCGTTACTCGACACCTTAATTCGGCAAAATCTTTCTTTGTATACGCAACCGGTCTCCATAGTTTGTTTACATTTATTTTAAGCGTAATTTTTTTTATTTTCTTTTAAAATCACAATTCTTTATGATCCCTTCACATAAAGTCACTCTTAAAAGACATTAAGGAACTCGAACTATGTTAAATTTCGAAGACGTCACAGTACGCATCCTAAGAAAAGAAAAGAAAAAAACAACATATGAGCAACGTACCGTGATCTGCTTAAGTTTTAATTATGGTTTAATTAGATGATATCTATTGCAATTGCGACGAAAATTAAAATTAAACCTTAATGAAGAATTATTTTTTAAACCTTTCATTCAGTTCGATATTTAAATTTAACTTTAAATGCGTTATTCATTTAATTTTTAATCGCGTGTAACTGCAGTAATTACTACCTGATACTTCAGGTTGTTTATAATATTTCATCGAGATCGAAAACGAACGGATGGACACACGTACTTTATTTACATAGAAGATTATATATAATCATACATTAGAATTACTGTTATATGAGCTGTAGATGTTTTTTTTTTTTTTTACAAATTTTGCAACGGAGGCGAATATACATGGAATACTTCGAGTTTATGGTTTTAGAAACGGTATTACTAAAGCCAACTGTATGCCTGAGATACGTGGATGACACCTTCAAACTCTGGCTAAACCAGAAAGCTGTACAAATACTGCTGGACAATTTGAACTCGATCCAGTTCACAATGAAAGAAAAATATGGTAATCAACTAGCTTTCCTGGATGTGCTAATAACTCGCACAGAGAATGCGTTCAAAACATCTGTAGATATTGCAAGCCAACCTTCACTGGACAATACCTCAACTTCATTTCCCACCATACATACAGCGGGAAGAAAGGAACCGTTTGATGTCTACAACACCGTCCGAAAATCGTAAGAGGCAACCCAGACACATACCAACAAGAAATGACCAGCATCAAACGTAACTTTTAGAATAGCAACTACCCGTCAAACGTGACATCAGCGTCAGCAGGTGAGAACAGAAGGGACAAGAAATTCGAATGAAGAAGATACATAAAAATGATGAGATATTAATACATATATGAAATGAAAAATATATATATATATATATATATATATATATATATATATATATATATATAAAATATATATTTAATGATAAAATATAGTTTCAATATATGCTATATTCATGTGTTAAGATATTCAATATCAGGAATAGAGCGTATATAAATATAAAAGTGGACATTGAAGTCAACACTGAGTTGCGACAGTCTATTTCATGCTTATACACAATCATCAAGCTTGACGATTGTGTATCAGCATGTATATAGTAACATTTACAGGACATAGTGAAAGCATGAAGAAGCCACTGCGTAACCTTATTCACAAGTTTGAGCAAAATGAGGAATACAAAACACTAATACAAAGCGGGGTGGTTGAAGTACAAAACGGAGAGGATAAGAAATTATAGGGAGTTATGATTGTCCATGTCCTGAAGAGACATAGCAGAGAAAGATAGATAATAATTATTGAATGGATTTTTAATCCGACAATATTTCTTATAATTTTTTAAAATATTTTTGTGGGTTCACAGTTTTAATATTTTCGGAAGCAGTGAAATTATATTAATACAAGAATGTTTTTTGAAACACACTTACTCGTGACGAAATCCTCACAGTATTTAGTATTGCTGAAGTTATCGCTAACAGTTTTGTCGAGATTTCAAACTCTACGTTTCGTTCAATTTCGCAAACCAATCGATAAACTGAAATAAGCAAATTTGTTTGCAAAAATACTTTGGCAAATATCCTGCTTTGCGTTTTAATAATTTCTTTAATTTAATTTTATAGGAAACAATATTTTTAAAGAAAAATTATCTTTTTCCTTTTTATCAGCGAGTCTTAGGATTTCTTACTCTTGAGCATGCAACATGCAATTGGCCATGCGTAAATATTTCTTTCTGGGGCCAGATTCCAACTTTTTGAAGCTTTTGGACTTGTAATTTGCTTATAGTTCTCGCAAACACAGGGTGAACTGGATCTGGAATATTGTATATATATAAACGTAAAAAAATATATGCAAAAAACACTATTGCTTTTAATTTTTCCAAAAAATTAAATGAAAATGTATTTTATTAAGCTACGCACCCTAGTAAAGCCAACTGTACTTTGTACCCCCTTACTTGGTTTTGATCTGTCAATGTATGGCTATTTAAGAGGGTGTGACTGACGGACTAACAGATTTTTATACATAGAAGAAATAATGTTGGATAAAAAAATCCATTTAAAATTCCTGTTATTTACATTTCTGGTACGAAACTGATGCTAGCATGATATAGCTTCGTAGAAATCCCAATGAGAACTGTGCGTTCCTTAAATAAATAAATTAAAGATAGTCTCACGTGGCTAAGTCGACAGCGGCACGTTTCGGCTATAGGAGCGGTTCCGCGGATGGAAAAAATGATACAGGGTCGATTCCTGTCGAGAGGCACAATTTTTCTTTACTAGGACATCTCGATTTTCAATTGCGGGTTTTGAGAAAATAAAACAAACATGGATTGCAACTCAAACACATTTACCAACTAAATAGTAGCGATCTGATTGCGTTGCTTCTTTCCGTTAACAGATTTACTGTGTTTTGAAATCGCTTATAGGTGGCATAAAAACTGGATTGATGAAACGAAAACAGTTATAAGAAATTTCACGAATATTTTAAGGCGTAAATTTTTCTTCATTTACATACTTTTATATCTATCTATCTATCTATCTATCTATCTATCTATCTATCCAGTAATCGTTTGATAATGAAAGTTATATCTAAAAATTCTCTTTTCAATAAATTGATGGCTACGTCACAAATATCATCTTCAAGTTACTTACGATGCGTAGCCGGTTAAAAACATTTCAAAAGTGACAGTTTTGCTTTCTCAGAATTTACCGAGGCAACACAGATCTTGAATTGAACCAAGAAATCCTTAAAATTCAAATTCACCAACATCACCGCCTCTAAATTTGGCACACTGTAGCCTAGGTGCAGGCGTTTAAAACTTTATTTGGTCAGCCACATTAGAATTTTGTGGTAATCCCATAGTAGAAATGAGAGAAACAACCTTTTGTTCTATTTCCGCCATTTTTCTATATACGTTAGAGACAAATTAAGTTTCTAATACTTCGTCTGATAAAAGGTCACTTTTTTCCAAATTAATATCTGCCTTTTCACAGGCTTCGCTTATTTTTGAATTTATTAATTTGACCTGCACTAAACATTTATTTATGAGGTTGTCTTGTCTTACGAAGTTTTTTGAAGGACTTCTTCGCTAACATAATATCTATGGCCGAAGTTATTTTCCTTTTAAGGGAGTCACGGTTAAACAACAAAACCTTTACAACGTTTACAGTTTTAAATTCGGTCATTTTTAGCGGAGAAGATTTGCACAATTAATTTTCACATTTGTGAGAAAAAGAAAGAAAAATAACGTAGGAAACTGCTACAAAGCCCTTAGTATATACCAAAATAATAACTTATCGAACCTCTTCTTCAAGCGAGTTCCATTTAAGCAAATGCCTTATTAACCTGTCTCTGTTTTTCGTAGTAAAAACTACTAGTTCATTTTTTTGCAACTTGTTGGTATTTCACTCGTTTATGTTTGTTTGAAAAGATAAGTAATTACCGCTGTAGAAAAAATTCCGTGACGTGACACGACGTGAGAAAAAAGAACGAGACCAAACCTTTGAGATTCAAACTTTTTATGAGTATAACAGAAGAGTGAGAAGAAATGATAAAGGAAGAAAGTGCACAATAATGGTGTTGGTAATGGTAATTTGCGGACTTATCTTGTCACAGAGAAGCAACATATTGTTAACAGTTCTTTGAGGTCTTGTGATTTCTTGTTGTTGTTGTGGTGGTAGCGATGTCTCGGAGTCCGGACTTCCTGAAGATTCAGAAGATATTTCCTCACGTGGAGCAGGCACTATAATCCCGGATTCCACAGTTTTGTGGGTGAAGTTTTTTTTTCTGAGAGCAGTTTTCTTGTACCTGTTACTCGTTGAAAGCCAACGTGGAAAAGAGGTAGAAAGATTCAAGCATAGCGCGCAGATCGGGACGAAGCAACTTCAGTAAGGGGCCTTCTGATTGGTTCCTTTTCAGCCAATCACAGGGATCATTGTAATAATGCCAAGGGGCCCGTTTAGAGGGGGGTTACTCCGAAAGATGCGTAATAATTTCAATACTATTACTATTTTATCATTCGATTAACTACACAAATATGGAATTTTATGTATGTATCTAACATGTATGTTGGATCAACTAACATAGTATAATCGTGATACATCACTCCGATTAGGACCTGAAGACTAATCATTGATTCTGTTTTTATTTAAAATACGTGATTTGATTTGTTTGTTTAAATCCTTTATGGGTCATTTAATACCGAAATTTAAATTTTTTGGGAGCATTGAATAATAAAAATATAACATATGTTATTCTTCTTTTACAATCGAATATATTGTAGATGATAGTCCGCTTTTTTGCATATACATGCTTGTGTGGACATAATTATTAAAAGAGGTGTTATGTGTGTTTTATGTTGTAGTTTTTTTGAAGTTATATTTTGGAATACAGTTGGGTTTAAAAAATGTAGGATATTATATAGATTAATATTAAAGTGTTCATTCATGTTAGTTGTTTGTTTGGTGGATTTTTTTAACGGAGTATTAACCTCTATGGGCTATTTAATGCCGAAATTTAAATATTTTGTACGTAATTTTATAGCTTCAACTAAATATAGTTTGAACGTAATTGTATGTCTTCAACTACAGATAAAATGTATTGTTAGTAATTGTCCTATAAAATTATATTGATGGTAATTTTACTATAACTAGGTATTGTTGTTAATTTTATTATAAATAGGTATTATTAGTAACATTTTTATATAAAAATGTATTGCCATTAATTTTACTATAAAAATGTATTTTTATACTTTCATATTGTTTTATTTTTGTTTAGGGATTCCCTACTTGCCCATAGCTGGGACCCTAACATGTGCTACCACCCAGGTTCAGGGTGGCCCTGAGAACAACAACAATTAAGATAAGCTTCCCCGTTCCTCAAAACTTCCAATCTCCCGATCAGAAGCTATGCTACCGGATTTGTTTTATTGTCATACTCACGACAATTTGTGTTTTTCAACGATTAAATAGAAATACTGACATGATATAAAATCATTTTTTCTGGTTTATTTGGTGAAATTCCGGCAGCTTCTAGAATCAAAATTATTCATGGCATTCTAGACATTGGTCTGAACAAAGTAAGCTTTTATAATTCATTACATTCTCAATGAAGTCTCCCGTCTTTTACAATGTAGATCAAGGCCGCATACATGCGCGACAAGGCCCGTAGTAACACAAAACACACATCAACACTCACTTTGAATTGTCGCCATGATATAATGGTAACGTTTTATAGTTATAACAATAGCTATAAATATTTGTACGAGCATATAAGGTCAGTCATTAAGTCATATGATGGTGGCGGTAGCTCTAACATGACTTGATTTCTTTGCAGTCTCTGTAACAATAAAAATGAACGTACTTATAGGGGTCTTTGATGCTAAAATGTAGCTTTCTTTTATATTGTTTATCAACAAAGGATGTAAACAAAGAATGAAAGAAAGTTTGAAAGGGAAATAAAAGGAGTGCAGGAAAAAGGGTGAAGGTACGAATAAAAATGGCGGAGTCGAACAAAAAAGGAATGAAGGAGAGAAAATTAGACTTTAAAAAAGAAGGAAAAGCAATTATAATATTGGCAGAAAGTAGAGGAAGATACGAAAAAAGAACGGAGAGAAAGAAATGAAATAGGAAAAGAAAAATCAAGAAAGGGAAAAAGGTGGAACAAAGAAAAGAGAAACAAACAAAATAACGAAAAGAAATACCAAAAAGAAATAAGTAGAAAAGAAGGAATTAGGACATAAAAGAAATAGTAAAGGAATTAAAGAGAGTAAATAAATTGGGGAAAAGAAAGAACGAACGGTAGGGAGGAAGAAGGAAAAAAAGACAGAAAGAAAAATGTATGACAGAATAATGACGCGTGGAAAGAAGCAAAATTGAACGGAATTAAGAAAAGAAAGAGGGAAGTAAACATAAAATAGGGAAAGGAGATACAAATAAATGAAAAGAAAGAAAGAAAGAAAGAAAGAAAAAGTGAGAGGGAAAGAAAGAAAAGTAACTAAATAAAAAGTTCGATAAAAAAAGCAGGAAGGAAGTATGAATTATAAGAAAAAAGAAGGAAGGAAAGAAAAAATAAGGAAAAGAAAGAAAGACTGTTTGAATAGAAAGAAAAAGCAAAGAAAGAACGAGAAAAAAGTAAGGAAGAAAGTATAAATCGAAAGCAAGAAGAAATATGGATGAAACGAAAGAAAAAAGAAAGTGTAAATCGAAAGCAAGAAGAAATATGGATGAAACGAAAGAAAAAAGAAAGTGTAAATAGAAAGAAAGAAAGAAAAAGTAAAAAGAATGAAAAATGGCTGAATCAAAGAAAGAAAGAAAGGTGGATGAAAAAGAAAGAAATCATGAATAGAAAAAGCGAAAGAATAAATAAATAATGAAAGAAAGATGGCTGAAAAGAAGAAAGTGTGAAAAGGAAGAAAGAAAATAAAGAAAAAAGAAAGAAAAAAGAAAGATAAGAAAAAAAGAGTAGTTAAGACTAATGAACACGGTGAAAACTCATAAAACTGCATAATGAATCAAATAGAATGAAGAAGGAGGAAAAATATGACAAGATCGAATATTTGATAAAGGAAGATGCAAACGAAAGAAGGAGGGAGCGACTGGGTGTGGCGTTAGGAAAGGGGGCGAGAGAGTGTAAGAAAAAAAACGAAATATATGAAACTAATTTGTTAAAGAAAGAAAGAAAAAAGACAGAAAGAAAAGAGAAAGGAAGAAAGAGAGAACAGAAGAAAGAGAGAGAAAGAAATAAAGAAAGAAAGAAAAGGGGAAAAAAAGGAAAGAAAGAAAGAAAAACAAAGAAAGAAAAGGGGAAAGAAAGAAAGAAAAACAAAGAAAGAAAAAGAAAGAAAGAAAGAAAGAAAAAAAAGAAAGAAAGAAAGAAAGAAAAAGAAAGAAAGAAAAAGAAAGAAAGAAAAAGAAAGAAAAACGGTAGAGAATATTCAAAGAACATGAATTGAAGTAAAAGACAAAATAAAGAAGGAATGCACTCTAAACAGTCTAAAAAATGAATTCAAAAGTAAAGAAAAAAAGTAAAAAACGTGTATGAAAGAAGAAAAAGATTGAATATGTGAAATAAAAAACAAATAAAAAAATGAAAGAATGAGTAAGTGAAAAATGGTTACTTGTGAGTAATGAAAAAAAAGCACAAAAACGAAATTTATAGAAGAATGGGAAAGAAGAAAAAGAATGATCATGTCAAATGATGGTTTAGCAAAAAAGAGCAGAAATATAAAAAGAAAGAAATGCAGAAAGCTACAAAAAATAGCCAGAAGGAAATAAAGAAAAAAAAAGATAGAAGAACATGATGAATGAAAGTCTTGTTGAATTATCAATTGACCTTTTAAAACAGCAAAGGACAGAGTAAGAAAGCAAAATAATGAAACAGAACAAAAGAAACGAGCGTTGAAATAATAAAAAAAATGAAATAAAGAGTATATTCGTGTGCCATGTGCCGTGCTGAATGACAGATGAAAGTGAAGATATTGATAATTAAATGTTATTCGGAATTTGTAATGTTCATCAAATGATGGAATCAAGAAGAGAAAGAGGAGGAGGAGGAGGTTCAGGAAGAGGCGAGGTTAGCGGTGGTTATGGCGGAAAATATTAATTGCCTGGACATGATCAATGAGAATGATTGCAAAGAATAAAAGGTTAAGCAAAGGGA
>CAHIKZ030000779.1:1170000-1215000 GCA_903632075.3 Acanthosepion pharaonis | reverse complement strand
GAGCTTCTCCCCCAGAAACTGTAACTAAGGTATTTCAGTATAAACCGCAGGTTGACTTTGTGGGTGTTAAAAAACGCAAATATACTTCAACAGGGTTTGGTTAGCAACCCTAACAGACGAGTGTGCTCAGAAACGAGTAACCAGCTGTTATTTCAGGTCACTCTACGAGTACTGCTGGTGCTATGTAACTCAGTACTACCTAGTACATAGTCGGGTAACTAAACGAGTCACCCAAGGAACTTTTTTGTAAGGCGGGTGGCTAGAATCGCAGTAGGATTAAGATAAAGGACTGTGTTCCAGCGTGGTCTAGCTCGCTTGAACCGTTAGACATGGCATCACTTTCGATCAATTCAATTCCAGCATTGTAAAAATAAGAATTCAAGGATGTAACCAACAAAATATTGTATCGAACACTGAAAACACCTAGTTTTTCATAATGACTGAGATAGTCAAAATTTCTTGAAGAAAACAGAAAAAAAATGTGAACAGTTCATTCACAATTTTGATAGCGATGTGTAATATCGTCTTCGAAAATTGGAAAAATGCAATAAAAAGTATACATTCTCGGCTGAATTTAACAAAACAATTTAACAAAAATATATATAAGCGATAACGATATATAAACTTTTATAATTCAAGTACAATATTTTTGGAAAATATGTATGACAAAGCGAGAAAAAGTTTTCAAGTGATGCGTTTTGTCCTTTAGGACCTCATCGGACGAAATTTTTTACGTTGGGGCGATAACGCATGCGCATGAACGAGGGATGCTGGGAATAAAAAAATTCATATCCCTAACATACCTCATCCATCAACAACGTAACAAATTTAGTCCGATGAAGTCCTAAAGGAGGAAATGCATTATACGAAAAAGTTTTTTTCACTTAGACATATATATATATATATATATATATATATATATATATATATATATATATATATATATATATATATGTATGTATATAGTTTATGCAAAACTAGGTAATCCGTATAGGTAGACCAAGGAGGATGATATCCAGAGAACTCAATGTAAATTCAGAGCAAATAAATTTGAATAAAAACAGACCACTTTAAGGATCCATGTCATAAATTATTTCACCACAGCCCTTTTAAGGGCTGTGGTGAAATAATTTATGACATGGAACCTTAAAGTGGTCTGTTTTTATTCATATATATATATATATATATATATATATATATATATTTATTGAAAAGTGATCAATATCAATATATTTTTATATATATTGATATTGATCACTTTTCAATAAGTACTGCATATATATATTATTGTGTATACTTAGGCAGTAATTTTTCATTAATGCATGTTTCATTAAATAATATAGACAAGTTTTGTCTATTTTATGTTCCTTTCATATTTTCTGATAAGCTTAATCACATTATCATTGAAAGACGAAAGGAAATCACCATATTGATAAATGTTTTAATCCTTTTATAAGCCATTATCAAAGATGACAATTACTTTTCAATATATCAACCAATACACGGACAAAAAATAATGATAGTCTGTTTTTGTTGCATGAAAAATTATATATATTATTTTATATGTGCAGTATCTATTGGAAAGTGCTCAATATCAGTAATAGAGCTAACCAGATTGTCTGATGATCACAAAAGCGTGAAACCCATGGTCAAAAACTCATATCCATACAACTGAATATATATATATATATATATATATATATATATATGTGTGTGTGTGTGTGTGTGTGTGTGTGTGTGTGTGTGTGTGTGTGCAGAGTTAATACAAATATTAAATTTGTTACTTAGCTGATTGATGTTAACATCAATCAGCTAAGTGACATATTTATATTGGTCCTATTAATATTTCTGATATTGAGCAATTTATTGGAAAGACTGCTTGCCTTAAATGTCATTTCTTTCAGTCTTTTCACTGAATGACAGTATTTCTGGCAGTCTACTGTCTTTATTGTTGATATATATATATATATATATATATATATATATTAAGAAATGGACAAAGTCCGACAATTTATTTATTAAAGACATTTTTATGTTTAACCTTCTTTTTTATTTTATTAAAGAACGAATATTTTCTATGAAAATTTCTCGGACATTCAGGCCGGTAAATGTTATTTAATACTGTTTATTATAAACAGAGCATTTACTTAAATACTTGTATCTATAAAAAAGAACGTTAAACATAAAAATGTCTTTTTAATAAATATATATATATCTATATATATATATATATATATATATATATATATATATATATATATATAGATAGATAGATAAAGTTTTCCTTTTGTCTTTATTCATATTTTCTTTTTACAGATATGCTGTATCTGAAATTTTAAAAGACACACACATACTCGCGCGTGCGCTCACACACATAATATATATGTATTTGTGTGTCTAAAAATAACGGCAATGTTTAGTCTAAAAATGAAGAAGTCACGCTAGTATTTTAGCTGTGAATGCATTTGAATTTAAATGGCAAGATTATGGCTTTGCGATACTCTTAGAGCTGCCCACTGACCTAAACACTTTTTTATTTAGCTTTAGTCTGTTTTAACGCCAAGAAACTGAATATTTTTGACAATAGGAAAATAGTCTGATTATAAACTTCACCTTTTTTCTCAATATTTGTCTTTGTACACTTTGTAATTAAACTTTCTTTCAGGAATTAATACAGCTCTTTGTATAAATAATTAGAAATCCATTTGACGATTTCTTAGATTTTCTTAGTAAAATCTATGAGTAAAACAATAAGATATTTATTTATAAATAAAATTTTTACGCAAAAATATATAAAATTAAAAGATTTTTTTATTATATTAATGCAAATAAACATTGGTTTGCACAAAGTCGACACATTTTGATGACTTTGTTGATCAGTTGGGATATGCGGCCTCATATCTTTATATATAAGCTGTGAGCATCACAAATTAGTAAAAAATTAAACTTTTTTAGGAACAATCTGTAACAAACAGTCGTATACATATAGTTTAACATACTTTAGTTACATGGATGATATATGTATAGCGTCGATCAGCTGTGTTAGCTTCTGCTACTACTACTGGAAATATCGTGAATCTGAGATTCTAGTTAACCTTAGAAAGTCTCATTACAGCGAGACTTATTGGCAAGGCATAATTAGCCCTTAAATATTTTATCGATCGCATTAATAAATTGAAAAACATAAATACGAAAAATAAAGTCACAACGCACTTAGATGTTAAATCCTTATATCCGATTATACCAGTTGATAAATGTTAAAATTTCCCCCCAGAACTACTAGCTAAAATAAAAAAAATAAACCTTTTTCTACTGAGCAACGCTCATCAAAGTATGGACCTCGAAGCAAAAATGATACCTAAGGTTTAAAATTATTTTTAAAAATGAAAGATCTTTCTTGAAGCTTTTATTTTAGTTTCAATTTCAAGCTAATATATTAAATTTGATGTTTCTAATAAGCAAAATACTTTGCTGCATTTCAAAACAAATTTAAATTGATTGAAATTAATTTAATTTGATTATCAGTAAAAACGCTAAAATCGTCAATATTGACAAATCTGTCAACACAGGATAATTCACTCTATTAAAAAATCTTTGAAAAATAAAATATATTTTTCTGAAACTTTATTTGATGTGCTGATTTAAAGTGTAATTAATCTGATTTGAAACAAATATAACTTAGTTTAAAATATCACAGAAAAGCATTTTTAACACGTAGGTAGGTGTTTTTATGAGGTGTTGACAACTTTCTCGCAAGAAGTTTGTGATTTTTCTCTAAGGGGTACATAACTAACAAATATTTAACGAATATAACGTGAACGCTTATCTATCTATCTATCTATCTATCTATCTATCTATTTGTTTAAATACCCACTAATCTTAAAATTTTCGGAAAATATTCTAAGCAATCTAATATCGTATTGGATTTTAGATACTTTGGATTTATAGTCTAACTTATGACGACGTTTGTTGGAGAAATGTTAGAAAATTAGCAATAAATTTAAACTTTGCTACTCTTAAATTCTGATATGGTAGCATTTGGAGATCCGTATTTACAAAAATCGACACGTTTATACGTTTATACACGCATAAAATAAATTCAAAATTATTTTTAAAATATTGTGAGTGATTGAATTGTAATGAGCGTTTCCATTTATAATTGGTAAAAGTAGTTTTTACTTAATAACAATACGACCTAGGAGCTACAAATTAATACGGAATTTTAAAAGATTTAAGAGTTTATAAATTGTTCTAATTAAATTTTTAAGAAATTAAAACAATTCTTGTAAAAATTCAAAATTCATCAAAAATCTTTTTCTTTCTTAAAACAATGGTGTCTATAAAATATTTTATACATAAATACAATTAAATATTTTTTGAATTAAATAATGTCTTAGTTTTATTGTGTTTATTATTTTATGATTCAGAGCAGATTTTCGGAAATTTGTGTCTTTTGTGGTGCAAAACTCATCGATTTTGAAATTCTTGCAAAAATCAGATAATTGTGAGATTTTAATGGGATTTATTCTCAAATGAATTAAATTATTTTAGAAAAGTTTCTATTTTAGAAAATCTTGCTAATTTTTTTTTTTTTTTTTTACATCTGTTAGCCCTCCACTTATTTAAATTTAAGTAATTTCGATAAATTTATTTTTACACCGCTCAAATCCTCAGGGAATTTTAGTCATCAAATTCTTTTGATCAAACATCACCCCAGGTGAGAGAAAATCTGCTCTGACTCGTAAAATGAAAAATGCAATAAACTATTAGGTTGGTGCAAAAATAATGTCGTTTTCTCTTTTGAAGTTGAACGTTAAAAAACGACATTATTTTTGCACCTATAATAATACATTATTAAAAATGATATAAAAAGCGCTTACTTTGTATTCGTCGCGTAATTTTTCTACAATCATTTACCCCTTACATAAATTTCCTAAATATAAGGCTGTCGATAAATACGTCAACATCTCCTAAAAACATCCACCTTGATGTTAAAATACTTTTCTACAATATTTTAAACTAAAAGAAAGTAATATTTATTTAATCAATGTTTAAATCATGATTTAGCTGAAATAACCTTTCAGAAAAGCATATTTTGTTTTTTAAAAGATTTTTTTAATAAAGAGAATTACGATGTGTTGACAGATTTGTCAACACATCGTGATTTAGTCAATTTTACTTTTAATCAGAAAAAAAAATTCCAATCAATTGAAATACAGTTTGAAATACAGAATACTATATTTGCTTATTGGAAATATTGAATTGAGTATATTAGCTTGAATTAAAACTAAAATAAAAGCTTCAAGAAAGATTTTTAGTTTTTAAAATGAATTTTAAACCTTAGGTGTCGCTATTTTTTGGAGGTACCCACACAATATTTATACACGCACACATACAGACAAACACACACACACGCGCGCCCACACACACGCGCGCCCACACACACGTATATATGCACGTGTGTATGAGTATGCGTGTTTCCCGTCTGATAAATATTTTCCCATCTGTTCTTTCTTAATTTATCCTATATCTTATCCTCTTTATGATGAATGATGACTGATGTCGAAAGCTAAAAACAGGATTCTCCCTGGGAGATGATTGGCAACTTATGTGCGTTTCCATGAATTGTGTCCAGTCCTATCGATTAATCATAAAACTCCACAATTCCTGTCCCCAGACAGTCTGGAATAGCCTGAGTAATGTTATCACCACAAATGGATCTGTCTTTACCGAATACTAACGACATACGAAGGCTATATATATATATATATATATATATATATATATATATATGTGTGTGTGTGTGTGTGTGTGTGTGTGTGTGTGTGTGTGTGTTTTATTCCGTAAATGTCTAGAGAGTGCCTTGATCGTAAGGTCATTCACAGTAAATTTGCGCCCTGGCTCATAGAACATTTCACCATTCCTGGCAGATCTCTTATCACAGTGTGGAAAAAAAGTGATGTAAAGAAAATGAAAAAAAAAAAAACCAAAATTCTAAATAAATTTGGCGAGTTATAAAAAAAAGTTCTAAAATTCCCATCACCCCTCGTTCTTGAGTATGTGTAGTCGTACCAACATAACATATTTAGTCCGATGAAGTCATGAATGACAGACAGCGTCATAAGTAAACTTTTTTCCACTTTTGTCATACAATTTTCCAAATATATATATATATATATATATATATATATATATATATATATATATATATATATATATATATATATATTAGTAGGATGTAGTATCCGAAAAAATGGATATAATGAGGCAAATTGGAAAGCTTTTAAGTTACGTGTTTCGCTACGGCCATGTATACGTCTTCAGGTCGAAATGAGAGACAAAGTGTGTAAGGAAAATGCGTTGTAATTTTGGGGAGAGGGTAATAAATAGCTTTATCAGATACTACAGCCAAAAAGTGTTATTTTGTGTTTTGAAGACGTTAACATCTGAGGGATTTGAAAGTCGCCCACTCCGAGTATATTTGCTTTTTATTCTCTGTTAGTCCATATCAAGTCGGGTCCTTACCGATTTGATAATTTTGCATGACTATTAGGACATGTTATTTTTATTCGGTCGAGCTAACTCGAATATTCATAAGTCTATCACGCCAACCATCACGGTCCTGCATCAAAGTCAGAGGATCATTAGGTTGCTATTCCGTGCCATAACATAGATGGTCAATGTACTATTTGAGACCTTCAATGCAACTACCCAGTGTTCCAAAGTAAGAGAAAAGAAAATAGATTAAACGAATAGATAAATAAACTTTCTGGATCAAGTGCTACTTGGTTGGAAGTTAGGGAATTCCGGTCGTGCACCTATATAGTCAAGCCGCATTCTAGAACCACCAGTTAAGAAAGCCGTCTGTGGAGATGTAAACTCACGGGCAATCAGAGTGACTATATTTTCATGGATAGATTAAGAAATCCGTCGATATCTAGAGACAATCGTAGTCAAAAATGGTCAGAAAGCAATTGGAGATATGACCCGTTAGAGAAAACTGAAGTAGCAACGAACGTTTCCCAATTATCATTTACCTACGAACCCCAGACCGTACCAGGCGAATCCATAAATAAAGAAACTAGTGGATTGAAAACAGGATTCGTATTTTTGTGTGTATATCCTGTCTCGTTGTGGTTCTATTTAATCTTTTATTTTTTTGTTGACCTTATAGCGGTCCTTTATCAGTGTTTGTTAACACCAACGCCGACTGAAATCGCAGCACATTGTGGAGTAAAGATGTCAGGTTG
This sequence comes from Acanthosepion pharaonis, assembly GCA_903632075.3. Lineage (NCBI taxonomy): Eukaryota > Metazoa > Mollusca > Cephalopoda > Sepiida > Sepiidae > Acanthosepion > Acanthosepion pharaonis. Next base: position 1,207,750 of record CAHIKZ030000779.1, on the reverse strand, counting down.
GTGAAAGTCTGGCCGAAGGCTGTGGTTGTATCACATTGTTGATCCCAAAAGTCTTGTGTGCATCAGAAGCCAACATATCCTGGTAACATCTGAAATTACCTGAAAATTTCTATCATCGATGTCATCAAATCCTTTTAAATCATCATCATAATTTATTCAGTTAGCTCTTTTTGTGCTGCTGGGGTCACCACTCTCCTCCATCTTTTTTTTCTGTCTGATGCTGCCCTTACAGTCTTAGCCACCAGTTCACCTCTTAATATCATCAAACCAAGATATGGGTCGTCAACCCTGGTGTCGTTTGCTCACCACTGGGCCCTACAGAATGTCCTTATCGAAGTTACCTCGTCGCATAATATGCCCAAAGTAACGGAACTTCTTTAGTGCCATCTGCTCTCTCAATACGAACCTTGTTTTGATGTTATCTAGCAACCACATTTTAGTGCGTCTCGTTGTCCATAACACTCTAAGGACTCTGCGATATGCCCACATTTTGAAAGCATATTACCCTCTTGGTTAGTGCGAAACAATGACTCGTAGTAGTTTCAACTTCAGGCTGTGTATAGAGTCTCCCAAAAAATTGACGTAATTTTGAAGTCTAATAACATAGCCAATTCTCGCTCAAATGATCATAAATTTTAACAAAATGTTTAAAAACCTAGTAAGTTGACTCTGCGGACTGATCTCATTGAGAATCTACCAAGAAGATGGATCAGGCGTGCCGGGGATAATGACAATATGCTGCTGAAATGACCACCACGTTCACCTGACTTGACACCTTGTGATTTTTTTCTATGGGGCTATGTGAAAGGACAAGTCTATATCCTCACGACATTTCCTAAAAACCTAGAGGAACTTAAGCAGAAAATCATTAAGATACTGAACACAAGACATTCTACAGAGTATTTAGCAGAAGCTGGACTACCGACTTGACGTGTGTCATGTCACATTTGATGCGCGTATTGAACATTTGTGAAGCTTTGTCAAATCGGTTACAAAATCTAAATCCCTTTGAATATCTTGTTCGAATTTTGATAAATAAATATTTTATTGTTCAACATGAAACCTATTTCATTTGCTTGGGATATGGAGTTACTCAGATATCATACTTTACATTATGTTCAGTTTTGGGGGAGGGACTCTGTATATTCCGACTATTCCAGATATTTCTCTTTTTGTCGTAGTACTTATTGCTATTACCAGCCTTCCCATGGTTTCTCTCGTAGAGTTGCCCTGATTTCACATGAAAAGACAGAACTGACGAACTAATACCCGGTATTTAAGACAGCCAAGCCTAGAATAATCCCGGGTATACAATAATATTCTGGTGGTATACTCTGGGCTGTTACCGAAAATCTTAGGAAACCACCATCCCGGTGATAATAACTCGTTTCCAAGCCAACAGATGCTTAGAAATAGACGGAAAGTTAAAAAGGATAGAAATCAGAGCAGCAGTAACAATTATGGTTCGGTCTGCTCTTTGGAACTACTATTTCTGAAAGCGGAAGAATTTTCAAAGCCACAATTGACTTCATAAGTCATCTTTTAACACATAAATAGATCGTCGGAACGTAGACTATAATCCTCGTCCTCAAAAGATAATCACGGTGAAATAGCATAAGTCAGTTAATCAAATGCCACACATGATACACGCTTGGGCGATCATGTCTCTTTCGATTCATGACTGACTAGCAGAAGATTTTCCCGTAGTAGGTTGTCATTTCTTTCTGCGGTAGACTTGTTACTATTCAAGGCTACAGAACCTAATCTATTGCTATTTAACTCGTAGATGGGCAGGGGGAGGTGGATTCATACCTTTCCTAAGGGTATTTGCGCATAAGTGAATGTAATACACGTGATTGGAATTTGAACTCGTCTCTCCGATTTCTTATTCCGAGCCACTATCCTTTACTCAACACCGTACATCCAAATAACATTAATAACTAACAAAGAGCAGAGTCGGCCCTAATTAGTGCGAAACTCATTCGCTGACTAAAACAGTAACTTTTGATACATATTCTAAACGCAAAAAAAAAAAAAATATTGTCCTGACTTACATTGAATCAATTGGCGAAGAAATTAAAAATACTTAAGAATATTGCTGCCACATATAGTCTGGTGCCTCTGATATTAACCGTGAGCTCATTAATAAAATCTAAGGAAGAATCAGCCATATTATTGGTCCTGATCTGGTGGCTCGGCTTCAGTCATTTTACTATTGCTGTCAGGTGGACTCTCTTTTCTATAAATACTTTCAAGGTAAATGAAATGAGTTAATGAGTTCTGCGTTATGGTACCTAGACTTTTTGAATTTACGCGCAGAACTAGACTGGCACCGAGATCTCATAAATTTACAGTTGAACTGGTCAGATATAACCGTAAGTTCTATGCTAACAGTTTCTTTTCACTCACTTCTCGCTTGTGGAACTCTCTTCCGGCTCCATGCTTTCCAGTCAACTTTAATCTGCAAAAACTTAAATGCAATGTCAATCGCTATCTACTGTCATCCTGATTGCTCTTTTCTTTTCCTGCTCATTATTAATCATTCTGTTCCTAATTCTTCAATACCCTGTAACCCATTATGTATTAGTGGCTTTACTGCCTTGCATGGGGTAATACATATTTAAAAAAACAGAAGAAATTACCATTAGAACATATTAAATGTACAACACCAGCTTTCAGATTCCGGACGAAAAAACTCCTTGTATAGCTGTGTTTGCAGAAACTTCAATTTATATAATTCTATCAAATCGAGTATAACAATGTTATATAAAAATCGTGCTCTTTTTGTCTGCAATTATTAAAACGTTGGGACGATAGGTGCAAGCAAAGAAAAATAATAAAAGGTAAGAAGAAACATAATTAAGGAAAGGCATTTGGCAAGTTGTGAACTAATAAAGCTATCATAATATTTCTCTCTCCTCAGAAAGTATTGACTATATTGGAGAATAGAAGTAAGCAATTTAAGACCAATGTCAAAGTAACAATTTGCTCTTTGTTTCGAGAGATTGTAGTGAGCCCAAATGAAAAAATATGAAAATAAAATCTGTATATATTTCTAAGAATACAGCTCGGAAGGTTATAAAAGTGGATAAAAGCGTTGGTTGAGTGATCAAAAATGACTTGACCCAAAGTTCTTGTGAGTTCAATACCTTACCACAGCAGAGGAGACAAAAAACAAAAAAACAAAACAAAAACAAAAAAACTTAGAGATTTGAGTTGTTAAAGGGAGATAACTGAAACTGAGATATCCAAAGGCATGTCTCGTAGAATTTGAACAATCTACTCCCATGGACTAAATAAAAAGTTCAGTTTGAAATTTCAAAGTATATCACCTGAAGAAGGTCGGAGCGTACAACGGCCGAAACGTCGTGAATATGTCAATAAAGTTGAGAACAACAGTCTGAACAATGTAAATAGTATAAATGAAAAAAAAAGTAAAAAAAAGAGAATTCAAGTTAAAATATGGCATTTGCTTTCCCTTTAAAACCCATGTCTTTCTCTCTCTCTCGTCTCTACCCTTCTCTCTATATACTTCTCTCTCAACTCATGAGAAGATAACCCTCAAAGAAGAAGAAGAAGAAAGGACTTAACAAAAGGACTGCGAAACGGAAGTTTGTTGGTCCAGGGTCTAGTTATTGTGACCAGAAATCTACCAAGATAAGAGCGGCTCCACGCATAACTTAAGCTATAAAAAATGATGAAGAAAGGAACGCTGGAAAATAAAAGAATTTTCGCCAATAAAAAAACAAAGAAATTTTTTTTTATGTTAGCCGAAACCAAGTTTCGCGCCAAATAGTCTGGAGCCTTTCTTAAGTGTGGAAAAAGAGACAGACGACATGTAGCAGGAGCGAAGGGACAGCCGGAGAAACCAGTTAAGCGTGTTGCATGAAGAAACTAATCGGTCAACTGCTTAAGACATTTTCCCACCACTCTGATGGCCAAGAAAACACAGCAGAGTAACAACACTCCCGACTACTACCACGTCCCGACTCGTAAATTATCAACTACTCAGCTGCACGGACTTTCGCGAAACCCGAATTACAAAGGACTCGCTCCAATCGAAGTCAAATAAATAAACATATATTATTTGATTATAACTTTGATTCGGTTCCTTTATTCCGAAGTTTCCGAAAATATTACTAAGATCCACTGGCGCTTATCCATATTATCTGCCCAAATGAGATAAAAATTGAGATTAGAAAAATATATTATAAAACAGATCCCGTTATTTTGAAAGAAATTATTTATGGGCTTGTAAAATCCGTCGTCCGATTCACACCCCTCCTAGATCTTTTGAACAGAATTTTATCCTTTTTTTCCTGTTTAGGATTGGGTTCCTGGTTCCTTCTAAAGCCTATTTCAACTCTTGACTTCCAACGTCTCCGCCTAAAGTTATGGACATTTATTTACTATTTATTTCCTTTTTTCCCTCAATATGAGTAAATGGGTTTACCTATCGCCCGGTTCACATTCCTCCAGATCTTTTGAACACGAGTAGGGGTTTTTATCCCTTCTTTCCTGTTTAGGATTAGGTTTTCGGTTCCCTCGTTGGATTTGGACAGACTGATCAATCTATTTGCCTGTCAAATTATTTTACGTCTCCCAACATTCGAAATATTTTTAGACATCTCACGAAATCACTGCATCAAGAATTAAAGAACTTCATATTTTTATCGAAGTTTTCAGTATACCCAATATATTAGAACGTTCGCTTTCCAAACTTGACATCCGGGTTCGAATCTCAACATGGTCGATTTGTCAGGAAGGTGACTTCTTGATGCTGTCGGGGTGGCGAGATCAGTGTATATCAAATTTGGAAAAAGCCTGAAAACAATATCAGGGGTTGTAAGTGAAACTGCAGACGGAACTATTTTGGGAGGCGTCGATGGTTGTCCTAGAACGAAGTCATAAGTCATCATGATCGAGTGTTTGAACGTACTGGCTTTGTTCAGATTGATGATTACGACAGATAATGCACTATCTCCCAGAAACTGTAACTAAGATCAGCTTAGCATAGTTGCACTATAAAGCATAGGTGGGCATTGTGGGTGTTGAACAAACACAAATGTGCCTAAACAGGCGTCTGTCATAGTAATTGTCTAGCCGCCCTAGTAAACTGACATACTCGGATACGAGTAGCCAGCCCTTATATTATTAGTACAACTTTACTTTTGATATGATTATATTGACTGTTCCATAAATAGCAGTCCCAGGAAAGAAGCTTTCAGTGGAGAGTGAGGATGGATGGACCCTGTGTGCATGGGATGGTAATTCCTACATATGGCATGGGCTAGGCCATATATATATATATATATATATATATATATATATATATATATATATATATATATATATATGCACAGTGAAACTCGGGTTACGACTTGGGCCATCTTTTCATAGAATTTAACGTTAAGCATTGTATTGTTGTTTTGTTCGAGACTTTATCTGGATAAGTGTTTTACGGTTTGGCAAGTTGTCCGTTGGACCCATCAACGGTTTTTATTTTTCTTTAATATATATATATATATTGTCATCCACAGATAGACTGTTTCACTGTATCACAGCTCTTCAGTGTGGCTATATATATATATATATATATATATATATATATATATATATATAATGGAGTAAATCCGACATATTTTAATATAATTTCTGTTTATACGTTATTTTTATGGGTACAACTTATTTGAGTAAATGCTCTGTTTTAATTAAAACGTATTAATTGCATTTACTGGCCTGAATATTCGAGAAATCTCGTAGAAAATTTGCGTCCCGACAGGAATCAAGTCTGTATCCCATACAACAACCGTCATTTGGCTTGACGTACTGTTAAATGTGATTAATACAGTTTAATTAAAAATAGGGCATTTACTCAAATAAGTTGTATCCATAAAAATAACGTTTAAACAGAAAATGTATTAAAATATTTGTCGGATTTAATCTATTGTAAAATATTTGTCTGATTTAATCTATTATATGTAATATATTGTCGTTGTTTACATTAGTTTCGGAGCAGAATTGAATTATCGAAAAAGGTCGTTGAATATGTGTGTTTATAAGCAGTAATTTGAACTTTGCTAAACTGGAGACTTGATGGCTGATATTAAGTTACACCGCATTAACAACAGTTTAAAATTTAGTGTCCGCCAGAAATTAACTAATGAAAACGATGTAATAAATGCCTATTCTCATCATATATATATATACATATATATATATATATATATATATATATATATATATATATATATATATATATATATATATCTGGATCATTAGATCTGCGATCTAACACAAAGACTATTTGTTTGGGAAAATTACATCATTATGCAGTTGACTTATTGATGTACCTCTGTATATAAAATGCTACATTAAAATTCTCGGAATTTCAACAGGTAGGCCGACCTGTTCAGCTATGACGTCATTCAGCGTTATCCGTAACTTATGTGCATTTTAAGCATCTCACGAAATCACTCCAGCAAGGGATTAAAAAAAAGTGAATTTCTATCGATTTTTGCTTTCTCTGGAAAAGTCATTCCGCGGTTTAAGTTCCCTGAACATTTGGGTAGCATCACGCATATGTACAGCGATTCTTTGAAAATTTTGTTAAACGATAAAGATGTCTGGATTCTGTATTGTAACCAATGATAGAAATACAGTTTGTCGGTCAGAAATGTTTAAACAAAAACAAAACAAAAATTGAATTGAAAGCGACAATGAAAAGAAAACTCGGAGATAATCAATTTTTGATTATCAGAGAAGAGTAGACGAATTCTTAAATGTTCTCGGAAATATCCGAATATTACTACGGAGAATAACTTCCATTGTCTAGCTTTCGAAGTACTTATAGAAATCGGAAATTAAAATAAAAGTTACAGAAGAGATTTGAAGCGACAACGATGTGGTTCTTTAAACGAATACAGAGAATACAAAATGTTGGTTAAAACAAGAGTCACAAAGAAAAAGAGGGTTAAGAGTTGCTTAAGGCGACAAAGACTGGAAACTGGGGAAAGCCGTGATCGCTTATGTCCTGAACATGGCTCATAAGAAAAGATAAGAAAAGCGGGAAATGATGCCCATTCAACGTTTTTTTTTCATCTCATCTTTTACGCCCTACTTTGGATGTACGTTGTGGGGTAACGGATATCGGCTTGGAACGCGAGAGTCAAGTTCGAATTCCAGTCGAGTTCGTGACATTCACTTACGGACAAATACTCTTGGCACCTAACTTAAATTAGGTGTTTGATTTGTTTTCTCAACCCTTTGCCAGAAACTATTTTAAGTATTTTGGGAGATAATAATGGCTTAGTGATACAACTTTTATTTATTAACCAATAACTGGATGTGGGGTGGATATGAGGTGAATTCATATCTTTTGTATTTGCACGTAAGTGAATAGAACGAATCTAATGGGAATTGGAACTCGGCTCTCCGATTAAAAATTCCGAGCCATTATCCATTACACCACCCACACATCCAAGCGTACAGCACCTGATATTTTAAAACGGTGACCTATCTAAGTACTGACTAGACTCGACGTTGCTTAACTTCAGTGATCGTACGGGAATCGGTGTTTCAACGTGATGTGGCCGTAAACCAACAGTTGTCAACCTAAGGAACAATATTTGTGTAAGGTATCCAGTACAGAGTTAAATATAGTATGGTTGTCAATCTTGAAATTGCCTCATTATCCGAAGTTAATAGTCCCTACAATACAATGCTAGTATTAACAACACAAGGACTGATTGCTGGGGATCGGAGCTCGTGATGACGGACTGCCTGGAAAATCAAAATTCAAAATACTTTAGCTGAAACATTTTTATTAAGATATTCAGATACACTTAGTTTTCAAACAACAGCATAAAAAGTGAATTAAATATCGTAATCAGTATTTAGTATGAGTCTCATCAGCACGAATTACAACCTCATCTTGACGTGCAATGGAGAAATACAACTTAAACTTTGTCATATCAAGAATTTTCTACAATTCCAAGGCACTTGCAAGTTCTTTGTTTTTTCTGCTCTGCAACCGATTCTCCAACACTTCCCCAACTCTCCTCCAATAGGTACAACTATGTATACGATTTTCTATAAATACTTTCATAGTAATTGTTCGCTATGATGCCTAGATACTTCGAATGTTTCACCAATTTACAGTTGAGCTGGCTCGATGTAACCGTAAATTCTATGCTAACAGTTTCTTTTCTCGCACTTCTCGCTTGTGGAACTCTCTTTCGGCTCCATGCTTTCCAGCCAACTTTAATTCTCAAAAATTTAAATGCAATGTCAATCGCTGTATACTGTCCTGATTACTCTTGCTCTGTTCTCGCTCGTTAGCAATGTTCAAATTCGTAACTCTTCCACACCCAGTAACCCCTTGCGTCTCTGTGGCTTTACTGTTTTGCTTGGGGTGAATTCGATTAAAAAAATGTTATGGTCAAGGCTTTGGTCAGGTGAGTCTTGTAATATTAGAATGTCTTCATTTGAAAGAAACTTCTTCATTATTCGCGATGTTTGGCAAAGTGATCAACCACGTTGGGATATTTCACCTTGTCATACAATCCTGTTTCCCGTTGATTTTTACTATTTCTTTTGGTGCATCCCTAAACCATTAATAAAAAAAAAGTATTATACTGTATTCGTTGTATAATTTTTAGAGTGGGTAATCTTTCACATAAACGGCGTAAAATAATGTGTCTTAGTTCTGCTTCCCTTAAACGGCGTAAAATAAATATCTTTAAATTTTATAGCTTTAAATGTTTGTTTAACGTAAATATCACGGTGGCTGGCCGATGTTGCCTTTGTCCTTGTTATTCAATGGTATCGAACGGGGATCGAGAAAGTTGAGGTACCGGATCGGCAAGTAGAGACTCTGAAAGAGGCGATTTCTTTTTTACAATAAGGTTCACCCTGTACAAGGCCAGAGGGCCACTCGAGGTAGAGGGTTGCGATAAGGAGTAGTTTATGTGTATAGGAGAAGATAATGGTTGGCTCTAGACTTGAATAGGTTAAGATTGTAGTGATCGGGAAAAAATCCTCTACGAAGTCTGTTCCATAGGGCAGTGGTTCGCGGGAAGAAGCTTTTTGATTGGAACTTACTTCTCACTGATGGAATACAGAGGGAATGTGGGTGTGGTTGCTACTATGCGATGTTTAACTGATATTCTAGTTTATTTTGAGGTTTCTGGGGTAAGGGCTGTTTTCGTGTAAGGGCGGTTTTGAGGTAAACGAGGATTTGGGGTATGTTCACAGTTGTAATGCTGCTTTCATCCATTACACGATGAGATGTCATTTTTGGTTTGGATAATCTTGCTAGTTTTCCTTGATCACTTTTTGTCTAATTGCAAAGGTCTATCAGCCTTTTTCACATCCAAAACGCTTCCAACTTCATCATGCTTCTTTTGGGTAACTTGGACAGCATGCCTTGCTATTCCATGCTGCTTAGTGATTTCAGGTTAACTCATTTTTTGTGACATTTCGATCAATTTCATCTTCTTCTCTAAACCCACACTTCCCATTTTGGAACTTAAATCAGCACCACTATAAAAAAGACAAAGACAATCCGCGATTGATTACTTAACATGAGTAATTTGCATGCGTATCTTAACCTGACATGAGGTTATCAAGACGGCCATAAATTTTGCATGCCCTATTTTCAGTATCACGACACATTCAAGTCCGTATTTTCCCTTGTGCTGTGTCCATGTGAATATGTCAACTTGTGTTACACTTCTAAATGATTCTAGATACCACTCCTGAAAGTACAATGTCGGATACTTACAGCTGTTAAGTAAAATTAAGTAAATTGTTTTGTTTTTACCATATGTCACATTGTACAGTACAAAGCAAAGCATATAAGTTAATAATTCTACCAAACTATATTTTTCACACTCAGTAACACTTGCGTCTTAGCGGCTTTATTGCCTTGCTTGGGTGCAATGATTAAAAAAAAAAAACAGCAAATAACTCTTTATCCAATTTTATAGCATTCCAGAAATTTTGTGACTATTTTTTTATTAATTTCAAGGAATTACAAAACACTAATCTCCTTCGAAGTAGGATCCTCTGACTTCAGTGCAGTTGTTGTAGTGACATCGCCTTCAGCCGTTTCCTTCATAACAAAACTTGGCAGGACAGAATATTAGATAATAATAAATGTAATAAATGTATACTAAAATTACAATAATCTGAGACAGTTAAAGTTATAACTACCTCCCCCAAAACTTACGGAATGTATTTCATAATTCTTCCGAAATATTCAATAGGATTTTACACAGACAGTATATACGAATAGGGATATATAAAAACTTACATCTACCCATTTTTATATCCTTCCCATTTACTATTGCTAAAGAAATGTCATTCTCTCTCTCTCTCTCTCTCTCTCTCTCTCTCTCTCTCTATATATATATATATATATATATATATATATGTGTGTGTGTGTGTGTGTGTGTGTGTGTGTGTGTGTGTGTGTGTGGAATATGTGTGGATAAAACGAAGAAATGAAGAAATAAACAATTTTCAACACGGTTCTACAAATTTAAATAAATTTATATTATTGAGTATTATTTTTCTTTCAAATTGAAAGAAACGAATTACAAAAATTCTTTGCGAAACAACTTCACACAAAATATTTTTGTTAGTCTTTCTTTACATTACAACCGAATCAATAGCGTTAGTATAGAAGAAACAATCTGTCTACATATGTGAATGAGCGTGTCACAAATTTATGTAGTTTTATGTATGCGTGTATTTTCATAGTAGCAGCGCCTAATAGGCAGTAGGCTGTGTTAACACTACTGCTTACGTTTGTAAACAAACTCATTCCGTTTGTTTTGTAATATAGTATACTCGAATAAATATGCGAAAATGGGAGTAATTAATTAAGGTCTGAGAATTTCAGTTTCTATAACAAACGAACGAACCCTGGTCGAAACTTAACAGAAAAACAAATTCTGCGAACTAATATTCCAGAAAGGTTCCAGAAAGAACAAAAATTAGATTTTACTAAACTCATAAGTTTATTGGTCAATAAATATTTTCCCAATTTTAAATATCTATTTTAAGGAGGAAAAATATTGTTTAATAATTTTCTGTAGTGATCCTACAAAATTTCATAGCAGACAATAAGCTTAGTCGTCTGTAATTTCAAAAGTCTCAGCGCTTTTACACATAAGGTCGCTGATTGGTTAATATATGCATATATAGACATTCAAATTGGAACCTAAAAATTGCACAAAAATGAGTCAAATATTCTGTAAGCCGGTGTAAGTACAGAATTGGGGCTTTTATAGATATCATTAAAATTCATTGCATTTTACTGTAATTCTTTAATGGGGTTACAAACACAAACGCGCACACACACGCACACACACACACACACACACATATATATATATATATATATATATATATATATATACTGTGTGCAATGGGTAAATTGTTGTTTGTTTTTGATTTTGCCCATTATAGTTTGTGTTTGTAACCCCATTAAAGAATTACAGTAAAATGCAATGAATTTTAATGATATCGATAAAAGCCCCAATTCTGTACTTACACCGGCTTACAGAATATTTGACTCATTTTTGTACAATTTTTAGGTTCCAATTTGTTTACAAACCCGGAGGGAGAAGAGGGTATTTGCGCGTAAGTGAATATAACGATCATATTCTGGAATTGGGAATCGGTTCTCCGATCAAAAATTCCGACTGTTGGTCAAACACTCTGCCTGGAGGCAGAGAGAATCCCCAGACGAGGTTATGTCGAAGGGTAGAATCTCGCCTCGAGAAACAGCTACCCGATTCCATTTTATACGACGTCTACGGCGAATTTTTGGCCGAGACTACGGGTTAGGATACTCCACATTAGATTCGGCCTTGTGCCACATCTGACCGCATGGGGCGGTTGGTAGATATCCTGCAGTTGGAGATTAATTGTGGAGTTCATTTGACTCACTTCTAGCAGTTGACTACTACTACGCACTGCTGGCGAATCTTATATGTGTTGTTCTTGTCCTAAGTAGTATCGTTTATTATCAACCTTCGTTTGATTATTCTATTCAGTAAGATTCCCTAGGTTACAACAAATATGTAATCTTGTGTTTCCGCGGAGAAAATGAAAAGTTACGATTTTAAAAGTTTTGATACTCACGACAATTGTTTATTTTCGTTTAGTTGTCACAAAATTCACATTGTCGATTACAGACATGCACCAAATTATTATTGTCATTTTAAAAACAAAGTAAGTTTGATTTTCTTGAAACACTTACCTAATGCATACAAACGACTCAGAAATCGATTGGTTGTTAGGATATTTACCTGCTTACTCTGAAATTAAAGTCTCTGGTTTTATATATGCACGTAAATCGAACATCGTTTTCATCCTGTCTCCGAAGGTAAGCATTATGGGTAAGGTCACGCACTTACAACGTCTCAATAAATTTAATTAAGAAAGCGCTGATGCATATGTTGTAGCGGCTGGTGGTTGTTGGTGGGAGATATTTGGTGAGCGACGTATATTTATGTGAGAGAGATAATGCCGTAATAGTATTTTTGTCACAGGCTCGTGATTGTACCAACTGGCAGTGTTCGATCACCCTCGGAACCAAAAACCAAAGACACCAGAAGAGAAAAAACAAAAAGTCAAACGACAAGAAAGTATGGCTTGACAAAATCAATCCTGTCCTCTACCAACATTACTATGCAATCAATGCCATTAGCTCTTCCATGCAAAAATCGGTCTGCTTAAAAGGAAGAAATCAGAAAAGAAGAAATTAAATTCTTGGATACGAGATAAAGCCGACGACGAGTAATTTAGTCGCACAAGATATTTTCTGGAATAGGAGATAGAAGTGAAATTATATATATATATATATATATATATATATATATATATATATATATATATATATATATATATACGCACAGAGTGCGATTTATATACTTTTGTATAAATTACACAAAAATGAAAATAACACTGACATCTCATTTTACCAGATACATTTACCAAAATTGAACAATTAAATTATTAAGTACAACCGTCATTGGCTTCAACCACGGCCTTAGACGACTTTGGGATCTCTTGCAACTCTTCTGAACAGTCTCTCCTTGTTTTGTTTAAGTTAGTGAATGCTTGCCTTCAGTTCATCTTTGGTGTTACAAGGAGTTTTCCTGGTCTTTTGCTCAACTACACCCCGCACATAATAATCAAGGGGATTGAAGTTTGATGGCCAGATGTAAAGGGTGATGTAGTCGCAGAAATTGTCTGACAGCCATGACAGTGTTCTCCTGTTGTCAGACATATGGTCTTCCAGTAGACACCCTCTTGACCTATTTGATGTAGGCCCCTATGTTGAGTCTGAAGCACACACGAACACATTCGCTAGTTCTTTCTCATCAGTGTGAGTTCTTCGAAAAGCCGTACTTTCATAATCACAATTAGACTCATTCAACCTTTTCCGAATCCAGTGCACTCTGCCCAGATTAACACTCAACCACTCTGAAATGTTCGCATTGGAGTTTCCAGCGCGAATGCCAAGCAGTACAACATGCCGTTTACAAATTTCAGACGGAATAAATTGCATCATGGTGTTCTTTTTCTCACAATAAGCTTAGTCGTCTGTAATTTCAAAGGTCTCAGCGCTTTTAGACATAAGGTCGCTGATTGGTTAATATATGCAAATATAGACATTCAAATTGGAACCTAAAAATTACACAAAAATGAGTCAAATATTCTGTAAGACGTAATCGTTTGTTGCCAGGCAATAGAAAAGTTGAACATGTTCGTGTTATACTATTAGCGGAAAAATGACTGAAAGGACTCTGAAACAGAGAGATAACATCAGGTTTTGTGCGAAGACTGGTAAAAGTGATAGCAAAAGGTTAGAGTTATTAAAGATGGCTTCTGGTGAACATGCTATGAATAATGCTTTTAAGTGACTCGGGGATTTCAAAGAAAGGTGAGGTGATGTGAAGGATGATGCAAGAATTGGGCAAGAAGTAGGTAGTTTTCATGAATACTTTTTAAGTAATGTCGTCTCGTGTTCGCAAATCTTTGTCTTTTCAGTGCATTTTTCAATCTTGGAACTAATAAAAAATTACAGAGGACACAGTATAGTGAATAAGATAAATTGCCTTTTTTTGTAACGGTTTCTTAGTTGGGAGCACGCGATACACTAAAGCATCATGTTCAAAACTACTGAACTGTTTCTTTACTCATGTTCAGGGAGGCCAGGTGAGGACCGATAACGTTGCCGATTCTTTTTTGGATTTTTTCAAGAATTCCTAGACACATATCAGAAGCACCCAACAATATTCAATACATGGAAGAATAGTAGACTTATAAATAGGCAAGAAAGATTCTGGCAAGAAAAATTTGAACCTACTTCAATGTGTTAGCTACTCCCATAAGGTTTCTTACGAGAATATTTTACAATAAATGAAATAATGGTGGTGAAAGAGTACCTGTTTAAAATAACAGACAAAATCTTGCATTAATTTGCAATGCAAAATAACATTTATTAAAAAAAAATAAACAAAAGGGAAGTTTAAAACAAGGGTTTCTTTTCCTAGAAGTAAATTGGATACACAAAGAAATGTTAATGAATATACTTGAGTGGGACTTGCTGTGTTGATGTGTTTTAGTGTAAAGCGTCCAAAGCCCTTTTACCTTCAGCGTGAAAAGTTCATGACACAGTTCGAAAGAGGAAAAACCTGGAAGAGAATTACTTTAAGATTTCGCATTGTTTATATGTCCACATTTTTGCTACTGCTACTATGTTTAAGGGCTGATGCTGATATTTTTTTTATTATGGCACCGCATTACATTCCTAGCAGCAAATTTAGCAATTAATTTAATATAATAATCCCACTTCATGTAAGTTGAAATCGTGAGACCAGCATGGTGCAGTGAGATGCTCTCTTGGATATTAGCATCAAACAAAATGCAAAAAAAGGCTAATATTTTCTACAAATTTTTGCGCATGTGGTCTCTTGCCTAAAGCGATTTACTATCTTTTGTTAAATTTTTTCATCTATTTATATCGAATATTGTTTGAAGAAAAAGCTGTAGCATAACAATGACACGTCTAAACACTAACTTTTTCATAAAATATCCATTTAATTATTATATTAGCAGCTATTTTATTAGTTTATATCGTTGATTGAATTTTCGCACGTAAAATATTTCCTTTGTCAGTTCGGTGACTGCATTTCATGCAACGAAAGATTTTGATGAAAAAAGAAGTCAGTTTAAGGTAACTTTCAAAAACCATACAGTTGAAAATGATTAATATTCACGTCACGTGAATATTAAAGCGCAAATTTAATTTTTTTAATATATTTTCTATTTGGCTTTTCTTTGTTAAATTTTCCATTTACAAGCCAATAAAAATGTAACCACTTTTGATAATTGAAAAAAGTCGGAATCTCGATCCTCTTATATTGGAATTACAATGATATATTCCATACAATTAATCAAGAATACAAACTATGTTGTTATGTCTGCTGCTTCCTGATCAATTTTCATTGCAGTTATTTTGTTTATGATTTCTAAAAAAATGATAAAAATATTTCTTTTGGTCAGTCTGCTGTCAAATGGGTTTCTTCCGAAAATAATGGAGAAAACAAACAACATAAAAATAATGTAATCACATAAAAGATAGTATGACATAGAATGATTGATTGAAGATTTTATTGGCGATTTCAAGCAGAAAAAAACAAACTTTGGTACGTTTCTTTGAACCATTCCAGAATAGCCTTTGTTTCAGAATGTTGCTTCCTTACGCATGCGCATTTCCGACGTTTTGTTTATTTTCAAATGTTTAAGACGTCCATAACATCTGCTTCTCGAAAAGTGACTTTCTATTAAACAATTTTTCTCTCTTTTCTCATCTAAATAAACTAAAGAAAAAACTAGTTTCACCGGCGTTTATTCTAATGATTTTATTCATTTAAAATTTGTCAATAGGCCTGATTTAATAAATACACAATTCAATTTACAGTTTTTAAGTTAGACTTGAGAATAAAATACAATTAGAAAGAATGAGCTAAATAGAAATGTACAGTAAACATAAACACATATCGTTAAAATGTGTAAATAGAGTTAATATTTTACTGTTTTACGTACATACATATGACACTATATTAATGTACACATAAAATAGCAGTGTAAATACGTGTACGAAGGCTCATCAATAGTTATACACTTAGCTATTAGCTGAATTTTTATTTGATATTTTCACTGAGTAATATTCCATCTACCTTAATTTACACTGGAGTTCAGAATATATACATAGGTCTGGTTTAATCTAGAGTAAAAAAAAGAAGTCATAAGACCGGTTTGCACAACGATAAAAAGATAGACATAAGTGCAGCTTACACTAGAGTTAAAAATTTTGGCACATTCACACTCGAGACAAATAGGTAGACTTGTGTCCCGTTTATATTAGTCAAAAAGGAAGACATATGTCCGGTTTAAACGAGAGTATAAAAACGCATAGACATCGGTCCGGTTTACACTAAAGTAAAAAAAAAAAAAGTAAACATTGGTCCGGTTCACACTTGAGTCAAATAGATAGACATGGGTCTGGTTTCACGAGAATAAAAAAAAGGTAAACATAGGTTCAAACCCGTTAAAAATAAGCCTCACCGTTAGGGCAATCGTACGTTTGTATGTCAATACCTTAGATTAGGATAAGCGTAAGATGTTAAATTATTTTCTGCATGGACAAACAAATTCTTGTGTTGCCGTGTTAACACGTTAACCAAACTGAAATGTTATTGTGTCGAATGGTATGAAACAGTGAAGATATGGTGACGAGTTGGTAGTGTCACGAAAGATTGGAGGTAGTTACGGGGTTTCTGTAGTTGGGGAGATGTCTTCTGAGAGAGATATGCCTTATGTGCGTTGAAAAATCTTCAGTAGCTGACTACCATGAGAGAAGTATGTTCAAGAAAAACTCTTTTGAACCGTGACTTAGCCCTAATTTTTATCCATACAGAGACAATAAAGCAAATGAAATATAACGAAAACCAGAACTCGTTTAGTTTAGTGAGAGATCATTTTTTTCAAAACATGAAGTAATAAATAGCCATATTGTAATTATTTCTTACTAACTAAACTTCATCCAATACAAGGCTCAAGATATAACGAGCCATTGCTAGCAAAGGAAAGGAACAAACAAGGATTAAATTTCCAACAGTGTGTATTCATCAAAATTCGGAATATATACGTAGTTGTTTGAAATTTGGCAAAAATTGTTCATATGTAATTCTTCAGTTGCTGTTGGTAAGGAAGGCGATTAGGTGTTGTAAGGTTGTTGTCGGTAGGGCCGGAAGTTGACCGATTTCTTGAGTTTGTTGAACGAGGTCAAAGTTGACATCTGGAGCAGATTAGCTGTTGGTGATTTTTGGCATCTTTGCCTTCTTTGTGGATGAAATCGACAACCGTAAGATGTTTGATTGGTTGGCGGTCGTATCATGTCGAGATGCTGAAGCCAAACTGTCTGGTATTTTGGGTTGGCGGGTTGGTCGATCGAAATCATGGCAGTTGATTGTCCAGGTTACGGCGGTGGCGATGAGGGATTAGATCGAGCGCAATGTCTGTTGGATTCTGGTCGGATGTGACATCAACAAGACGGGGCCATAGCGGTGAAGACTGGAGGCCTGGAGTGGATAGTGAACATTGAGGTGTTAGAAATCCCGGTGGTTGGCATCAAGAGCCGGGCGGCGTAGAAGCTGGCCTGTTGGCCACATTCTAGGTGAGATTGTTGAATATTTGGTGATGCCATAGTTGTGACGGGAGGAGTGATCATGGTGGTGACGGCGGTAGCACGCTTGCGTTCCGACAGATGGCCTTTCAGTCCGTAGATGTGTTGGCCTTACGATGGGCTTTATTTAAAGAAATCTGGTCCCCCCCCCAAGGTCATCTTTTTTTTCCGTGGGAACGTTCGTGATTGCAGTGATTTTTTTTTTGTGGACAGGATGTGATGCTCAGGTAGCAGCAGTTAGGGTCCCATAGCTGGGACCCAAACAGATGCTACCATCCCGGATCTGAGTGAACATGGGAACAACAGCACTTAAGGAGTGGCTCCACACCCCTGAAAACCTCCCGATCAGAAGAATTGCTGCCGGATATAGTTTATCATCATACCCATGACGTCAGATTTTTAATCAACATTTGTTCTCGACTCTTGACACTTAACAGAATTCTATTCATATGAATTAAAAAATGATACACTTGTTCCATAGATACAAAAGTAAACTCCAAAGAAACTGAAAAGATAGAAAAATACCAGAATATGGCTAAGGAGCTGAAGAATCTAAGGAACATGTTGTAATGCGTAAGGGCACCATCACTGAGAAACCCGGAAAAGCGCTTCGAGAGAATTGCTTTGGTTAATGGCATATCAACTCCTTATGGTTTATTTAATGTCGAAATTTTAAATTGTGAGCTTTGGTAATATTTCCACACAAAAATGTATTTCTGGCAATTATTCATTACTAGGAAAATGTACTACTGGTAATTATTCTAATGCATTTTTATATTTTCATGTTTTGGTCCCAGTTTGGGTGTTCACTATAGCTGGGTCCCTAACAGGTGCTACCACCCTGGGCCAGAGTAAACATGGTAACAACAGCAATTAAGAAGACAGAATTGGAATTGAGATCAATATTATAGACCTCCAGAAAACTGACATCATTTATACTGAGGCTTCTCCGAAAGTTCTTTAGTTATAAGGAGTCTTGTCGACACCATGCCCCAAGAACAGAATTTTCATTGTTTATTTCAATGTAAAAAACAATAATAATAATAATAATAATAATATCTTCAATTATTAGAGTGTAGGGAAGAATACAATATCGACAGGGTAATTCTAATAGATAATTAAGTAAACACTGTTAATCGATTGACATGACCCCCTGAACTGTCAATTTGTCCTTGAAAATCGTACAGAACTCGCCATAATTCAAAAGCTCGGTAAACAGACCGGAGAGGGGGGCATGTAGACCACTATCGTCGCAGTGGTAACAAGAGGCTTGCATTTTATCTAGTATAAAAGAGATCTTCAATATTTTCCACAGTAGACTGACTGGAGCGTGAAAGAATTATTCTGGAGTCTGCTGACATATTTCAAAAGTACACGTTTCATATAAAATAGAAAAAGAACCATAAACAAACACTGCGGGGGTGGGGAAGAAAAATATTTCAGCTTACTGAATATTTCCGCTGGTTTAGACAGAAGGAAAAGCTGCAAATGTCATAACACACACAGACACACACACACACACACACACACACATATATATATATATATATGCAATGTACCTCCTTTTGTGCCGACTTAAAGTTCTATACGCCAAAATGTATTTACTTTATCGAACAGAAAAGTAATTTGTGACATATTGTCGCAAATCATCTTAGAGATACATTAACGGTTTCTATCTCTCTACCTAACAAATTCCATTGTGCAGAGTGTTTTCATTCATGCAGCCAGATATTTTTTCTCCATAGAAAATAATAAATTATACAATCTTTATTGTGTCTTTTATTTAAACATTCTATGGCATTCAGTGACAAATAAGTCCAACATAAAATTCTTCAAGATAGCACAATTATATATTTCCAGAGCAAGACTATTGTAAAACAGAAGAGTTAAAACTGGAAAAAAACAACAAAAAACAAAATAAAAAAACATTGTCCTTGCTGGAGTTATATTAAGTGTATATACATGTTGATTCGAAAATAGAACGCTATTCTAAAGTGTTTAATACAAGTGGGTGGGCCTTAATAATTGGGGGTAGTAGTGTTTCTCAGTATGCAATAAATGGTGTGGGGAGGTTAATAATAAAAAGGAAGTTGAATTTAGAATTTAAGTAAAGAAACTATTTTTCTTCAGAACCACTGTTGTAATAGATACGGTGTAGGGGACAACAGCTCGGTACGGGAAATCGTCGAAGGACAAAATGACGAATGCACACAATGTCGAAAAGACAATGTTTCAAAAGTACAAATGATGAACAAAGTGAAAACGAATATATCGTCATGATTTTAAAACTAGGTTCAAATAATCAATTAGGCAATTCTAAACTTTTATTATTAGGTTGGTACAAAAATAATGTCGTTTTCGACATTCAACTTAACGTCAAAAAACGACATTATTTTTGCACCAACCTAATACTTAGCTTTGGCAGTCTTTAATAAATAATAGCCTTAAAAGTAATTAAATCTTCATAATCATCAGTTTGCAGTCCGATTTTAGGGAGGAGGGGGCGTTTATTATGCACTATTTTTTTCACCAAAATGAATTGAAAGTCTTCTCACATATATATATATATATATATTATAATATGTTTTTTTTCGCTACACAGTTCTAACCATGTTTCAAAAATGGAAGCTAAAAGCTACGAATTTAATTTTGTAATTAAATTAAAGACATTATTTCCATTTCATCCTCAAGCGAATTTTGGAGTAACTTTTAAAATTACTGGGTTTTTAAGCTGTAAATTTACATTGAGCACTATTTTGTAAAAATAAAAATATCTATAAGAACACCGAATTATATATCTTACTGTTCTTTTATATATATATATATATATATATATATATTCATTAGGGACTATAAATAGGCGCTGGTTTAAAAATTCAGTTTATATACATGTTGATTGAAATATAGAAGGGTACTGTTAGGTGTTTAATACAAGAGGGTGGGGTTTAATAATTGGGGGTAGAAGTGTTTCTCGATAAATAGTGGTGGTGAGACTAATAATAAAAAGGAAGTCGAATTTAGAATTTAAGAAAAGAAACTATTTTTCTTCAGAACCACTGCTCTAATAGGTACTGTGTAGTGGATAACGGCTCGGTATGTGTCGAAAAACAAAATGAGGAACAGACAAAGTGTCGAGTTGACTAAATGGCGAATGGACACAATTTCAAAAAGACAAAATAGCCTTAGAAGTCATCAAGCCGCCATAATCATCGGTTAGCTGTCCAATTTGGTGGGAGCGTTTATTATTCTCTATTTTTTTACCAAATTGAATTGAAAGTCTTCTCATCTATACAAGGTTATTAAAAAAGAATGAACCGATTTCATTGCGCAATATTTTAATAAGGAAAAGCAATCTCCACTCAAGTCACACGTATTCTACTCACAATCGACTTTTTCATGCCTTACAAGTGTTCAATGTGGCCACCACCTGCAGCACGGGCAACATTAATGCGATAAAAGAATTCCACCTATACATGTATCAGCATATCACGATCCACTGAGTTGATCTCTGTTGTTATTCGATGTTTAAGGTCATCGAGGTTAGTGAGTAGCAGTGAAACATAAACGCGATCTTTTATGTATCCCCACAAGAAAAAAATCACACTCGGTAAGGTCTGGGGATCTCTCAGGCCAAGCACAAAGAGCGAGGTCTTGGTAAGTGCCTGAACGAGGCGTAGTCTGTAAGATTTCATATGTAAACGTCTTCTTAGCACACGCCGCCAGATGGTGGATTGAGATATCGCAAGCTTACGGCTAGCTTGATTTGTGGACTTTCGTGGACTCATCTGAAATGCAGCACGGAATCTCGCCACTTGTTCCACCAAAACTCGTGGTTGACTGAACTTTTTTCTTTACACAGACACCCACTCCCTTGAACCCGTTTAGACCACCGTCGAATGTTCTTAGGAGAGGGCGGATTAATGTCGAATTGCCTTCGAAATGCACGCTGTTTTCGTAAACTCGAGAACGCAGAACGCCTTTTACTGAGGACTCGTCATTCCTAGGGTAAACAAACAACTGCGCGTTGCCGGAGATACGACGCGACTACAGCGCTCCTGTGGCAGCCATTCAAAACTTAGAAAACTCCTCTTTCAAATGGTCACTGACTGCAGTTTTCAAGCATCATCATCAATGACGATGCTTGAAAACTGCGGCAATGCGTCATGAAATCGGTTGATTCTTTTTTTAATAACCCTGTATATTCATTAGGGACTATAAATAGGCACTGACCTCACAATTCAGTTTATTTACTAAATCGAAGGTTTTTTTATATTAATTTAAAATTTAAAAATAATTACTTACCTGCAGGATACTTGCATGCTAAGTAAAATGTATTCTATTGTAGGCACATTTCTGTCATTTCCTCATTTACTCAGTTCGGCTCTTTGTCCGTTCGGCACTTTGTTCGTTCGACACTTTGTCCTTTGACAATTTGTCTGCGCACAGGGAAATCGGAGAGCTATGTTCGATATTTCAGTCGGGTTCGTTACATTCACTTACGCATAAGCAACTACTGGGGGTGGGGAAGAAAAATACTTTACCCCACTGAATATTTCCACTCAGGAGAGACTAGATCTTATAGCCTTGGTTGGGAACCAGTATACCGTAGAAAGAAAAGGGCAGCCTACTATGGGAAAATCTTCTGTCTAATCATGAATCGAAAAGACATGATCGCCCAAGCGTGTATCACGTATGGCACTTAACTGACTGACTGTAATATCCAATCCCATACCCGGGTTTTATTAGACTATAGGATTAATAGGATGCCAAAATGTGTACATAAATTAAATATCAACTCACATATTTCATTTTGTTTTACAATGATGTTCATCCTGTAGAAGTCCCAAGAGCCACACGAGGTAGAGTGTGACAAAGTAAGAAGCACAGTTTATAGGGATATGTGGGGAAGATAATGGTTAACCCTAGACTTGAACAGATTAAGATTGTAGTGATCAGAGAAGCATCCTCTTGGGAGTAGATTCCGCAAGGCCGTGGTTCATGGGAAGAAGGGAAGCTTACATATCGCCAACTGAATATCAAGGTATAAAAATAAAAAGTACATTCGTGCGTCCTCATTTTATCAGAAAGTGCAAGAAATCCGGTTGACAACATTGCTGGCAAAAATAAAAAAACAAAACAACTCTTTTATACAACTTATTCAAACAATCATGAGAGCGTCCAAGTAAACCTTCTCCGTTAATCAACTGAGAAAACCCTCTATGCTTTCTATCAGCATGGCTGATGCTAACCTTCAGGAAAGTGACGTGTTTCGCCTTCTCTGGCTAACGTTCTCAACTGACATGAAATGAAAAGACTATATTAAATTCAATGCTAGGTCAGCCGCTAAGAAAGTTGATTCACTAGGTCGGGCGAGACAATTTTTTCTCCCCAGAATCTACATATCTATAAGTCTACCATTCATCCATGCTTAGAATATTGCCGCCCTTGCCACTGCTATTTACCTTGAGCTCATTCATAAAACCCAAAGAAGAATCTGCAATATTATTGGTCGTGATCTGGCGGCTCGGCTTCAGTCTCTTTTCCACCGCAGTAAGGTTGCCTCTTTGTGCCTTTTCTATAAATACTTTCATGGTAATTGTTCGAATATGGTACCTAGATTTTTGAGTTTAAGCGCAGCTCTAGAGTGGCGCCGAAATTTCATCAATTTAGAATTGAGCTGGCCAGATGTAACCGTAAATTCTCTGCTAACAATTTATTTTCTTACGACTCGATTGTTTAACCCCATTACGGCTCTATGCTTTCCTGTGAACTTTAATCTGGAATAACGAGGAAATAGGGCTTGGAAAAATTAACATTTTCAGGACGTCGAAGTAAAGAGGGACAAAGGAAAGCGGCGAATCACCTGCTTAACGAGCTTGTGTAAATGGTTGGCAGAACAGAGATTAGGGGAGACAGAAAATTTCAAACACTGATTGATTGGTTTCCGACGGCTTATGCCGGTTATTTAAAGCCAGAAAATATTTTTGAATTTTAAGAATGTTATTTTTGGCGATAATAATGATTTAGTGATACAAGTGTTATGAATTAACCTTAGATTTGGGGGAGAAAAAGGGAATTCATACCTTTCAAAAGAGTATTTTCGCGGAAGTGAATATAACGAACCGAATTGAAATTCGAACTCTGTTCCCCGATTAACAATTCCATGCCATTATCCATTACACTAACTGCACATGCAAGCTAACGGCACTTGCTATTCCCAAGCGGTCACCCATCCAGAAACTGACCAGGTTCGACATTGCTTATTATAATCCCGTAAGAGAAATCATTTTGGTTCAGAACATGATATTCAACACTCAAAAAAAATAATCAAATTGTTTTTTCAGCTAATGAAAATCTTGAAAAATAATTAAATGAATACATTATTGCTTATCGTTGCTTAACCTTGGTGACTGTACGGAAAGTGGTGTTTCAACGTAATGTGGCCGTAAACAAAGAACATTACTAAGAGCTACAAAGCACAAGAAATTGTGGAGAACTATGATACAAAAATAAACATCCTTTATTTTTATTAGCTACCTAAGAGAATATCTAACATCGTCGTCGAATAAAAAACACGATATTAATTCTATTTTACACAAAACAATTATTTATTAACCTTTGAACTGCTTTGATTAATATGGGTGTAAGTAGCTTTGTTGTCTTCCTCAGAATTCTTCTGGGTTTTTCTCGCGGGTATGTGCGAGATTCTGTTTTGTTAAAGGGAGAATGAAACAGCATGTGACTTGTGGACTTCTGGGTCTCTCTCTTTCTCTGTGTCCGTTACGTGTTCTTTTATGATGGTCGGCCTCCAAAAATTGCCCCACATTGATGCATTCATTTGATTTCTTTTTCAAACTTTTCATTGGCCGAAAAAGAATTTGATTATTCTTTATTGAATGTTGAGCCGATTTTAAATATCATGTTTTGAGCCGGAAATGATTTCTCTGACGGGCTTTTGTTGATCACTAATTTTTAGTGTTTGCAGGCCGTCGCAGTCAAAACTTCCGTTATGTTATTTTTAAGAGTATCTTTTCTGTTAATTCATCACAAAATATTAATTCATCCTAAAATAAAAATAATCTATATTTAGTAAATTCACACCAAATTCTCCCAGTGCGAAGCCCTTCTATTGCACTCCGGTTGGGTTGGCCTTTGTGATCGCTACAAATGTGGGCGACTCGATCCAAAAACATATTTAATTTTTTTTTTAAAACTGTAAAAAAATCCTTGTAATTACCTCAAATAACACCCGTACTTATGAAATGTGAATAACACCTTGATTTTTAATGAATTTTAATTCTGATGTTTGGAGTTGTTGCGAGGCAAGCTGACCAAACGTTGATTTAAAATTTATAATTTCTCGGGGTGAATTAACAGAAAAGAAGGATCTTTTTAAGGGGTTTCAGCAGAGATACCTTGGCTTGAAGGCAGAAAAGGACCACTTGTGTTGCTGCATCTGTTTGTGAGAACCAGTAGAAGACAGAACTACAGAGAGAGAGAAAGAGAGAGAGAGAGATAGATAGAAAGAAAGTGAAATAGAGGTAAAGAAAGAGATATATAGAGATAGAAATAGAGATAGATAGAAAAAGAGGGCGAAAGAAAGAGAAAGAGAGAGAGAGAGAGAAAAGAGAGAAAGAGAGAGAGAGAGAGGGGAGGTTATTGTCGGTGGGAACAAAAAAGACAAACACTTTGGATAGTTCGTACATGTCAACTAGAAAAGTTGGTTTGGGGCATTCGTCCGGTTGACATCACCCCAGAAATTTTGTAATAATATTAGATAACATTATAGCATTAGTTAATGGCATTAGATAACAATATTAAATAAGTTTAGGTAATGACATTAGTTAATAATGCAAGATACTAACATTAAGTTATGGCATCAGATGATAATATAATTAACATTATTTAATCTTATCTTGTATGAGATAATGGCATTCAATGAAAAAAACACATCAGATATTGGATAATAACATTAATTAATTACAGTGGATCAGTGGTTTTTAACTGTTGCTCGTATCCTTGAAGGTGCGTTATCGGTTCATAAGGGGTGCGAGGATACAGACTCATTAGGGTTGGCTTACTAAGGAAACTCTCATGTAGTGTTGATGATGACAGGAAGATCTCATCGATCTGAGAAACAATCATGGAATCAAAATGGAGTTCGCCGATGGTCACTTGGAGCAATTCTGGCCTTCTCAATTGGAAATGTAATTTTGTACTGGCAAAAATCTCTTGCTATGCTGGTGCCTTTCGCGACTGCATACCTGTGTAAATCTGTCTGCTCCACATCTAGACTAAGAGCAGGAATCAACTGGATCCTGAACACGATATAGCAAGTAGCACTCAACACCAAAGACACCAAGATTTGATGTCATCATAAACAGAAAACAACAGCAACAAAGTCACCGATTTTGTCGCTCAATTATAATCATTTACAACACACCATGCATATTACAAACACATGTTACCGTAATTTTATGCTTTTGCTAATATGAAAGTAATCAGGGTTTTTGTAATGCATTCTTCGATAACAATAAATATGGCATCGATTGTTTCTGTAACATGGATAAAAACCATATTATTTCTTTAAGTTTAGCATTCACCCTATACTTTGTCCTGTTTATTAATGTCCTAAGAAATGTTTTCCCAGTATTATTTAGCT
Source organism: Acanthosepion pharaonis (assembly GCA_903632075.3). Lineage (NCBI taxonomy): Eukaryota > Metazoa > Mollusca > Cephalopoda > Sepiida > Sepiidae > Acanthosepion > Acanthosepion pharaonis. Next base: position 1,181,318 of record CAHIKZ030000779.1, on the reverse strand, counting down.
TTAAATACTATGGTTTTTGTCCATGTCACAGAAACAATCGATGCCATATTTATTGTTATCGAAGAAACGAAGCAAAAACGTCTCTTGAATGTCCATTCATTGATTCGAAATCAGCTTTTGATATAGTCTGGCGCAAAGCACTATAGAAAATGCCGAGTGTCATTTAAAGCAAATGACTCAAAATTTTCGGGTGTAAGACTGAATATATTGTTTTGATAGACAAAAACCTTACACAGTGTGTTTGAGGTAATTCTTTATGTAAGTCGGAATGTGACACAAGTTAGAGTTTAATGTGGAGAACCTGGGCGCGTACACTCGACCCAGGGACAAAAATTGCCCAGCCTCTGCAACTGATGGTTGCAATACCATCGGTATGACCACCAATCACCCCTCTCTAGTGCAATGGGGGTGCAGTCGCGAGTAAGCTGTTCACTAGGACCGGGCGCCTCACTGTATTTTATTTGCTGCAGTTGCGTCTCTGTTCGTAGACAGAGCCACAATTGAGTCGCATTCTGTCCGAAGACAGAGAGTCAACTGAGAGATGATAACCCATACCCGGCATGAGCAACGAAAGGTGGGCTTGTTTTGAGGTAGGCAAAGTTGCGTAGATCTATGTATCTCTAACACAATTCAACATATTCGTAGAATTTGTGATGGAATATCAAGACAGACTAAAATCAAACCTTCATCTTCTTGGGAGCCTTTCAATTGAAATTTGATATTCTGATGATATGACACTGACACTGACTGAAACCGTATATAAAAGAACATGAATATGTTTGCAAGAAATAAGAACTGATAATAAACTCAGCTAAATGCCAACTAGTGACAAACAAAAATGATAATATCATCATACCCGATGACACTGTTGAAAATGATCAGTTATCTCAGTTACGGGCACTTCGACGTGGTTCAACGGTTAGCAAGCTTGTCTCACTGGATGAATTACGACTGGTTAGTGAGTTCGATCCGCACTAGGTGCTAGACGGTACCACATCTATGCTACGAAAATAATTTTGGGAACATTACGATACGAACGTTATTCTCATCAATATCTGGTTGGATTCTTTGGGTATCAGCTCAGGATGAAAATCAGAACTGATAGAACATGTTTGTTATCAGCGGATTTCAACAAAAGGAGGGTAAAAGTGTGAACGAGGCCAGTATTGATTGTTTTTTAGTTGCCTTTTGACACAACGTGGCGGTTTCAGGTCGGAAACCTTTCTCTGGTTGAGTTAGATTCTTTGTTTACCTAGTTAATGTGAGCATTTGTTGCTGACGGCTTGCTTCCCGGCATTGTCTTTTTGTTATGATTCATGTCAAGATTCCCAACATATTTATTTTTAGTTTGAATGTTTTGTTGTATTTTATTTTTGCTATTGGGTTTATCCCCTCCCACCTTATTTCATGTCATATATTTTAGTTATTTAATAAGAAAAAAACATTTGTATATACCGGGAAAATTTTTATTCTAGCTGTTTTAATAGGATCCTTATAAATATGCGCTATTGTGGTATATGTTAGATAAATAATGATTGATAAATTCTTGTGGTGATTGGGTAAATTGTAATGAATGAATGGGCCACGAATCAGATTAACTAGGTTTAGGATAGTCAGTGACCGCCAGCCTCACCGAACTCAAAGTTTTTTATTTAGGATACAATAAATATGCAGTTCTCTCAGTTAGAATTAATGATATAAGACGAATAATAGTACGTTTCTCGGCTGCTTTTGGATGAGTGAAGAAAACAATCTCGGATAGAAAAGACATTTTATACTACATCAAGACCAGTCTCTACTATGACATATTCATCCTCATAGCAATTTATGTGTGTGAAACTTCCACCTCGAAAAAAGAAGCCGCACAAAAGTTCTCAGTGTTCGAAAAAAATTGACAGACTTAGCCTGATTAGAATAAAGAGGCTCAACTGGCAATCAAAGAAGGAGAACAATGATTTGTGTATAGATGTTACAAAGAAAAATTCATTGGCACAAAGATAATCTAAGAGATGGAAAGACGAAATCAGGGAGGACAACGGAATATCACTTCTGATACTTGAAAGGATTACCTTGACCAGAAAGAAATGGCAAATGTGTGTACAAGGATATCTTTGGGATTGTGCAACTAAATTTTCTTCACTGAAAATAGGGCATATGAAATACGATATGTTCTCTTGTATATTTCAAAGAAAAATTACAGGATTTCTATTTTATATATATCAGGGTTTCAATCCTCGGTAGTGGATGAGCACTGCTGATGAGTCCCAAATATAGGACGAAACGGCCGTCCAGTGCTTTCTGCATTCTGTTGAGGTTTCTATCAGACTCGATGAATTAATTAAATATAATTATCAAATCCTCCAACTAATTACTATATATATATATATATATATATATATATATATATATATATATATATATATATTATTTATTTAAAAATATGATTCCATCGCTACATAAGAGTTCTCATGTTTCAAAACAAGAGCCGAAAACTTCAATCTAATTATTTGAATTAAAGTACCAAGCTCTGTTCCATCTTCAAGCGAAATTTTTTTTAACGAGTTCTTTCCTATTTTCTATATATTTTTTACACACACACACACACACACACACACACACATATATATATATATATATATATATTTTGTGTGTATTCATATTTCTATTATTTTAAACGTTATTTTTAGTGGATACTCGTGTTTGAGTAGACGCTCCGTTTATTTTAAACGGTATTTATTTCATTTATACAATTTAATAAAGAAGGTAATAATCCTGTCAGAGTGCACATTTTTTTGGAGAGCATTCATGTATATATAAGTATGAAAACTAGAAAATGGTTCTAATACATGTATATGTAGGCACACATATCAAAGACTATATATATGTATGTACTGTGTGCGCGTATGTATGTATACAGGGTTCGATGGATAAATTGTCGCCATTTTATATTTTTAATTTCGTGCAAAGGCGTTATTAGTCTTTGATTTTGTTTACTGCACAGTATAGTAGGGTCAGTTGGGCACCGACTGTGTGAAAAAGAGCACCATGACGCAGTTCACTTCGCCAGAAATTTGGAAGCGGCATGCTGCACTGTTTGGCATTTGTACCGGAAATCCCAATACGGACATTTCTGAGTGTTTGGGTTTTCAATCTGGGGAGAGTGCAGAGGATTCGGAAAGAGTCGGATGAGTTTAATGGTGATTACGAAGGTGTTTGGAGTAATCACTAGTGATGGTGACGTTATGCCTTCATCCATCTTCCCACAAGGACTCAGACTCAACATGGAGGCCTTCATCAAGTGCTTTGAGGAGGTAGTGTTGTCCTGGTTCAAGAGGGTGTCTGCTTGAAGACACTATGTCTGGCAACATAATTCTGCACAATGCCACACAAGAGGAGAACCCAATCATTGCTGTCAGACAATTTCTGTGACCCCATCATCCCGGATATCAGGCCATCTAACTGCAACCCCCTTAATTATTATGTGTGGGGTGCAATTGAGCGAAGGACCAACAAAACTTGTAGCATCAAAGATGAACTGAAGGGGAAGATTATCGAAGTATTCACCAACTTAAACAAGGAGACCGCCCAGAAGAGTTGCAGGAAATTCCGAAATCGTCTGGAGGCAGTAGTTGAAGCCACTACTGATTCTGTTGACTAAATTTACTCATTAGTATTTTAAGATGTTTTTGTGTAATTTTGGTACTTATATCTGTTAAAATGAGATGTCAATGTTACTTTAATTTTTGCGTAATTTAGACGACGATTTATCCATCGCACCCTGTAGATATGTCTGTATGGATGTGTGTGTGTGTGTGTAGATGGATGTAGCTATATATGCGTATACAAAGAAAAGTCTCTGAATTACAACCCTACGATGCCAAACGGCTCTAATACAGATATAGATAAAACAAACAAGCACAGAGTCGGACAGACTCTCTTCATATCTCCAGTCAGGAAGGGATTAGCTAGAGTAATTAGCGTGATTTACGACACCAATTTATCTTCAGAGATTCCAAGACATTCTCCTAACATATAGTTTTCTCTTTCTTTTAATCAAACTGCTGATGCCAAAGAGAACATAAGCTTTCTTTGGCGAAACGCGTCTTTGATAAAAATTTTCCACTTTGTCTCATCATCTTCACATTTACTATTACAACACCCTACAAATACACATAATTAATATTATAATCTCGTATCATTACTTAATGTTATTACCTTGTACTAGGTAATGACATTCAATAAAAATATTAGTAATCACATCAGATAATAATAGATAATAATATTAGATTGCAATATTTTATAATAATATTAGGCAATGATTTTAGGTTATTTGATGTAATAACATTATATATCATTTTATAAAAGAAATTACATTAGATGTCATTAAATAATAGAAACCACGTCACTTCCAACAGCCGCAGTAGCTAAAATAGATAACACATGAAACTCGAAGAGAATGACATAATCAAGAGGTTGACATTCCACATCATTTCAAATAAAAAAGTTAGAAAAAAACACCCTCATCAATACTGGAAAGGATGACAACAGCTACTGGACTTGAGAAACCTGTTTTCCTGAAAAAATATTTTAAGAGAAAGATTTTATAAAATTCAACAGAAAGCAGTACTCGCTACTCGGTCAATTAATAAAGAATGTTTCCTTATAAGGAAACTGCTAATATTAACATTACCTAATAAAATTATGCAATGCTATTTAGTTGATAACATTAATAAAAACCATTAGTTTCCAGGGCCAGTTCTGCGCATGGAATATTGATTATGAATTTTTTTTTCTGTGCTGAGTTTTATTGTCAAGACGATGCAAATGCATACATTTATTTATATTTTTTATCAAACTCGTTTTTGATACACTCAAACGTTCTGTTGTGAAAAATTTTGTCACAATTTTCTCTGTATACTTGTATTTATGCTAATTAGCAAACTTTTTAACTTTTCATTCAGTTATTTATAATATTTGTTGTATACACTTCATTGGTGGTGGTGGTGGGTTGATTTTATCTCGTCTGGCGGTCAGTTCTTTTCTTCTCTTGGTCGGTGTCGCGAAATGTTTTTGGGTCCGGAAATGAAAAGACATCTACAAAGGGAATTTGAAAACTTAGCTATTTTATTAAGCAATTCTACAGGTACGTCTCAAGTGGGGGTTACTACGCCCCCTATTTGGGAGCCGCTTCCAAACGCGTCCATTTCTTTTGACGTGTCACAACCAGCTCTCGAAATACCCTTCCCCACTTAATCTATCATTCCCACGTTCGGCTCAGCCAATCAAATCGACTTCCCTATTTTGTTTACCATCTGACTTTAAAGGTCAGCCTCAGAAGGTCTAAGCCAAAATACACTACAACTAAAATTAATAGTCTGAAGCTATTATCTACATATTTACTATCCAGGGGTGGACAAACCGCGGCTCGCAAGCAACGTGCGATTCTTTGAACTTTGCCGCTCGTTGGCTGAGCTCCTTTTTTTCCATCACAGCTAATATAAAAGGTAAATAAGAAAAATTCCAAGGTTTACAATTATTTACTAAGGTATAAATTGAGAACCCATTGGATTAAAACGTAAGCTTGATGTTCGTGGTCACTAAAAATATTTAAGAATTTCAATCCTAATTTTAATGTTAGATCTGATTGAAGCATTGTTCTTTCTTGCAGAGGGAAGAAATGGTGAAAGGCAGAGGAAAGAAATAGTGGGAGGCAGAGGGAAGAAATGGTGGCAGGCAGAGGGAAGAAATGGTGGAAGGCAGAGGGAAGAAATAGTGGGAGGCAGAGGGAAGAAATAGTGGGAGGCAGAGGGAAGAAATGGTGGGAGGCAGAGGGAAGAAATGGTGGGAGGCAGAGGGAAGAAATAGTGGCAGGCAGAGGGAAGAAATGGTGGGAGGCAGAGGGAAGAAATAGTGGGAGGCAGAGGGAAGAAATGGTGGGAGGCAGAGGGAGTAAAGAAATTTCTTGTCAGCAAGTATTACAGAGGAATGTCAGCAGACTGAGGTCATGGTTACAGCGATTAAAGATTTATGTGGCTCTTACATTAAACAATTTTGGCCACCCTTGTACTATAATGAACTTAGTTTTGATATTATGTCATTGATTGATTGATTCGTTTTTTATGGCTTATCAGCCCCTGGCAGTTTATTTAAAGCCAGAATATATTTTTAGATTGTAAGAATGTTTTTTTTTTTGATAATAATGGATTAGTGATACAAGTTTTACTAATTAACCCATATTTGGGGGAGAGGAAGTGGATTAATACATTTCCTAAAGGAATTTGCACATAAGTGAATATAATGAACTCAACTGGAATTGGAACTCGGCTCTCCGATTAACAATTCTGAGCCATTTTCCATTTCACCACCTGCAGATCCAGGCTTAAAGCACCTGGTATTCCCATGCAGTCACTCATCTAGATACTGACTTGGCTCAACGTCGCTTAACTTCGTGATCATACGGACGTGGTCGTAAACCTGGCATATATCTAGAAGTATAGAGAAATGAACCTACGACCTGTCATTGCCCACTGACAAAGCGTCCTCCTCGCAACTAGTTTGTTGTACATATGTAAGGTGCTCCTTTTATAAAACATTGAAGTTTTTCTGAAATATATCCATTGACATTCAACCTTACAATAGGGCACCTCGGCTTGGTGTAATGCTTAGCAAGCAAAAGTGAGTTTGATCCTCACTAGATGCCCAATACTTTCGACCTTCTGCCACATGTAAGTTACACTTAGAATATAACCATTCACAATAATCAATATATATATATATATATATATATATATATATATATATATATACACGTACATTTCAAGGAAATGCTGCTATCGATTACCTCATAAGTTTTTAAATCATTATATAGGAATATTTTTTTAAATACATGTTTCATAAAAAAGTAAAGTCTGACCCGGAAGTTTGAAGAGCTCATCTAGTCACTTGTATCCATTCATTTTTAAACAGGCGATATTTTATGTTTTTCAGTAGCGCAACCGAACGATTGACATTTAGGTAGCAATGAATAATTACCGAGAAGCTATATTTAAAATTGTCTCAGCTGCTTGAATGAACGTGAATGAGAGACCAATATAAATGAATTTATATGTAAACTAATGAGCGACTGATTGAAGTAATAAGCGAAAAAAGCTGTTTTGCACGACCTGACTCATTCAGGTGTCAAGGCGTTAGAAAGTTATATTCCTAGCTTTATATTATTAACACCAAAAATCTTCATCCGAATTGCGTGTTAGTTTAAATCTGAGTTGATCTAATCAGACGAAACGCATGAAAAGATTAATCCAACAAACCTTTTCGTAGCTTTTAATCGCAACTTTAATTACATTAACAATATTCCGTTAATCAATAATAACAAATTAGCTTATTAAATTTAGTCCAATTTGCTAAAGTGCATTCTTCCGTTTGGGGCTCAGATAGACAACGGTACTTTTTTTATATGCCGTATTCCGACAGGACGTGGGCGATTATGGCTCTCCAAGACTTCCTATCATTTGTCTCACTAAGCAATATTTGATTCCTTACAATCACACTCCTCGTTTGTGCTTTGCCATCTATTTGCAGAATCGCTACCCGCTTTTGTCTAGGACCTATCATGAGGAAAGATGGCTTAGAGAATCTAATTTTCACAGGATATACTAAAGGCAAGAGATGAGAATCCCGAAATCCATAGCGCATGATACCTTTTCATCCTCTATCTTTAAGGCATTCATTTGTAGACAAAGCATCAATATTCAACAAAGTGTGACTCGCAAATGAACGAGAACAGATTTCAATCGAGAACACACCCGAAATCGGCACCAAAGTTGCCGTCATTTTTATATTAATCAATAAACGTTGGCTACGAACTTTTGCAATGATCTGATATTTTCAGTCAAAAGAGACACTTGGGAAAAACAAAGAAAAGTGGTATCCAAATAATTACCTATATTTATTTATTTATTTATTATAATAATAATAATAATAATAATAATAATAATAATAATAATAATAATGATGATGATGATGATAATAATAATAATATAACCTTCGCCATAAAAAATGAAGGAATATTTCACACTACTTAAATAGACTGGTCTATTCTTAAAAAATAGTGGGAGATTTTTTGGGAAATAATTTTTGTAGGTTAAAATTCTTATTATTTCCTTTGATTTCTGTTGTATACACAAGTCAGAAATGGCTTCAGGACATTTTCCACTGATCATTTTTGTAAAAAAAACAACAAAAAAAAAAAAACAACAATAAAAAACAAAACAAGACCACACACATAGATAAAGCCCTTCGTAATTCGTGAGCTCCACTTGTGAGCATATTTTTTGTATTTCTTTAAGGCATGAGCTACTAAGAATCCCTTCAATGAGTCTATCGTAACCTTTTCTAATCAATCCGAGGTCTCCAACTACAACTGGAATTATTGATATACTCATGTGTCACATTTCTGAGATTTGCATTTTAAGATCCTTGTATTTTGATATCTTCAAAGATACATCACAATCTCTAGGTACCGCCATGTCAATAAAAAAAACACTTTCTGTTCTTGTGGTCTTTGATCACGATGTATTCTTCTTATTATTAAAACTTGATTTATTTAAAAATATATATTTTAATAATCCAGAACATGTATTGGGACCAAACCGTCTTCATACAGAATGCAAAGAAATTAAACAACTGCACAGAATACAAAGGGTGGCTAATCCAAGGATGCTTCTTAGCACCAGAATTATTTAACCTTTACAACGATGCAAGAGAAGTACTACAAGGATGTTTTAGTAGTGGGCATAATTTTAACAATATAAGCTAAGTATTTTCATAGCAATTATTCCGATGAGCATTCCTCTTTGCTACTTCGACGATGAATTTAATTGCAGTACTAGATTGGCGGCTAGGTCCCATCATTTTCTTCTCTCGCACTTCTCGCTTTTGGAACTCTCTTCCAGCCATTCTTTCCGGTCAACTACGATCATAAAAAAGATCTGTTCTTTTATTGTCGTCTATTCTCAATAATGATCTCAGATTTTTTCACTCTCTTGCATCTTAGTGGCTTTATCATCTTGCGTAGGGTGAAATTATTTAAAAAAATATACAGATTGCACCGTGTCGATGACAGACAGAAAGACAATTGCAGGAAATCCTAGACAGGTTACTAAAGAAAAACGGTAAGAAAGGACTATCATTTACAAGAAAAAAGAGAAAAGAATGTTCTTTAGCAAAAGAGGCCTTCCAAAATGCGAGCTATGAATTGGAAATATCATAATCAAGATACAGAAATCTAACTATTTGGGTACTGTCGTAACAAACAGTACAGAAATCCGAAGGTGCATTGAAATAGAGAACAATTAAGTAACAAAAATTTCGTTAATAACAAAGAAAAGTAAACTGTAATATACTTCCCCCCACCCCTACATGGCATTGAATGCTACACAATTTCCTTTCAGATGAAGGGTTACACTTGAGACGATAGAGATTTAGTTCTACAGAAGGATGCTGAGAATATCATGGATGGAGCAGGAAAACAACTCATCATTACAACAAATCATTATATTTGTCAACCTTCAAGAAAATTAGAAAATAAAGAAAACTTTCTAAATAATTGTATTTGGCAGAGTGAGGGTTAGGGTGACACCATACGATCACCAAAATTAAAACAACTTCGAGGCTGGTCAGTACCTAGATGTATGAACGCTTGGCAATATCAGGTGCTATAAGCTTGGATATGCGGCTGGTGTAATGTATAATGGCTCAAAATTGTTAATCGGAGAGCTGAGTTCAAATTTCAGTTAGGTTCATTATATTCAATTACACGCAAGTACCCCACGGAAAGGTATTAATCCACCTCTTCTCCCCCCAGCTATGAGTTAATTAGTAAGACTTGTATCACGAAAACCATTATTATCTCCAATAAATAAATAAAAGTGCGCACAAAATATTTAGTTTTCAGCATTCAATTACCCATAGGTGTTGATATACTGCTAAACAAAAACAACCAACCTGAATTGGCTGAGTGACTTAGCGTTCATCTAGGAGCCACACGGCTTTAGACTTGTATCACTAAAACCATTATTATCAAAAAAATAAATAGATAAATAAAATAAAATAATAAATAAATTAATAAACAAAATTGCGTAAAAATATTTAGATTTCTGTATTTAATAACCCATAGGTGATTATATGCCGCTATATAAAAACAACCAACCATAATTGACTGAGTGACATAGTGTTGGTCTAGGAGCCACACAATCCTCATTTATGGCAGGAAATGTTGGACAATTTTTTCACGGACGAAGAGACTTGAAACAAAAGAGATGCTATAGCAAAGAAAGATGCTGAAAATACCATGGACAGAACATGTAAGCAACTAGGAAGTTTTAAGGAAGATGGGAACTGAAAGGGAATTTATATTTAAAATCAGAAAGAGGTGGTTGGAATTTTTGAAACGCCTAATGAGGGAGAAGAACTTAACTCTAAAAGAGGGGCAAAGGAAAACAGCGAGAAACCTAATTAACAAATGCCGAAAAGGACAGGGAGCTGTGGAGAGCCATGATAGCTTCCGTTCTGGAAGGACACGGCACATAAAAGAAACATGTTATTAGTTTAAATATGGCTTCTAATTATTATATTAATATGTAGTAATACATGGCTATCGATTTATTATTATTATTATTAATAATAATAATAATAATGATGATGATAATAATAGAAAATCGATCCCCCAGTTTCTGTTAGAGCCTTACATTAATATTAGTTTACACATACCACTAAAATGACGGGAAATGAAATTGATATTTTGTTAATTTCGTCCTCTTATTAGATTTCCCCACGCGAGTAGCAATGATAATTCTCAGGGCTTTCAGGAAATGGCATGAAAACCCAACATAGTATGCCAATCATCTGATAAGTCATTGGTTAATTTGGATAATCATAATTCTAATTATGATCATGTTTCTTTCTATCGGATGACAATTTTGAAGGGATGCCGTGGCGATATGGCGTCGAAGTTTGAGTACATTCGGCTGTCTGAATCAGCATCCTCTTCTGATGTTTCAGATATCTAAGCCTATCTGCTCACACACACACACACACACACACACACACACACACACACACACACATATATATATATATATATATATATATATATATATATATATATATATATATATATATATAGTTTTAAGGTATGTTATATTTATGGATTAAGTGTTCAATATCAGGGATCAGGGTAGATTTGTCCAAATCGTCTAAAAGCATAATTATCTATCCGACAAAATGTTTAATATCTAAAAACCCACTAAACTAATTGA
>CAHIKZ030000779.1:1140000-1165000 GCA_903632075.3 Acanthosepion pharaonis | reverse complement strand
AGTCAACACTTAGAGGCGACAGTCTGTTTCATGCTATATGCAATCGTCAGGCCACATATGCTGTTATTTTTCTCGGCTATTTATATATATACGGGTTAGTGGTGCATTGTGGGTATTCTGTTATGGCGGTTATTTTTACCGGAAGTCGCTTTGTTTATTTATTTAGGTCAAATTCTATTGCTCGTTTTTATTTTTTTGTTTCTTATTTTATTTATTTATTTATTAACGTAGTAAAAATTTGTTTATATCACGTATTTAACAGTTTTGTTTTGAGAATTTAATTAAAGCTATTTGTTCAATTTTGGGGTTGGTTGTTGTAGTTCATTCTAACTATTATTATTTTGGCGGGAACAGTTTTTAATTTGGGATTGGTTTGTCTATTTATGTACTTGGATGAATTTAGGTCAATTTATTTGTATATTTTCTCTTTTCGGTTTTCGGTTTTTAAGCAACATAGTATTTATTTATTTATTTTATTTTCTTCTTTTTTTTATTAGTGTATTTGTTTGTTTTTATTTTATTTTTTCCGTTTTTCATTTTTTAGGTTACGTAGTAAAATTTATTTTCATGCCTGCATTTTGGGATGAGCTCGGATCTTTTATTTAATAATTTATTTTGGTCGGGGAAAGTAATGATAGCTATTTTTTCCTCCAAGCAAAAGTTTGCAAGTTTTTGATTGGTTGTTGTAGGCTGATGACTTTTCCTTATCTTCCAAGATATTTTTTGGTGTGATGTGCGTTTTGTTTTTTATTTCCCAGATATACTTAGAAAGCATAGTACTGTTCGCATATTTACTATTTGTGAACGATGTTTTGTGTGTATAATTTCTTTGCTTCCAGGGTATAACCGCCATAATAGAATACCCACAATCACCACTAACCCGTATATATATAAATAGCCGAGAAAAATAACAGCATATGTGGCCTGACGATTGCATATAGCATGAAACAGACTGTCACCTCTAAGTTGACTTTTATGTTCACTTTTATATATATATATATATATATATATATATATATATATATAAAGAGAGGGTGAGAGATAGAGATCGAATTCACAAATGAAACAATTCATGCCAATAATCTATTCTAAATGCTACCTTTGACTCAGCTTGTTTAATCATCTTTGATGTGAATTGTTATAAATGATGTGGATGATCGAGTTCCTCCACAACATCCTTTACTTTAAGATATTAAATTGCAGTTACTTGATCATAGGAGATATCATGGTAGTCATTTACTGCATGCTTTCGGTGTAGGGGGGATATGCAAAGTTTCAAATTACATTTTCGACTGAGAAGCTGTCATATTCACACTTCAACATAACAAAATAAGAATAGTAATGTCAGCTTTCTCTTCGCTTCTTTTTTGCTTTATTTCTTTCTCTCTCTCTCTCGCTCTCTCTCTCTCTCTCTCTATATATATATATATATATATATATATATATATATATAACACGACTCGGGCTTGGCTTCGGAATCTCCTACAACTCTTCTGGATAGTCTCCTTTTTAAGTTGGTGAATGCCATAATCCTTGCCTTCAAATCATCTTTGGTTTTAGAAAGAATTTAGTTGGTCTCTCGCTCAACTGAGCCCCACACATAATAATCAAGGGGGTTGCACTCTGGGGAGTCCGATGGCCAGATGTAAGGAGTAATGTGGTCACAGAAAATATCTGACAGCCATGACTGGCTTCTCCTGCTTGTGTAGCATGGTGCAGAGTTCTGTTGTCAGACATAGGGTCTTCCAGCAGCTACCCACTTGACTCATGACAGCACCACTGCCTCAAGGCATTTGATGTAGACCTCTGTGTTGGGTCTGGTGAACACACCAACAAGTTAGATAATTCTTTTCTTATCAGAACGATCAGAATGATTTTTCGGAACTGCTGTACTTTCGTAATCAACATTAGAGTCATCAAATATTTTCTGAATCCTCTGCAGTCTCGTCAGATTGAAACCTAAACACTCTGAAATGTTCACATTGGAGCTTCCGGCACGAATGCCAAGCAGTACAGCATGCCGTTTCCTAATTTCTGGAGGAGGGATTTGCGTTATGGTGCTCTTTTACTCACGAACGGTGTCCAACTGACTCTACTATACTGTGTGCTCAACAAAATCTAAAACAAACAACGCGCATGCGCGAAATTGCAAATATAAGATGTCAACAATTTACCCATCACACCCTGTATATATATTATCGCTTTCCTATTTCTCTTAAAATATACATACATATGTCGGTACTCTCACATATATATTGTATATTTATCTATTTGAAGTTAAGCGTTCGCATATTTTCAGCATTTTTCTTAGAATTGACATTTGTTTGTATTTCGTTCTCTTCCTAACATATATTAGTTTCCATGAATTATTTAGTCTGAAGAAGTCTTTTTGAGAGACGAAATGCGTTGCATAAATTTTTCCATTTTGTCATGTCAGTTACCTGCCATTTGCCTGATATATAGACTTTAGGTTGTCCCATATCTATTTATCTCTCTCTATATATATATACGTGAATCTATGTCTGTGAAAAAAAGAATAAAGAGAGACAGAGACTGAGTGTGCGTAAACGAGAAAAGATCCGTGGGTAAAGAGAGGGAAATGCACACGCACACACACACACATATATATATATATATTTACACGAATTAAAGATCGTTCTTAATGGAAGAAAGAAAGAAAAACGAGACAAAAAAAGAAACAAAAACGAAACAAAAAAGAAAGAAAAAATGAAACAAAAAAAGAAGATATTTTGATATAGCTAAAAAGAGAACGAACAAAATCGAGCGTAACCAAGAAAGAGTGAACTGAAGCGAATTCGTGGCAAGTCGCTGTCTTATTCGTTATCGATTGATAATCATATCTATCATCGTTTGTCCTGCCTAGTCATTCCATATCATTATCTTTTTAACTTATTTTTGAATCACATATAAAGCATACCTGACAAGTTTCGTCTATCAGATACAAAAAAAAAAAAAAGAAAGAAAGAAAGAAAAGAAATGAGAAAAGAATGCTTCGTAATAATCAAAGACAAACACGAATTAACAATCGAGTTCATCATTTGCACAAAATTGAAAACTGATTTTGCAGAAGGAAATAAAGAAACGACACGACAAAAAAAAATAATTTTCCGTTTTGGTTGGACGAGTCTAACAATGAAGACATTTTGATAATAAAAGTATAAATAGAGAAAATAATCCGCCAAAATGCTTTTAATATTATCTTCATTACTCGTTATTTTCGATTGTTATGACTTTACTTAAAAAGTGAACAAAGAAACATTGAATCGCAATGACAATCAGAATGATTACACCAGGCCAACAACAAAAATGTTAACACTATTTTCTAGTGCAGCAACGACTATTAGTAATAGCCTTTATGGCTTTGGTATTAGGATGTGCGTGTGGTGTAAGGATAACGGCTGGGAACAAGAATTTTGGCAAATTCTAATTCCCGTCTGGTTTCGCTAATTTCACTTTCTCACAAAGGTATGGAATTTATCTCTTCTCTTATCAGTTATGGATTAAATAGTAGGGTGGACTGAACTGGTCAATCTTGGCTGGTAACAGGTCTAAGAGGGAGAAAAAAAAAACTTTCAATTTCTAAGCTTGGGTAGATAACACTATTTAGCCTGGGAACAAACAGATTACCTCAAGTGCCTGTCTTACCGCGTTATGTAAAAGTAAATATTCATTAATTATTTTCTGATACAACCGCATAAGAAAACTAAATGAAAAGAAAATGTAAATATATAGAAACTTTCAACCAATCAGATGGACGGAATTTAAAAACTGAGACAATTTTGAAAGGTAGCTTACTGAGCTTCTTGTTCTTCTTCTTCTTCTTCTTCTACTACTACTACTACTACTATTACTACTGCAGTAGTTCCACACTTTCTCATGAATATTTTTCACTAATTAGCTTAATTTCCTTAGGTGCTCAAAGAATATTCTGAGGACCTCACTACGTTCATTCTTTCTACATTAATTATTGTCAATAAACAATTCCTTTCAGCTGCAGATTCCGTTTCACACTGAATAAGGGTTTGTGTTATTGTGCGCCTAAAGAAGTATTAATCGATTTTTTTGTATATCGGAAAACCCCCTATAAAAAATAATGAAATTGTTATAATTCGCACCTAACGGTTCTAATATTATGTCTGTCTTAGGCTACTCGCAGAGACGGCATTAGAAATTCTCGTCGATTGACTCCAACTGACTTCCTTGACTCACTTTGTGTTCTTCATTTAAGGCGTTTTGCTTAGTTCATTTTGTATTTGGGGGTTTCTTATTTACTCCACAGCAGAAATCAATAATAAAAATGTGAATTAACCCATAAAGTTGTGAGTTCAATACCTGGCTACAGCAGAAGAAACAAAAACACGGAGAGTGGAGTTATTACGAGGAATTAACTGAAACGGAGATATCCAAAGGCATGTCACGTGGAACTAGAGCAATTTACCCCAGTGGACTAAATAAAGGGTTCGCTACGAAATTCCAATGTATATGAAGAAGACCGGAGCGTATAACGACCGAAACGTCGTGAATGTGCAATAAAGATGAGGACAACAATCTGAACGATGTGAATAGTGTAAATAAAAATAAAATGGTTGCCGAAAAACAGTGAAACAAGCTTTCACATAAATCTGGAACTAGTATTAAATGAGTAACTCTTTATTTTTACCTAATTGAATTTTTTTTTAATTCCTTTCAGCTATAGAGCATCAATCATAACAGAATGAGTCATTTCGGAAAAGGATAATTGAAATGCGACTTGATGACTCAACTAAACAACTTCCTTGCTTGGTAAATCGAATTTATTTCCTCATCGATGCAGAGAGACGTTTGTCATTTCTTTGACGTGATAGATTCAAGAAATATAGACATTTTCACAATTTGTATCAGTATTACATTATCGATCCCTAAATTCCTAAAGAGTTATCTGTACTTTATTTTTATTTAAACATGTCAAGTTTGAAACGGCTTATGCCATTGATAACTGTGTAATACTGATGTTGTCCTTTTTTCCAAATCGTAATAGTACGCAGTTACTAATGACGTAAGTACTGTTTCAAACTTGACATTTGTAAATAAAAACAAAGTACAGATAACCCCATAAAAATCAGTGATCGATTTGGCACCGTATTTTTTAAAATCATTTCAATGCCAAGCAAAACAATAAAGTCACCAAAACGCAACGGGTTACTGAGTGTGAGAGAATATGAGAAAAAATAATATCAATGAGAGAGAAAATAAAAAATAAAAGAACAAGATCAAGAATTAAAAAGACAGAAGATAACGATTGACATTGCATTTAAATTTTTGAATGTTGACTGGGAAACCAAAAGCCAGGGAGTGTTCCACAAGCGAGAAGTGCGATGAAGAAACTGTTAGCATAGAACTCACGGATACATCTAGTTATTTCAACTGTAAGATGATGCGACGTTGACGCCAATGTGGTACTTCGCTTAACTTCATAAAGTCTAGGTATCGAAGAGGAAAGTTCATCAAAACATTCATCATGAAAGTATTTACTAAAAAAAGGTACAGGAAAGCTACATTACTGCAGGATGAAAAGTGACTGAAGCCGAGATACCAGGTCAGTACCAATAATATCGCAGATTCTTCTCTGGATTTTATCAAGAATCTCTAAATGCGTAGCAGGAGTACCAGACTAGATGTGATAGCGATTTATACAAAATTATGAAGAAGAACTCCGTTTTATAAAATGATAAAAATCAATATTTTTTTGATTCTGAAAATATTTGTCGATAAAGAAAAGTCTAATAAATGCAAATCTACAAACATTAAAAAGGTTCTTTCATGTTTTTATGAGCGAATCAGCCAATTTAAATAGTGCCGATCAAGCTTTTCCTAATCGGTGCTCAGTTAAAAAAGGTGGCCCCAATAATAAACTGGCCATCAAATTCCTCGAATTAAGCACTTGTTTATATTTGTGCCCAATTGGGAAAGTGCACAACAATGTCAAAAAAAAAGTTATGAAAAGAGGATCATGTGAAGGATGCTGTTAAGTTTCAGTAAAACTAGTGGCATGCACACTCTTTTTTGGTGCGAAACACATCGTTACATTTGAGGCGCTCTTTATTCATGTCAATTTTGGCTTCTGGGAAAGCACAAAAGAAGATACCAGCTCAGGATAAAAATATCGCAGAGATGAGTTCGAATTCCAGTCAGGTTTGTTATACTCACTCACTTGGAAAAGATATGAATCCATATCCTCCCCTAGCTACGGGTTAAACAATACTCATTAAGATCTGGAAAAATCATAATTACTTGTTAGTGCAATATTGTCTCTCAAAATAAAAATAATTATTCTCATAATCCAAAATATATTTCTGATTTAAATAACCCATAAAGAGTTGATAAACCGTAAAAATCAAATCAATCTGCAATCAATCGATCAATCATAGCTCATTTGCAATCTTCTTCGTAACTTTGCTTTAGTTTTCTTCTTACTTTTTATACTAATATTCGCCTAATACAATGCCCAAGAGCCACTTAAGGTAGAGTGTAATGTGTGGTGTTGTATGAGCGTAAGAAAAGGCAAGAAATGAAGTTCATAGGATTATGTAGGTAGGATAATGGTTTACCTTAGACATGAAAATGTCAAGATTGTAGTGAGTGAGAAAAAATCCTGTTGGGAGTTTGTTCCACAAGGCAGAAGTTCTTGGGAAGAAACTGTCCAAGGGTAACTTACTTCTTACTTTTGGAAGACGAAGGATATGAAGATGATTCATTCTTTTGTAAGTAGCATGGTGGATCCAATTTGTAAAGGTCAAGGCTGGTGGTACTAAGGAATGTAGCTTAGAATCCATGCCATGGAAATAATGATACAGTAGCGAGAGGCTTGTGATGTTTCGTCTTTTGTGGGAAAGTGGTTGTAAGGTGGAAAATAATTCATCACCCGAAAGGCCACTTTTGACTTCTATGAATCGGCCAGTTTTCCAGCATCTTTTGCAATAGACTGGAGAGGGCTTGACTTTCAATAGACATTCAAAGCAAGGAGTCTCCTTGACATAACACCAATCCAACATGATGTGTGAAAGTTCAGGGTTTGCTCGGCGACGATGGAACGTTACTAGTTGGTAGACCTTATAATTAATATCAGCGCAAAAGTATAATGCTCCTTCTTTAATAGGTCATCAAATAACAAATGGGCTACCATTGGTTAATGAAATAACATAAAATTCGGACACACAATGGGATTATTTTCAAAAGAGAATACCACAAACATTATTGTGAAACACCGACGTGTTCTCAGTCTCCAGGCTGTTAAAAAAAGATATTTAGAAGATTTATTCAGACAACATTTACGCGGAGAAATTCTGGCCAGTCTCCTAAGTACGCAGAAGTAAGTTTATATAAGACGAAATATTTTTTGTCCAAAAACGAATGTGATTTTACAAAAAGAGAGACAAAAAGGATAAGTATAAGATGATCGATATAATCAAATCGATTTATGTTAGTTTGTATGCTTATGTATACAACATTCTATTTGTGTGTATGTATATCGTACACACATATACGTAATATGTCTGTATGATATATATATATATATAGGGTAAATCCTTCATTGCCTTGATAAATTCTTTCAGAGGACGAAACGCGTCGGCTAAGAAGAGTTTACCTCTTGTCTCTTTTTATTCATATATATATATTTCATCTACATATTGTCTGAACATGGAAACATTAACAATAACATTATATTCTCATATATATATATATATATATATATATATATATATATATATATATATATATATGCGCGCGCGTGTGTGTGTGTGTGAAGCGAGAGTTTGAGCATACTGGCTTTCTTCATGCTATCTCACACTAGATTATAAGCTCTCTTCTCAGAAACTGTAAATAAAATACACAGATCATAGCTGCAATATAAAACATAGTTGACCCTGTGGGTTAAGCGGGCGTTTGTAATAGAAATTTGTTAGCCGCCCTGGCAGACGGATGGACTCAGAAATTACATAGGCTGCCATTATGTATGTAATTTTGTAATTAAACATTACGTAATACATTTAAAGCAGTTTTAATCCGACATCGTTTCGTATTATTATAATCGTTTAATTTCAGGTACTTTAGGCAGCTTACGTAAGGTTATGTTAAAAAAAATTAATACTGTACTTTGTACCCCCTTTACCTGTTTGCACATCTCCCCAAAATTTGTTTTCGATCGGTCAATGTATAGCTATTTTAGGCGGTTTGACAGACAGATGGATGGACTAACGGAAATTACAAAATTTTATATATAGATGTACATCTCTCGATAGGATTTTTCGTACCCGAAACATAAACAAAATTGCAAACATTTATTGGATTTTTTTAATCAGATATTATTCTTTATTATTTACAGATGTTATAATTTTAGTGGGTACGGTGTTTGAGTAAAAAATCTTGGTTTTCTTTTTTTTTAACAGCGAAATAGTCATGGTTGGTCAGATCAGTTAATTTTGGTCATAATGAAATACAAACACTTCAGAAATATCAAAACCTTAAACAACACGTGAAGATAACTAACATACACCAAATAATCAAGCGTTGAATATCATTTATAATAAAATATTCAAACCATTGAAATTATTTGCACTAGCTTTATTACGTTAGTTACTTTGATGTGTGACTTCCAGATATACGAAAAAAAAAAAAAAAAGAAAATGTTCTCTTAATACTAAATCCACTAGTGATGAAAAGTAAATACTTTGCAACAACATGGAAGGCAAGATACCATAGGATAAGCGAAGCAAACCAAGATTAACCATACTAAAGCAGACATTACTGTGTGTATGTTGGGGTTGGACGAAAAGTATACAGAATTAGTTAACAGAATTGACAAAATTTTCTATGAAAGTTACTCGAGATGTTTATGGCGACCGAACAAAATGTTATGACTTGGCTGGTTAGCTTTCGCTCACTGACCATAGACAGTAGTTATTCCACATTTGGATTTAAATACATTCTGGTCTCTGCAGAAAAAAATCAGTTCTCTGAACGATTCCAAAGTACACATTGAGCAATTCCTTATCTAGAAAGATAAAATGTTCTGCAATCTGAAGTTGCTTGAAATATGGCAGAAGACAGAAAGAAAATTGTAATTATCCTCTTCAATAAAATTAATTTCGAGCATAGAATATTTTTATTTTCACTTATTACTTTCGCTGCTGTGGACGTAATTATAAATCTATCTGAAATTTATGTTGCCTGCTGTCGATGTAGTATACGTTTTCAAAATATAGTGAAATATTGGTCTCGAGAGTTTGTGTTAGTAATTAACACAAATAGCGTTTAGTACTATTTTCAAACCATTTTACGGTATTTTTTATTATAGTTTGTGTTGAAGGTTTAACTTGTTATGTACAGTAGAACATCCGATCGAGACCAAAATGGCGGCGTTTATGAGAAATCCACGTCAGTGTCTTTATAGTTTTATTTTCAGTAAATGTCAATTTCATATTTTCCCCAAAACGGGCCAGCATAGCCAGGCAACAATACTATAATGTCGAGTGAAAGTATTAATGAACCAAATAAACTTTATGGTTAACGCACTATGCTAGCCATTGCTGATAATAATGCCGAATCCATTGCTAAAGCTTCATCCTACCGATATGTGATGGTGGGCCTGGACGTGATAAGTTTGTTCACCAATGTACCAACGGAGGAGACATTATCAGTAGTCAGGAAGAAAAGACAATCTTGGACATGGTTGCTCGAATCGAGTCTTGAACATTTCCCAGGCTCAGGCGGATGAGTTAAGATAGAAAGTGAGAAAGATGCTGGAGAAAGCTAAGTCGCCCAAATCAAACTTCACAGATACCTCTTCTGGGTAAGACCTATAGAGGAGAACACGATTAAGGACTGTGTGTACGCCATACCATGCAGCTGTGGAAAGAAATATAAAAGAGCAACAGGCCGCCCTCTTAAGATAAAACTGAGGAACACCGTGAAGCCGTAACACTAGGGGAAATATAAAAATCAAGTATGGCTGACCACATATAGAGGGAAAAGGAAGATCACCGCCCCTTGTGGGATGATGTTGAAATAATAGACAGAAAGCATCACTGGAAAATACGAAAACATAATTCCGAACTAATAATGTCTTCCTTCTTTTGCATGCACACTCATGTATTTTCTTTCTCTTCTTACTTTGTTATATAAAAAACAAAAATATAAAATATCTCAGTTCATTCCATTTTCTTACACCCGTCATTTATATGTGCAAAATAGTGTTACTTGCTGCTTTGAATCGAATGTAGTAGTACCTGCAACATAACAAGTGCATGACTATACAGATTGTCATTTAATGCATTTTCAGATACATAATGAAAATATGGCAGTGAATGCTGGACAATCATCGCAGAAGGAGGGGCTTGAAGCAAAACAGAAATGTGGCTCTACAGCATGATGCTGAGAATACCATAGACTGAACATGTGATCAATGACAAAGTTTTAGAGAAAATGGAAACAAAAATGACACTTAAATATTGTTGCTGCTGCTTTTAGCCAAACTAGAAGTAGTGCTTGCAACAGAACAAGTGTATGATTAAATAAACGGTCATTGGATACATAATGAACAAAATGTTCTGATGTTTATTCATAGTAGTGCCTGCCTTGCAACATCTGGTGACTCCAACGTAATTTCGGCATACGCTTACTTCAATATCTAGTGATCCTAACATGACTTCAACAGGCACCTACTGTAACAGATTAAAAAACGGATCAGGCAACTGGAAAAACTTTGTAATAACAACAAAAATGAGGACATTAGTCCGAAAGTAAATCATAACAATACAATACTCTGTTAATACTAACTAGCATACTTTCATTAAAATACAATTTATTAACAATAAACAATAATTATAATACTGACTTTACACCATATTGTCGAATATGTTTTTCAAGAATATAATTATAGTAAGTAAAGGGTGTTGACATCTTGTCCATTTAAGAAATGGAAAAACAGTAAGTAGACAAAGAAAAGACATTTAGATACCTCCTCGAAATCGCAAAAATCAACATGCCCCAAACGTAATGAAAAATGTGCCGAATTTTATAGATATGGTCGCCCTCACACGACATTATCAGAAAATAAGAGCGACACCTATAGTAGATTTAGAGAAAAATTCTCTAAAATTCAATAAAATATGAGATAACAGAGAATATTTTCTTAAATTTTTAAGAGTACCGAATACTTAAAAGATGCTCGTGTTATATTCTGCAAAAGATTAAAGCCGCCGTATATCAAAATTATATAACAATCTATTCGTCATCGGCTGTCATGGAGGTGTTAAAAACCTATCAACATAAACAAGCTACTGTCGATTTGAAAAATGCATTTCTGTGATATTTTAAACTTCAAAAAATAATAGTTGTTTCAAATCAGATTAATTATACATTAAATCAGATAATATTCCTCAAATAAAGTTTCAAATAAGTATATTTTATTCTTGGAAAATTTTCTAATAAAGCTATTTATATTTTTATAACACTGCTAAAAATGGCGCTAAGTTCAAAAATTGTAGAAATTTCAAAAAACAATTTCTTCCAAACAATTATAATTAGTTTAGAAATACAGCATAGTATTTTGTTTATTGGAAATATTAAATTTAATCTCTCAGCTTGAAATTAAAACTAAAATAAAAACTTCAAGAAAGATTTTTCATTATTAAAAAATAATTTTAAGCATTAGGTATCGCGTTTTCGTGGAGGGTCCTACATTTATTGCTTCAGCTCCCATTCTTTTTAGTAGGTTTTATTTACACTATTTTTAGACGGAAATATTTCAAGTGTCGTCTGAGGCAGTTATTGGAACAATTCTTAATCTAAAATGTAGCTAAACAATCATTTTCCTTGTGATTCTCTTCCGAAACTTCGCGTGACCTTCGAATGATATGAGGTTTTAATAATTCAAATCACGCAGACAACACTGTCACCGGATGTGGTTTGATTGTCTGTTGGCTGGCTCAGCCGGTATTTTGTTCTGATTCTGGTACGTAAAATACAGAAAAAAAGCTAGACATTTCCGTAGCTAACATATTTTTTTCTTTTTGTAATGCTGAGAACCAGACGACACGTAATAATTAAATGGTAGCAAACCTATCATGTCGATTGCAGACTATATTATTTCCGGTTTGCCATTTGAACGAGATGATACTTCCTGTACGTTACTTCCGCTGCAAAAAAGCTGTGATGTTGTGACCTTCTTCTTTCGTGTGCTATGTCAGGACATGGAAGATTATGGCTCTCCACAACATTCTATTCTTTATAGCTCTCAGTAACATTTGTCCCATTCATATCCTTAGTTCCTGTTCTGTCTTCCATATACATGTACGTCAGGAAGATTACCCGACGTTTCCTTTTGATCCTCTTGTCTTTAACATATTTTGCCAATTTCTCCAACCCTCCTTTCTTCGTCAAAATGTCCCACAAATGTCAACTCTGTATTCCTTGTTCTGATTCTGTGTATAGGTCTCCTTTTTGTTACTCGTGATTTATAGAAACGTAGATGTAGAGTCAGTTACATTCACTTTTGTGCAAATTCCTTTGGGAAAGACATGAATCAATCTCTTCTCCCCCCACTTCACAGATATGGGTTTAATAGCTGGTTAGACTGGGTTGTATTCAAAGAGAAGAAAAACTGAATTTCAAACTGTGAAGAAGGAAGCATGAAATCACTGCTGTATATTTCAAAAGCCATCGTTATTCACAGATAATGATAAAAAAGACGACGTAGAGAGCCACGATCGCCATGATTTCCTAAAGGGACACGACATTTATAAAATCTCGCAGATCTAAAATTAAAGACGCTGTCATAACTGATCAGATTAAAACAAAGCATGACAATGTTAAGCCTTCGTTTAAATTCTTTAAAATACGCTGTTGTAAAAAATCCTCATTTTTTTATTAGATATTTTTGTCGGGTTGGCGGTTCCGTTTTAAGTTTCACGATTATGGAACATGCTATATGACTTGTTTATTCTTGTCAATCGTCGTAGATTTGAATGAACGAAAACATTTAATTAATCAAATTATAAATTTATTCATTTATTATTCTTGTCACGGTGGCCCAATGAAATTGGATATTAGTCCCCAGGTGCACCAACGCGCACGCATGCATACACACGCAAACACACACGCACACAGAAACATGCACAACACAGGTGAAAACAAACACGCGCATAGCATCGAATGAAGAAAAATACGAGGGTCATTCAATAAAAAAGGTGAATTTTCCGGTATAAGGACTTCTAATACAGATAGAAGCTTACTTTTTTTTATTTTTCAACGTAGTCTCCCAGAACTGTCACACACTTTTCCCATCTGTGCACAAGCTTCCGTATTCCCTCAGCGTAAAAATCTTTGGACTGATGTCTCAGCCAGTCGCTCACAACACTTTTGACTTCATCGTCACTTTTAAACTTCGTGCCTCTCGTGAACGCTTTCAAGGGACCAAACAGGTGAAAGTCTGAAGGGGCAAGGTCTGGGCTGTGAGGGGATGAGGGAGCAGTTCCCAGCCCACCTCGTTGATGGTCTGCACTGTTTGGGATGCTGTGTGAGGCTTTGCGTTGTCATGATGCAAGATGACACCTTCTGACTGATGACCCCTACGTTTGTTCTTTATGTCTTTCTTGACCTGCCTCAGCAGTTCACAGTAGTTCTTCTGTCAGACTGAATGATGTCATTGACTGATTCGATCACCTCAGGAGACCTCAATTCTGTAGGTCTCCCAGGCCTGTCTTCATCCTCAACACTGCTCCGTTCTTCTTTAAACAATTTAGCCCACTTGTAGACATTTTTTTTTGGCTGAAACATGTGGTACCATACACAGATGACATTCTCCTATGAATTTCAACTGGTTTGCACCCTTCAGCAACCAAAAACTTGATAACTGACTGCTGTTCAATCCTGGAGCATGCTTCTTGGTCACCCATCTTTGTTAATCGCCAAAACTCTCAAATTTTTTTTTTAATCTGCAAAAGAAATTAAATCCATGTGAAAAAGAAGTAAAAAAAAAAAAAAAATGATAATAAGTAAGCTTCTATCTGTATTAGAAGTCCTTATACCGAAAAATTCAGCTTATTTATTGAATGACCCTCGTAATAACGCTTAAAAAACGTTGAAAGTTCTCCAAGTATAAAAGCTGTCCCTCAAATACATTTTATCTTAAAACTAATAGAACTAAAACGTGTCGCTCTGAAGGTAACAGCATAAGTGTTGCTCGGGATGCCAGCTGTCCTCCATTGTTTTCTGCTGCAACAAGAATTAGAAATGCCCTGCATATTTTGATCTTTTATCACTTTAAACCTTATTTTTAGTGGATATTCGTATTTGAGTTAAGAGTTTATTTATGTCTACCTGCCTGAAGTCGAGAAGTCTTATTAAAGGAAAATTTGCGCACTCTGACAGTATTCGAACCTGCGTCTCACTGGACAAAAAGAAAAAAAACACTCTAATCAACTTTGCTAGAGAGAACCAGTCGAGGAAGTAAAACCAAATTTGTGCCTTTCAACGAGACTTCTCTCGTCTTGGATCTCCCGAAATTTTTAAACAAAGCAATTTTTCTAAAGGAAGTAATGGATTTTTATTAATCCGACAGATTTTTTTTTTATCCCTTTAAACATTATTTTTAGTTGGTACTCGTATTTGAGTAGACGTCCCGTTTATTTATTTATTTATTTATATTCGTCTATCAGCCTGAATGTTCTAGAAATCTTATTAAAGAAAAATTTCCGTTAACGGTAATTCCCTCTGATGCAGGTTCGAATCTTGCCGGAGAGCGCAAATGTTTCATCATTAAAATTTCTTATATTTTAATGTCTAAGTTAGATCCGTAAGCTTGTAAATTATGAATTAAAAAAATGATTGACAAATTAATAAGTATTGGCATAAATTTGGATATTTTACATCCTTTGTTTTCGTATTTGTAATAAGGGGAGCATAAGTTTGAGACATTTATAATTGGAAACCTGTAATAATCAGACAAAGAAATGAAAACACATATCCCATCTCCCTATTCTGCACAAAAATGGATAAGGTCAAGAGTACCCACGACACTTATGGTAAAAATCACCGAAACTAAATAATTTACACCCATTATTTCGCACATTAAAAAAGTAAATTATAAATTATATTGATGCTCATTTTACTATAAAAGTGTATTTTTAGTCATTTTGTATAAAAATGTATTTGTAGTATTGTATGTAAATGAGATAGACAAGCAAAAATAGAGAACAACTGGTGACCATAAGAACATTTCTTAGCAAACCTGTTTGTTAAACGTAACGCGGAGAACTGTGCTACGACTGCTACTACACAGAGAGATATACCAAAGATAACAATACTGTTGATCATTTTGCTACAAAGATGTATTGTTGTTCATTTTGCTATAAAATATATTGTTGGTCACTTTTCCATAAAAACTTATACTTGGTCATTTTACAATAAAACGTATTGATGGTCATTTTGCTAGAAAAATCTATTGTTGGTCATTTTCCTATAAAATCTTTTGTTGGTCATTTTCCTATAAAAATCTATTGTTGGTCATTTTCCTATAAAAATCTATTGGTCATTTTGCTATAAAAATCTTTTGTTGGTCATTTTGCTATGAAATGTATTGCTGGTCATTTTTGCTGTAAAATATATTGTTAATTATTTTACCATAAAATTTTATTGTTGGATTTTTTTTTATTAAAAATGTATTGTTGGTAATTTCACTACAAAAATGAATTGGTCAATTTTTTATAATTTTTTTTAGCTGATATTTTTACTACAAAAATGTACTTTTATACTTTCCTAGTGTTTTGGTTTTAGTTTGGGTGTTCACTATTTGCCATAACCCCTAACCTAACAGGTGCTACAATCCTGGGCTAGGGTGGAGCTGGGAAGATCAGAAATTATGAGGTACTTCTACGCTCCTTAAAATCTCCAATCCTACGATCAGAAGACTTACTGCCGGATAGAGTTTATTATTACAGCCAAGAAGGTTATCACTGAATGAAAGAATGCCATTTATGTATTGTGAATGTGAGTTTATATTGTAGCTATAGAAACGACTACACAGGGACTGCGAAAAGTTTCAACTGCGCAGTCTCAATCATTCTCCTGCTTTGTGTCGGAAATCGATTGAGAAGAAACAAAAAAAAAGAAAAGAAATGAATGATATGTATACGGAGAGCGTCAGATATTGTTTTTTATTCCACACTCAATAACCTCTTGTGCCTTAGTGGCTTTACTGCCTTACTTGGGGTGAACAGAATTAAATAAAATCTTTACTGAGGCTCGAAATGCACTTCCATCCAAATAAGTGCTAGAGGACTTGAAACAGGAAGTATGTCATCAGTATCACTTGTTAAATGTCTAGAATAGTTGATAGTCTGGTTTGAAGTGCTGTCATTGAGTCATAAAATGTCATAGTCCTCTTCTTTAATGAAATAACTAATATAATTTTCAGTTTAAATCATGAACAGTTTGTTTATTAGAGTTCTCCTATCGTCTACTCTATACTCCTTCCTTGTCTTTTGAGTAAGTGTAGAGATTTATTCCTTGTTTAGGATTGGGTTTCTAATTCCCCCTAAAGTCTACTTCAGCTCTGTCCTCCTAATGTCTGCGCCTGAACTTTAATTTTTTTCAGTAACTATTTATTTGATTTTATAAATTTTTCTCCCCCTCCCGCCAATAGGAGTTGATTGGTTCGCCTATCGTCCGGTTCGCACACCTCCTTGGTCATTTGAACAGGAGTAGAAGTTTATTCCTTGTTTCTTGTTTAGGATTAGGTTTGCTTCACTATTTACATTATTCGGACTATTGTCTTCATCTTTGTTGCCATATTTATCACAACGTTTCGGCCGTTGTACGCTCCGGCCCTCTTCTGTTGGATGGAATGTCGAACTGAACCCTTTATTTCGATCACTGGGGTAGACTGTTCTAGTTCCACGTGCCATGTTTAATGGATGTCAGTTTTTAGTTATCTCCTGTTAATTCCCCTCTCCAAGTTCTCCATTACCTTAACCAGGTATTGAACTCACACTCTTTTGGTTCTGTCACGGGATCTAACCAACGCCTTTATCCATTGTGCCATGTGTCCTTAAGGACATCTGTGTATGAATTTCTGGGAAATTCTTAATGTCTTCAGCAATCATTTTTTACCAGTACTCATATTGCAATTTTTGCAATTATCATTGCATGTTTTTTACCAGCAACAAAAAAGAGGACAATAATGTAAATAGTGTACATAATACCTCATTTCAGAAATATAGACAGATAGGTTTACTTCAGTTCTGTACTCTTAATGTTTGTTCTTTCCTACGCTAATAAAAGTTCACATAATAACCCCCTACCTAAAAAGGCTTTTGTGCCTTTTATTGTGTGAACATTAGTAAAAAAACAACATCTAACCAAGTCGAAGGTGAGAGAGTTACAATTGTGAGAGAGAGATAAACAGACAGAATACAATTTTAGCAAATTAGGTAAAAGGTCGACTACTTTTACAAATTGTAATACTTCGAGATGTTGCATCACTGCAATAATATAAAGTTAAGTCCTCAATCTGCTGAAATGAGTGCATCAAGACAAAGCCATAATTCACGTCGGTTTACAGACTCATCAAAAATTTGTATAGCTTTGCTGAGATGTTCTACTCACAGAATCAACGAGACATTAGAGAATAGACGGCTCACGAGGGCGGCCATATTAGATTATAACGAAGGACTTTGGCAAGGTAAAGCATATAGGTTTGCTACACAAACTCTCCAGCTATGAAATCACTGGAAGTCTTTTTCGAATTATCAAGTCCTTACTATAAAGGTTGTTGTTAATTGCCAGTCCTCAATGCAGGCGTGCCTAAGGTTCACCATACTTACCTTGAACCTTCGGATTACCACTTATTTCGATCTCTGTAAAAATTCTTTTAATGAGAAGATCTTCAATTCTCTTGGACTCTGTAAAACCCAATTAGACCATTGTCCAGAAAGATGCTAGGTTTTGGAAGAATGGAATCATGAAGCTGCCTCAAAGATGGCGAAATGTAGTGAATAAAATGACATATTTTATTAACTAAGACTATGTAGAAATATTTAAATATTGTCTTTGACATTTACTTAAAAATTATACGAACTTTTATTCCAACCCAATGATAAGTTCTAGAGTATATTCCTATCTCCTAATTAGGCGTTAAATGACTGAGACAGCTGATGGTCGGGTTTAAATCTGTTATTGAGTTATAAATATTGTCATACACCTCTTTAGTAAAATAAGTAATAAATTTTTCTTTTAAAAAAGAAATGAATTGTTACAAAGCAGCATCTAACAATGTCATAGTTGAGAAGTGACGCTTAGTGTGAGAGAAAGAGAAAGGTAGAGATGAGGGAAGAGAGAGAGAGAGAGGAAAGAGAAGATTTTACCAATTTAGTTCGAAGGTCATGGACTTTGGAACACTACCAGATCCTATGTCGATTATTATTCTTCTTCTTCTTCTTCTTCTTCTTCTTCTTATTATTATTATTATTATTATTATTATTATTATTATTATTATTATTATTATTTTCTTTTCTTCTTCTTCTTCTTCTTCTTCTTCTTCTTCTTCTTCTTCTTCTTCTTCTTCCCTCATTATGCGTCCTTGAAAGTTCAGTTTTCTCCATCTGACATTAAGTATTATGTTCTTTTTGTTTCAATTTTCTCTAAAGTTCCGTCGTTGCTCACATGTTTAGTCCATGTTATCCTCAGCATTCTCATGTAGAACCACATTTCTGTTACATCAAGTCTCATCTACATCTTTGGCGAAATTGGCCACCATTCACTGCCATATAGGAGGACCGATATTACATAACAATTCAATACACTTTTTTTTTGTTTCTAACGAAATTTTTTTTCTTAATACTTTACTCAGCTTTAAGAAGGCATCTTTCGCTATGCCAATGCACCTTCGGATTTTGGTGTCGTACTTTCAGTATTCATTGACAGTGTAGCCAGTGCTACTCTTGGTTGAAATTTATAAAATCTTTCTATTAAAATATTTTTTTTCAGAGAAATAGGATTTTTAAGTCCACTAACTGTTACTGATGGTGTGTGTGTGTGTGTGTGGGGGGGCTTTCCGCCCTAACTTTTTGTTTCACGTAGTGCGGAATGTCGACATTTTATGTAATTATTTTGAGCGTTTTCCATTTTAGTTGTTGCCGTTCTCGTAAGACCTCAAGTGATGTGCTTTCTGTTGTTTGGCGCAATTTGTGATTCTTTAGCACTAGTCAAAGAAGGATAGACCTCGTTTAGAACCACAAGCTTCATTCGCTCTATATATTATTTATACAATGTTCCACGATTCCTTATACAGTGTTCCACGATTCCTTATACAGTGTTCCACTAGATAAAGAATATAGTGTTATTATTGTATTCCCGCGACTATGTTATTATACTATTCTTTATATGTGGCATCTATCGCTCTCGAGAGACGATGAATCTGAGCCCAAACATTTTTACATCTATGGCTGTACGTGTCCACACCGACGTGACAGTTTCAATTACAACCAATGCACGTGAAGATGCTCTCCACCGATGTCGCTGTGTTGTTTTCTTTCGTTCGAATACAGTTCACCACGACAGTAAGGCACCGTTTCTTCTCCCCTCGTTCCAGTCCGCGGTGTAAATCGCGTCTCTAACGTAAGCTATCATTGGTGATGTCTTTCCACCTGTTGATGTCCACCTGTCCATGGCCCTCATGTCACTTTTGCAGACTTTCCTTGTAGCGAATATGAGGTTGCCGTCGTGCTCTCTTGACGGTGGCAAGTTCTCCATACAGAAGGAAATTCAGAATCCTCCCATCAATAGACTGTTGCTTCCCGTGTTTTGCAGTGACGGTGAGGCGACATGGGCAGGGCTTTATGAGAGATCGGCGGTTGCCCATGCAGAACGTCTCTCCTCTCCACGCCACTGAAATTGTTCAAGGGAAAGTCTAATATAACTTGGCACCGGTGTCGTCGCAGGAGTTGCCAGAACAAAGTTTAAAGGTTTAAATTCAGAGTTTTCCTTCTCTTAGATGGACTACCCTCCCGGGCTGACTAATTCTATCTACTCGAAGTATATATATGCACTCATAAACACACACACATATATATATATATATATTCTACACTGGATGTCGGAGTAGACCGTTCATCATTAAATTCCACTAAAGAAATAATGGGTTTTATTTTATTTATTAATCAGAAGGATTAACGGAGAGTCTACTCAAATATGATTATCCACTAAAAGTAAAGTTTAAAGGGATAAAATCTGACAGATAAAATAAATAAAAATCCTTTATTTCTTTAGAAATTGTTTTGTTTCGGATACGAAACTGAGCAAATATGAACGAGAAGACTTGTGCTCAAATGCAGTATTCGCCCGGACTTGATCAGCGACACTCTTCACGGCCGAGTCGGTTACAAGGACATCGGATCTAACAACAGTTTCGAATCCTGCTGGAGGACGCATCTTTTGATTTTTCTTTAATAAGTCCTCTGCGGGAGACGAAAACAAATATACTGGTTATTTGTGTAGACGCTTAACAACTGAGCATCTACTCAAATGTGGGTTTCTACAAAAAAAAAAAAAAAATAACGGTAAAAATCTGTAAAATCGGTAAAAATAGCGTTCCTCTATCTAAAGAATTACAAGAAATGATATTTATTGATCTTGTTAAATAGATAAAAACAGAGAAACCATTAACACAGTGAATTATGAATCGTTAAAACCCATTCTTTACTTCGATCTTAATCGACTTCTTACTCTATGTAATATCTTCCTTCAGGACGTGGGCGATCATGGCTCTCCACAACTCCCTGTAATTTCTTTGTAATTTTCCTATCTCTCCTAATCACTGTTCTGCAAAGTATTTACACAAATTCGTCAGGTCGTTTATTTGTTGCTTTCCTCTGTCAAATTTCTCTTTTCTCATTAAGTATCCTAGAAATTTCAACTCTTTTTCTGATGCTACGTATAAATATCCTTTTTTATTTCGCTTTCATGATCTCAAACCCACAACACCTATTATTTTATATTGATTTCCGGAACATTCCTCTGTATATTGTAGTAGTACACTGGCACATATTACAACTATATGTATAACTCTTTTTGAAGTTATTGCATAAAAGGTGTGGCTAACGATTCTGGACTATCTGAATCGACGAGGAGATAAAATTCGATCTACCAAGCAGCAAACTCGTTTAGTTGAGTCATCAACACGCATTTGAATTATGCTTTTCCGAAATGACTCATTCTATTATGGTTCATACTCCATAGCTGAAAGCGATATGAACAAAAGAGTGATTCAATTAAAGCAAATGGTTTCTCATTCAATTCTGCCAGATTAATGTCGAAATAACGCGAAAACTGAAAAATGCTGGCCTGCTACTTGAATTTTTATTTATTTTATTCTAGAATAAATGAATGAATAAGCGACCTCTGTCTGCCATCATTATCAATGGATATAATAACCTTCTATTTTTATTTAATAAAAGAGATGTTTTCATTTTTATTAGCGTTTAATAAAATAATGGGCCCGTGTATGGACGATGTGTGCTGTGAGAGTCATCACTGCCGGCGCTTCAAGAGGAACCGGCGGGAAAATATTCAAACTCGGTTGTTTTCAATTTCGTGAAAATTCATGCCTTTTCCATGAAAATTAGTGTGACTAGGTTTTGATTAAAATTCCCTTCAGCTTTCGACGCGAACATTTTTTGTGGATCTCTTAAAATATCTGCTTTTCATTAGAGAAAGTTTTCCTCCATCAAAGCATTTTGCAACAACCGATAAAAGGTAATAATCTGTTGGTGCCAGGTGAGGTGAATATGGCAAGTAAGGTAAGACAAATCAATCGAGTTCCCAAATTAGTGGGGAATTCTCTTTCAGCCTTCTTGCTTCTTTCTTGTGCGTGAAGGAAATGAGGGAATTTGTTTATTTGTTTTTTTTATACAGGTTTAAAATATTTCATTATTATTAAAGCACATATTTATTGGGTCCAGGAAATATTTTCAAGTATTACTTTTGTCCATCAATGGGGAAAGGGTCGTTTTACTGTTATATTGGAATATATTTTATAGCGACACTTAACATTGGTTTACGGCCCTATCACATTGAAACACCGGTTCCCGTCCGATCATTGAAGTTAACGTCGAGCCTGGTCAGTAGCAATATGGGTGATTGTTTGGAAATACCAGGTGCTGTAAACTTGGATGTGTGGGTCGTGTAATGGACAGTGGCTCGGAATTGTTAATCAGAGAGCTGAGTTCTAATTCTATTTGGATTCGTTTTATTCACTTACGTGCAAATACCTTTGGTAAAGGCGTGAATACACCTCTACTCCTCCAAGCTATGGATTAATTAGTAAGACTTGTATCACTTAAACAATTATTATCTAAAAATAAATAAAATTTCGTACAAAATATATAAATTTTGGCATTAAATAACCCATAGACATTGATAAACAAAAACAAGCAACCAAAACAACAATTAACATATAATTTCTCTTTTATTATTAATGTCCGGTAAAAAAAAATGTCTGTAACTTTAGCAAATAACATAACCTTAAAAATTATTTTTTTCTATTCTACAAGAACAATGAATTCTATTTTTTTTTGCTACTAATGTGCCTTCTTTATAAATACTATCATGGTAATTGTTCTAATCAGCATTCCTCTATGGTACTGAGACTTTATGAATTTAAACGCTGTACTGGATTGGAGTGAAGGTCTCACCATTTTACAGTTGAAATGGTTAAATGTAACCGCAAGTTCTATGCTAAGAGTTATCCTCTCGCACTTTTCGCTTGTGGAGCTTCCAGCTTCTTGCTTCCCAGTCAACTTTGATCTTCAAAATTTTAAATGCGATATCAATCTTTATCTTCTGTCTTCTGAATTCCTGTTATTTTAGTGCACTCTCTCCTTAATAATGTTTTTTCTTACATTCTCTCACACCCAATAACCTCTTGTGTTTTAGTGGCTTTATTGCCTTACTTGAGGTGGAATGATTCAAAAATTCTATTATACTATTAATCTACATGACCGGTTGCTTAAAATGGATCTTGATGCGAACATGAATAAAGATATTGTAAAATTGACATTTCATAGTTAGCAATTCTTATTTCTTCCACCTTGCTATTAAAAGTTATATGGGGCGGCTTTTCAGGATTAGATGTACGCAGCAGTCTAGTTTAACTTGACTCGTGCCTTTTCCAAGGGGATTAGTGCGACAAGGTTTTGAGCAAAATTTCGCATGTTTTAAAGAGAGAAATTTTTTCGCCGATCACTTGAATCTGCTTTTCATTAGAGAAAATTTTTCCATTCAAAGCGTCTTGCAGCAAACGAAAAAAAGGTAATAATCTGTTGATACCAGGTGAGGTGGATATGCCAAGCAGGGTAGGATAGAATCCAACCGTGTTCCCAATTCTTTTTTCTGTGTTATTCTTGTTACATTCTACTTTTCATTGTCATGGAAGAAAACAACATTTTTTTCTCTTGAGCGCTCGGCACAGTTCACTAAATTGTATGGATACCTTACAGCTACTAGACGTATAAATGTGCATTTAATGTTGTCTTTTATGAACTCTAAATCATACTTAACATTACCGACTGCTTGGCAAATTGATTCACTGTGTCGTGCCAGGCAATCTTTCTTGTCAGAATCCATCTTGCACATTTATAAATCTATCATTCGCCCGTGCATTGAATACTGCTGCCATATCTGATCTGGTACCTCTAGTATATATATATATATATATATATATATATATATATATATATATATATATATATATATATTGACAAAATTCGAAGAAGGGTCTGGAATGTACTCGATCCTGACCTGGCATCTCGACTTCAGTTACTCACCGACGTGACTTGGTTTTTCTCTGTCTTTGCTACAAATATTTTCATGGTAATTGTTCTGATAAGCTTTCCTTCTTGGTACCTAGACTGCATGCATTTAAGCGTGCTACTAGATTGGCAAGTAGGTCACAACGTTTTACCGTTGAACTAGCTTGATGCAACCGTCGGTTCTATTCTATTTTTTCTTTTCTTGCACTTCTCACCTGTGGAATTCCCTTCCGGCATTGCTTTTCTTCCACTGACGCTCTTAAAAAGATTAAATGCAACACCAATCGCAATCTTCTGTCTTCCTGGAACTTGTCCATTTATTGTTCTTTCTTTTCATTTATCTTCACTGCAGTCTCTTCTCATTCTCTTTCACTTCCTGTAACCGTTAGCGTCCTAAGAGTAATATAGCATTGGTTTGGTTGAAACAATAAAAATAACTTTCTTTCATGGATTTTGGGATTGGTTATGGAGATTTATCTCTGTCATTTGCATTGAACATTGTTGTATGTTAGCGTACTTCACATTTACTCTTAACTGTCACCTATGATTAGTTGTTAAGATGATACATTTGTTATTACAAGTGGTTTCCGTAAAAGGGAAATTACTTATGTCTCAATCTAATATTTATAACCATAATAAATGTACATGAAACCAAAAGAAAAAAAAAATACATTCTTTTCATTTGTTTTCCCAGTTGACTTTCTTTCTTCTTAAATATTCTAATGTTTTTCCTTTCCATATTTATTATGCTTCTTCTATGTATCCATTCAGGATATTAGCCATCATGGCTCTCCGCAATTTCCTGTCATTTGTGCTATTGTTATCTCTCAAAATCCCTATTCTGTCATCCATTTACTCAAGCTCGTTAGATAATTTATTCGTTGTTTTCCTCTGTCCCTATTGCCTTCAATTTGTTCCGTGGCTATCAAATTTTCTAAGCCCTCTTTCCTCATTATGTGCGCTAAAAATTTCTACCGTCTCTTTTAGATGTTAAGTGTCTTCGATGTTGCTCACATGTTCGGTACATAGTATTTTGAGCATCCTTCTGTAGACTGTCAAGCATTCACTACCATATAGGAGGACTGATATTACGCAACAGTTCACTTATCATTTCTTTGTTTCTAACGAAATTTTCG
>CAHIKZ030000779.1:837500-1135000 GCA_903632075.3 Acanthosepion pharaonis | reverse complement strand
TGTGTGTGTGTGTGTGTGTGTGTGTGTGTGTGTGAAACCACCACACAAGGGGGTAAAAATAATCTATTATTATATTCTTTCCTATACGTAAATATTTTGTGTCAAAATTTCCTTGAAATTTTGGGCAAGCAGCATAAATGGCTTTCCTAATGTATATGCGTTTTTCTACATAACTACACATGCATGTATCGATATGTCTACTTTAGATGTGTATATGAATGCCTGCCTATATATCTGTGCATATACAAATGCTCTAATTCTGCAGGATATAGCCAAGCTTAATAGCACGTGATTTGCATTTTCATATCATCTGACATCTCTGCTCATGTGGATAAAAATCTAGAGTGCGTTCTATTTTTATAAACATATAAATACGTACACGTTCCAATAATCGTTTATCTATCTATCTATCTATCTATCTATCTATCTATCTATCTATCTATCTATCTATCTATCATTTTTGATATATCAAGAACTGTTTTGGAGGAGAGACGTATGACAAAGTAGAAAAATGTTTCCTGTGACATATTTCGTTCCTTTGAACTTAATCGAATTGTGTTTGCGTACGTTGATGGGACTGCGCATGTACACGAACGAGAGACGCTGGGAATTTTAAATTTATAAAATATTGATACACCCCCATATATATATATATATATATATATATATATATATATATATATACACACACACAAGTACCGGATTGGTACACATGGAATTTCCAAAAACCAAAAACACTATTCTTAAAAGAGTGCTCAATACCGAGTAGAGCTAATAATATTTATTCAAATTAATAACATATGCATGTTATAAGGTCAGTACAAAAATTTATGTATATAATAGCGAATATGCATAAGATTCAACGTCGATAACACTACTTGGAGTTTCATGTAATTCATGCAAATCTTCTCGTTTGGATTCTGACCGTTATCTGTGGCGTTCGGTTTCTCCAAATGGTGATTCAAAATTTGGTTTATAAACTTGTCTATTTAAAATATAGAATTAACTATTAATAAATTATATCGTTCAAATTCAGAAGTTCGAAAGTTGGAGAATTAAGAATTATAAAAAATAAATAAAAAAAAATATTTTAAATTTGAATTTTGTTTCGAGAAGTAAACAATAGCTCAAGTGGGCTGAATCTCGTGTTTATATATATATATATATATATATATATATATATATATATATATATATATATATATATATATATATATATAGTGCTGTTAGATAAAAGTGACTCACCTGATTTTTTTAATTAAAAATTTTTCGCCTATTGTTTTGGGGGTCAAACTAATTTTTAATCTTACTAATATAAAGACCCCTTCCCGACCACCTAGTAAAAAAGTTTACTCACTCTAAGGTATTCTATTGATAATTATAATTTTGGATATAAATGAGATTTAGGGAAAAACTCTGAGCAAAAAAGTGACTCACTTATTTCCTGCAACTAGTAATCAATAGAAACATAACCGAACAGCTCTAAATAAAGAATAATAGAGGTATAATTTATTTATAATAGGTAATATAGTTCGAAATATTTAATAATCTATGGGTCCTCCTTTATTTTGAATAACCTTTTCAATCTTTTTTGACATTGACTTGATTAGGTTCTGGCAAATCTCATCTCCAAGCATTGAATTCCATTCGGATATGAATATGATAATGCTCCATAGATTTTCTATGGGGTTGAGGTCAGGAGATTGGGGCGGCCATGTCATAACACTCACCTGCTTCTCATCAAAGTATTTCTTCATCAATTTTGATTTGTGATAGGGAGCATTATCCTGCATAAAAATGAGCTTGGTGGGGTGGATTTGCACCCTTTCAGCAGAAGGGAGCAGACAAGACTCTAAAATTCTTTTGTACTGCTCGCTCCTGAGGGTCTTTTCAATAGGTTTTAAGAAATCAGTTCCATGAAAAGAAAAGCATCCCCAGAACATTATACTGAACGGATGCTTGACAGTACTTACTGCTAAATTCAAAGAGCTTTCAAAGCTTCTTCTTCAGATTTTAGATCGCTTATCCTTTGAATTTAGCTCAACTTTCGTTTCATCGGAGAAGAGAACATTCTTCCAGTCTTCTACGGTGATATTTTTGTAATAGTGAGCCCATTCAAGTCTCTTGGCTTTGTTGGCTTTGCTTATTAGCGGCTTAAACCTTCGTGTACAAGATTTGTAGCCTTGTTCTAACAGCCACCGACGGACTGTTGAAGAGGCAAGAGTAACACCTTGCTCTTCGTTTAGACTGGCTGTAATTTCTTGGCTAGTTATAGTCCTATTCTTCACAACTTCTCTCTTGATTACCCTGCCAGTTCTATCATCAATCTTTTTCTTTCGTCTCCTTGTTTCCTTCCTTGGAGCAGGAGTGGCATCATTATGTGTCCTAAGCCCTCGAGAGACAGTTGACTGCGAGGTTATAGCAATTTCTGCAGTTTCTCTCCTAGACTTGCCTGCTTTTGAGAGGGCAATAATAGATGCCTTAAGTGGTTCTGAGTGGCTATTGCAAGCTTTTTTACACTGTATGAGGCTTTCTGGAATATTCTGGAATACTCTAGATTTAATTTAAGGTGTTCTAGAATTCTCTAGAATATTGTTCTGAGTGTATTGTAAAATAGTTTTCAATATTTTGCCAAAAGTTCTTTAAATTTACCAGTTTAATCATTAGAATGTGATATCTGAGTCACTTTTTTTCTGAATCTCATTTATATCCAAATTTATAATTATCAACAGAATACCTTATGGTGAATAAACTTTTTTCCTAGGTGGTCGGGAAAGGGTCTTTATATTAGTAAGATTAAAAATTATTTTAACCCCCAAAACAATAGACAAAAAATATTTTCAGTAAAAAAATCAGGTGAGTCACTTTTATCGAACAGTACTATATATATATATATATATATATATATATATATATATATAATAGTTAAGAAAAGGAGGAAAAAAAGAAATAACCACGACATTTGACACATACGCACGTACACACATGCACGCGCCCCTGCTTTACACAGAGTCACTGACATGCGCACAAACACAGACTCACGCACACACAGAAAAAAAAAAATCAACCCATCACCAATGATAAAAGTATACCAACTTATTCATAAATTAATTACATCAAACTTAGTATAAAAATAACAAAATTTTAAGCAAAATGACACTCAATGGCTGAAACATCCTGAAGAGTGGACTGAACAATTACGAAAGTTTTTACAAAAAATTGGAGTCTGAATATAACATAAATCAGTTAATGACAAAATTTATTTGTATTAATCTTATATATATATAATATTGTTAAATATATACATTTATATATATATATAAGAATGTTTCATATATATGTGAAAATGTTTCAGGACAGGCAAAAAATGTTTGTGTCACCTTGCATTTCTTAAAAAAACATCTTGATATGAGATAATTTTGCATTTAAAAAATAAAAGATAAAATTTCAGAAACTACAGTGTATTTTTAAAAAAATTGTCCAGACTCCACTTACTACCAACTATTTACAATTTGAACTCGTCTGTCCACTATACGCTTTGCGAAATTTTGGTAATTTTGTATGAGAAACATTATATTTTGTCTTCATCATGAATCTCTCTGTAAACTTTTTGAGATTCCCAAAATTTTCTAAGTTAAATATTAATACAGGTTCTAAATAATAATTCAACACTGACTAATGCTGTAAACAAAACATATGCAGCTGGGACAGATTTTTTGATAAAAGCAGACCGAGAGTGAGCTTTTTCAGTGCTTGAAGAATGCTTGGGAAGGGATACCATTTACTATTTTTTCAAAAACTATTAGAAAGTATGCCAAGAATTTATAAAGCAGTAATTAAGGAATGTGGTAGTTTTATTGACAAAAAGAAATATGTGATACTGTTGTATGATAATTTGTTATACTTAGTGCATATATTTTGCCACACACACACACACACACACACACACACGCGCGCGCGCACAAACAAGTATATATATATATATATATATATATATATATATAGTTACCTCCATGAGTATTGGAACGACAAGGCCAATTCTTTTGTTTTTGTTGTTCACTGTGACAAAGAGAGAGTCTGGGAAAACACACCCAAACATATATTTTTTTTAGAGAAATTGGAGTAGATTTGAATAGCCAAATTCAATCAGAGCATTTTGTTTACTGGTGGGGAAATCTTATCTAGGGCAAAAGTTGTACCTATTGAATCTGCGTCATCAGAAGACAATGGAAATGATCGAAATAATTTTTATCGATTAAAAATTGAAGTAGAGCTGAGTAAGCTAGAAGGAACTTTGGAATTCACATGAATTTGGTTGAAGCAGCCAGAACCTCGTGATAATCGCGTGCGAAATAGTAGGGCCAAGGGTCATTTATAAATAGCCGGGTTTATCTATATAAACGCGTAGTTATGCTGAAAAAGACAGACGGGAAAAAATTCTTGAAGAGAGAAGAGAGAATTGGACCGGGCGAGCATTGGGAGGAGGAACGCCACTATAACGTTAAACTCACTCTCTCTCTCTCCCTATCTAGAATCCAGAGTATGAGTTTTTTTTCTTTTTTTTTTTTACTTTTCTTTTCTGTAACCCGTTTCTCTTCTCTACTATTATTTTCTGCTATATAAAAGATATTAACAATTCAACCAATAAATCGACGTTTGTCCGGCTTTCCGCAGATATTAATTTTTTTTTTTTGCTGCATTCTAAATTTCTTAGCGCAGACTCACCCAGCCGTGTCTACATCTTCAGTCGACCGTGAATAGAGGGACATCACTTCTGTTTTCTGGATCAAATCACAATGTGGACAGGAAGCAGGATTAAACCAGCGGACCGGTCGAATAATCTACGGATGCTTAGGGGACTTATGGCCACTCCCCTAAGTTCGGTTAGTACCGAATAGACACCTCAACAATGAGAGTAGGACGCCGGAGGTTGTGGAACCGGGGCGAAATTACTACGGCCGTCTGAAACAGGAGAGAAGGTCGAATTTGTTTTGTTCGGTCGGGACCGAGTAAGATCAGAAAGGACTCTAGTATTTGGACTATATTGGTCTGAAAGAGACATAAGGAGGAAAAGAGAAGGAAGCAAAAGAAGGAGGAAAAAGAAACAAAACACGAAGCGGCGGACCTCAGGTAAGCCACTTTTTGGTTTCCTTTGTTCGCTCATTGCACTTAGATCTGCCAGTAATATTGTTGATCTTGTTATGACTTTGACGACTTTGTGCGCAGTTCAAGCGCCACCACCGTGTTATTTTCCCTTTTGTTCTGTCGGAAAGTGGTAGTTGAAAAGACGCTAGGATGAGCGTAGCAGGATCAGATGCCACAGATGAACTTGGGGATGTGGGAGTCCCCGAAATATCGATAGGTTTCAGGAGGCTGATAGGTAGCATGAAGCTACCTACTAACAAAGGAAACCCTGCAGACCTGCACGAATGGATTCTGTCCATTCAGAAGAAGCAGGTGATCTATGGCCTCTCGGACCAAGAAATGTTGCTCCTAGCTTACGGCACCGCAGCGGGGCAGGTGACCAAGTTCATAGGGAGGTGGTACAAAGAATACCCGGACCTGACGTGAACAGAGCTTAAATCCGCTCTGGTGCGGCAATACGCAAATGAGCGTACGGCCATTGAGGCAGTCAGGAAATTATTCTGGCTGCAGCAACAAGAAGGAGAGACTAATGAGGAATTGGGAGAAAGAATCACGGGGCTAGCGACGTTAGCTTTTCCGGAGTTGGCGACTCGGGACAGTGGTCCTATTCAGGCCTTGTTTACCGATGTGTATGTGGACACGCTGTGTGACAGGGACCTAAGAGGCGATGTTTGAAAGGGGGACCGGTCAGCCTGGCCGCAGCCATAGAGGCGGCTCGGACCAGCGAACGACTCTGGGATAGAATAAGAGGAGGTGTAGATACTAACCACTGGGGGCCAAGCTAGTGATGAAAAAGAAGGACCGGGAGCGGATCCAGATACGGGAACCGAAAAAAGAGGTGGAAGTGGACTGGAAGGCTGAAGCAGTTCCCAATAGGAGAGCCTGGGATCTGCGTTATGGGTTTCAAAAGCCCACACCGGGCCGATAAAGCGAGTTAATACGCTGGTGCCACCCTACTGAGAAGGAAAAGGCCCCGGGAAACGCCGATGAGTCACCCGTGAAAAATTAAGAGGCAGGGTGGCTCCAGTGCAAGTAAGACCTCTGAGATGCTGGACATGTGATGTGGTCGGGCATTTTGGTCAGTTGTAAGGAGCGGAGGTGTTGGCGCTGTGGAGGAGCGGGTCACCTGAGACGAACCTGTCTTCGCAGGAGAAAGATAGACCACACCGAACGGAACAACCTTAACTCGAATGGAGGGGAGAAATAGGTTGCTAGTCCGAGAAAAGAGGGTCATCCGAGCTCTACCCCACCCAGGAGGGCCCCTAGGCAGAAATTGGAGCCCCTAGAAAAAAGTGAACTCCTGTCAGCGACTCCCACGTCTCGGTCGTCGAGAAAGCGTGTTGTGTATGATACACCTAATTTACATAAGCGGACTACCGACCATATAAATATGGGTTGGTACCGGAAGACGGGGAAGATAGTAGAGATTAAGAAATTGAATCCAGAGACTCTGCCCGACTGCGATTTAGTCAACCCATTATGCAGGAACAGTCTTCCCAAGAATATACCAAACTAACTGTAAATATTGTGTACCTATTCTTTGTTTCAATACATTTTGTTAACGTACATTTTGTGTTGTATTATTCCATGCTTATTTAAGCTTCAACAAAGCGGGAGGAAGGGAGAGAACATACGGGAAGGATGTGTAACATGCCAAGTACAGAGTCGAAGGAGTAGGGTTGCCCCAGTATTAGAAACGGATGTTCCGAATTATCCATTTCAGAAAGTAAGCATGGATATTTCCGGGCCCTATGGAGAAACACATAGAGGTAATCTTTATATAGTGAGTTTTGTGGACTGGCTGACGAATTGGCCT
Source organism: Acanthosepion pharaonis (assembly GCA_903632075.3). Classification (NCBI taxonomy): domain Eukaryota; kingdom Metazoa; phylum Mollusca; class Cephalopoda; order Sepiida; family Sepiidae; genus Acanthosepion; species Acanthosepion pharaonis. Next base: position 1,128,039 of record CAHIKZ030000779.1, on the reverse strand, counting down.
GAGGCATTTGCCACACTGGATAAGAAGGCGCGAACGGTGTCAGATATAATACTGAACGAAATATTCCCTAGGTATGGGGCCCCCGAACATTTGGTTACCGATAATGGATCAGAGAATGTGAATCAGATTATGAGAGAGACGTTGGGAGAATTAAACATACAGCACATAACCACCTCTCAATATCACCCACAAAGAAATGCTAAGGTAGAGAGATTTCATAAGACCCTTACTGATGTGTTAGCTAAACTAACAGAGAATAAAAGGGAAAATTGGGATTTATTTGTAACCCAGGCGTTATCAGCTGTGAGATTCTCGATGAACGAAACGACAAAATTTTCCCTTTATTACTTGATATATGGCAGGGATGTAGTCTTACCTATAGACAATCTGTTACGACCTAGGAGGAAGTATTTAGGAGAGGATCATCACCAAATAGTTTTAGAACAACAGCATAAAATTTTTACGCTGGTGAGGAGGAAGATTCAAAGAGCCCAGAAAAGGTAAAACGATAGGGTAAATAAAAATAGAGAAGTTTTCTTCTAGATAAGTGATCCAATGTATTATAAAATACACATGAGAGAAGGTAAATTGGACCAGAGATGGAGTCCATACTATAGGATCGTGGAGCAGATGGGTCCGGTTTCCTTTGTGATCTGGGACCAATTGACCGGACAGGTAAAGAGAGTGCATGCGAATGATATAAAGCTAGCTGAAATAGGAGAATGGAAAGGAACCGAAACAAAAACTCAACAGAAAAGGCTGAGGAAAACTACGTTGGTAGAACCTGAAGGGTTAGAGACTGAGAGTTAAAGTGAAGGGAGTGAGGAGATTGAAATTAGTCCAACTACCCTTCGAAGGTTGAGGGAGGTAAGTCAGACCCCAGCAGGACATTCTGAGGAAGCAGGGATTGAGCCTAACCTTAGGGAAGAAGAAGAAATGAGTGAATGGGAAGAAGAGGATGAAATTCCGTTAGCTCAATTGCAGAGTAAATTGCGGGCTGAAAAAGCACCTAGTGTTAATGAGGAATTACCACTAAAACGGCGATTGATGGAAGCGGTGGAGCCCGAGCCCAAGGATTAAGTGAAACCAGCTGTGGTGAATGAGTGACGGCCTGGGATTAACTGTGTATTTATCATCGGTGCTGGTGGACGGTGTGGACGGCCCCATGCATGCACGGCGCTGGTGGTGATATGGATCGGTGCTTGAGGTATCGCTCTAAGATGTAACCACCCGATAAAATCAATGATTGAGTTAGACGAATTATTCTCTCCATCTGTTTGCAGACATGGATGAGAGGAGGCTTGTGGTACTGACGATGCGAGTTGTGGTAGCTAATACCTGGGAACACAGTGAGAATACTTTATTTAAGAAGACTTAGCGAAGTGATTATAACTAAATCAAAATGGTTGATAACTTTGGTAATAGACCTGTAGCCGTATGAGAAGTTACTGGGTCAGTTGAAGACCAAAATGGACAAACTAGATACAGCGAGGACACAAGTCGCCGGAGACTATTTACAGACTCCGGAATACCACCGTATATTGTACCCCTTAGCTCAGGAATCCCTAATACTTGAGAGACAATGGAAGGATATGAGTTACTATTTGAAAGGAATAAAGTTGTTACGGACCAGGCAAAAGAGGGCAGTATTACCTATAGTGGGAAAGGCATTAAGCGTGTTGTTTGGTACAGTCTCCGAAGACGAAGAGGGAGTAATTAAGAGGAAATTAAAGGTTGTAGAACAGGGACAACAAGCAATAGCTGTTAAAGAGAGCGTATCCATACTCAATGTTACTAGGCTGGAATTGGTTAAGAATAGAGGGAGTATTAATTGGCTGATTTCTTACCTACAGGGTTTTAGAAAAGAATTGATAAATGTAACCACGTCTGTAACAACCAAATTACAGAAATTAGAGGGGTTTTTGCAAAGGTGTTTTCAATTATTAGCTGTAATGAGTAAGGTACGTCAAAGAAGTCACTCTTTAACGGTGTTGTTAGAGCATGTGAGAGCACAATTAGACATGATGTCGCTGGGACACCTGTCTCCGAGTATAATAACGCCAGAACGATTAAGGGAAGTACTACTGGAGATACAAGCCAAACTACCCCATCACCTTAGATTACCTGTAGACCCCACCCAGCAGTTATGGAGGTATTATAGCGCCTTGGGATGTACTACCTTGTTGGAAGATGACAAATTGCTAGTGCTAGTGTCGGTTCCATTATTGGACAGAGATAGTATCTTTGAAATTTATCAGGTGATGAATCATCCCCTTCCTTATTCAAAACTAAGGCCGAAGATATGAGCGGTGGCTAAGTACAAGGTAGAGACAAAATTTGTTGCCCTAAACCTAGCCAGGACAGAGTTTATGCTATTAACAAAGAGAGAAGCAGAAAAATGCAAGAATGATTGCCTTAGGTATCTGTGGGTTTGTACGTCCAATTTACGTGACAGGTAGTCACAATCTGTGTGTACTAGATTTATTTAAGAAAAATAAGAAGGGAATTAGAGATAATTTCAGGTTGAGGTGTTGGCTAGTGTAAAGCAACCAGTGTCTCTGACGGAATTTGGACGGTGGCCACACAAGAAGAAATCGAATTATCTAAGGTGTGTGAAGAGAAGCCCACCACTACGAAAAGAGTTATTTCCCCTTTGTTTTTCGTAGAGCTACCCATTGGTTGTGGAGCTCATGGTCCATTTATCTCTTTACCCCCCTACTAGTAGAGAAGTTTGAAGAGAATGAGGCTTTGTTGGAGCTGATAAGAACGAATGCCATTGTATAGACGGGATTGTGGGAACTCATTGTAAGACAGGTTCCTAAGATGTCGCTAGAAAAGATGCCGGCGTTGTTAAAGCCAATCGATAAGATCGATCTTGGACGGTTGAAGTCGGAGTTAGATAGGATAGGTACGCCAAATTCGGGCAGGAGAGAGAATTGAGTTGCTATAATAACCTAGCCGACCGTTGTGGGAATTATACTAATGATAGTCGTGGCCTTGCTGGTTTGGTGGTGGTTGAAGAGGCGTGCGGTGTTGTCGACCGGGCAGAATAAACTGGCACGGGAGTGCATGAGTGAAGGAGGGATTCCAGTTAGTACACTTTACCAAGGTAGGTCCGTCCCGAGTGCATTGGGACCCCTAACTGATATTGAAGAAGAGTCCACGATTGTCATGGGAGGACCTGAACCAACAAAAGATTCGCCAAAGCCTGTTGTGAAGGCGAGACAAAATCGGAGGGACAGATTTACGAAGTAAATCGAATTTTTTATTTTTTTTATTTTTAGAAATGAGACTGAAATAATTGGTAAGGAGTGTTGCGAACTTCAAAAGAAAAAAAAGAAGGGAAAGAACCCTCGAACTAGTGAACTATGTGAAAAGGTTCTATTTCACGAGAACACCAAAACAGTGAACTTTAACCGGAAGTTGCATGTACATATGTGTCGTAAGGACAATGAAAATGTAAATGGGCATAATGAGCCCTAAGAAGAACTAAGGACTCTACCTTTGCATGCTGGAAGAGACGTATTTTTAAGTAGATCCTAGTAAGAAGCATGTTGGACTAGGTTTTCTCATAATATTGTTGATACGAAAGCTCGTGTGTCATTTGCTAGTAAATTACAGATGGGTAGGTGAGGAAATGTGATAGAGAGAGAGTCTGGGAAACACACACACACACACACGTATATATATATATATATATATATATATATATATATATATATATATTTTTAGTGAAATTGGAGTAGATTTGAATGGCGAAATTCAATCAGAGCATTTTGTTTACTGATGGGGAAATCTGATCTAGGGCAAAAGTTGCACCCATTGGATCTGCGTCATCAGAAGACAATGGAAATGGTCGAAATAATTTTTATCGATTAAAAATTGAAATAGAGCTGAGTAAGCTAGAAGGAACTTTGGAATTCACATGAATTTGGTTGAAGCAGCCAGAACCCCGTGATAATCGCGTGCGAAATAGTAGGGCCAAGGGTCATTTATAAATAGCCGGGTTTATCTATATAAACGCGTAGTTATGCTGAAAAAGACAGACGGGAGAAAATTCTTGAAGAGAGAAGAGAGAATTGGCCCGGGTGAGCATTGGGAGGAGGAACGCCACTATAACTTTAAGCCCCGCACAGAAATCTTTATCCCTCCATCACAAGAGTCATATATTGTTCTGAGACGATTTAACAACAAGATAATCACAAACACACACTCTTTCTCTGTCTAGAATCCAGAGTATGAGTTTTTTTTTTCTTTTCTTGTCTGTAACCCGTTTCTCTTCTCTACTATTCTTTTCTGTTATATAAAAGATATTAACAATTCAACCATTGAATCGATATTTTTCCGGCTTTCTGCAGATATCAATTTTTTTTTTGATGCATTCTAAATTTCTTAGCGCTGATTCCCCAGACTCTTCATCTTCAGTCGACCGTGAATGGATGGACATCACTTCTACTTTCTGGATCAAACAAATCACGACGTGGGCAGGAAGCAGGATTAAACCTACGGACCGTTCGAATAATCTACGGATGCTCAGGGGACCTATGGCTACTCCCTTAAGTTCGGTTAGGACCGAGTAGACACCTCAACCCCGAGAGTAGGACGCCGGAAGTTGAGGGGCCGGGGCGAAAGTGTTAGACACTGAAGACATTTGGTTTTAAGATCAAAAGATGAATATGAAACAAGAACTCAGAAGTTCAGCTTTTATTTCTTCGTATTTACATTTCGATGTGTTAAATAGCTTAGGACATACCAAACTTTTGTATTAAATCACCCCATTTTAAGGTGAGCAAAAGTAAAGTAACAGATAGTTTTAATTTAAATAACATTTAATATTGGTTGCGTAACCCTTGCTCGCAATAACTGCATCAAACATGAGGCCATTGACATCACTGAACCGTTGCATTCTTCATTTGTGATGCTTTTATAGACTTTTACCAATACATATACGTGTGTGTCTGTGTGCGTTATCTGTGTTTAGATGCGTATCTTTTATATCTATAAATAAATCCGAGATTGGATCTATCCCTAGCCTGACGTTGTTATTGTATTTTAATCTAAAATATTCAATCTGTATGATTAATGTAGAAGCGAAATTTTAAGTGCATTGCCATGGAAAAATACATGGAAAACATTTCTTTATAAATACTTATTTTTTTAGGCGTCATCTCCCGTTAGGACGTAATCGATCATGACCCTCTACAGCTTCCTATACTTTGTAGCTCTAAGCATTGTCTGTCTCCTTACTAACCGTCACTGTCTCTGTTCCATCATCCATCTACATAAACTCGTTAGGTAGTTAACACAATGTTTCCTTTTCTTTCTTTTGCATTCAAAATGTCCTGTGAATGTCGAATATATTTGCTTTTCTATCTACGTAGTAAGAGTAAGGCGTTTCTTTTAAAATGGTGCCTGCTGTCTGTTCTGATGGCAGCGAAAAACAAATCACACGGGCTGACTCGCAATTTTGTTCGTTTAGATCAAAATCGACAAAGCAAGAGTTAATGGACCAAAGTGAATTCGTTTTTATGTTAAGATTGTTTAACTTTATTGTTTTTATTTGCATAGAATATTTTTTATAATATTAATGATCACGAATCTCGTAGCATCTTAGGATCTAAGGGGCGCCATATCTAGTGCATCCATAGCAGCAGTGGTGTTTTATGGGAATCAGAGCCTGACGAAGCTGGTTTGAATTAGGAGTTTTCCATCTCCAAACTCGTTGCCAACCAAGGCTATAGGGCCCAGTCTGTCTTGTTATTTACACATAGCTGAATGTAAGAGATGGATTCATTCATTTCCCCAAGTGTCTTAGCACATATGTGAATGTAATGAACTCAGTTGAAATTCGAACTTGTCTCTTCGATTCCTCAAATCGGAACCGCTATCCATTATTCCACCTTGTCTTCATAATTATATTGCAATTAATGGAAGCTCAGCTCAATCGTATTGTCACTGATTGAGGCTGAGATGACAGACTTTGTCTCTTGTTTATCAAAACATCTGGGGCTCAAGCTCCTCGATTCCTTTTCTTATTGCGCAGTGGATGTCGAAGCTATACTTCAATATCTTCTGCTAATTCTATGAACGTGTGCGTATATGTTTACTGTTTTAGGTGTTATAACCTCCGACAACGTGAGGCCATGGATTTTTACAAGAGCGCGTCTTAAAGTGTGGTACACATACCGGTAAGTGAACCACAGATTTCAGGTATGCTGTTGCCAATCCTTAATACCAGGAGTCTCATATAGAGCATAGCGCCATGTCCTCACCATGGAAATGTTGCTGCTGAGGTTTTCGTAGAGGTAGGCTTCTACATGTTTGTCATCGTCATGTCCAACCCGATTTATATTCAGAGTTCGTCTGTTTGCCCAGGTTTTTCCTGCTATATAACTAGGTACCCCCCAAAATAAAAAGCGACACCGAAGAAGTAAAATGCATTTTTAAAAATGAAAAATCTTTCTTAAAGCTTTTATTTTAGTTTTAATTTCAAGCAAATAGATTAAATTTAATATTTCCGATAAGAAAACTATCTTGATGTATTCCAAATCAAATTTTAATTGATTGGAATGATTTTTTTTATTATCATTAAAATCGCTAAAAATGTTCATATTGACTAATCACTCAACATAGCATAATTCTCTTTATTAAAAATCTTTCAAAATTAAAATATACGTTTTTAAAAATTTATTTGAGGAAGATTAACAGATGTAAATTTTAAGTAATTTGAATTATAACAAATATTACTTAATTTTAGATTAAAATATCACAGAAAATCATTTTTAATACGATGGCGTGTATTTTTATGGGATGTTGACACATCTATCAACAACCTGATATTAACGAGATTTATGTAAGGGGGAAATACTTATAGTAATATTACATAACGTTTAAGAAGTAGACGTCTTTTTTAGATTTTTTTTTAATTAAACACAGAATTTTATTTAATTTGATTTACGAAGACGGTTGTGGTGGAGAATTTTAAAACATTACCACTAAATTTTAAAACAGATCGTTCGATTTCTCAGACAGTCTTGTAGTGGAGACGTCCACAGTTGCTGCGACGTAAGTAGACATCTAGAGGGACACCAATTTGTACAATAGTTGCAAATGTTTAAATTCCAACAGATCGGTTGGATATTGCTGGGATTACATTTGCTTTGATTGCTATTGTTGGGTTCATGCGGTCTGCTGCTGTTGCCATTATATTCTTTCAAGCGTTGGTGAACGTCTGTTCTACATGGCTGTCCAGATCCTGGTCTACGATTGTAGGAATGTTCTGATGACAAATGTTACTAACAATGAAGCATATCCGACACATCCCGTCCAACATACGTTCAATCTACATTCACTATGTCCTTAAGACAACCCCATTCTACATGAGTGAATCTTCAGCGCTGTATTGGGTAAACAATAGCATAAGCAAAAATAGTATCCTAAAAGACCATAAATCCTCTTCAACGCTCACAATCCACCTCTATAAAACGGCTCTAATTGAAGAAAAAGTGCGTGAACCAAGCATAAAACATGCTTGAAATGGACTCTTTATTCACACATATTACAGTATTGTCAGCGTCTAAATCCCAAACACAGAGAGTGCAATAGTATGAGTGTTAGTACATAATAAGGATGCTAAAGACTTTTATCAGAATATCTATTAATATTAATGATATTTGGATATTTAATACAGGAATCTTTCCTCGCTACTATTAATCGTAGGAAGATGCCATGATTTGTCCATATCACACGGAATAACAGCCTCTGCAAGACCAGCAGGCGAGGCACTGTTAAAGATGGACACAAGGAGGGACGGCAAGTCAAAATCTGGTCAGACAACATCAAAGAGAGGACGGATATGACAATGCGGGAAATCCTGAGGGTCACAACCAACAGGTCATCCTGGATGAGGTTGTCTATTTCTTCTGTCCTTAGGACCCCATCGACGATTGAAGCTATCAAGGCATTGATTATGATGATGATGATGATGATGATGAGGAGGAGGATGATGATGATGATGATGATGAGAGGAGGAGGAGGAGGAGGATGAGGATGAGGATGATGCACATACTGTTTTTGTTTTGTTAATGCCTTGTCGTTCAGGACACAGGCGACCGTGTCTCCCCCTAAGACTCCTTTTGTTTATGATCTGTGAGTTGCCATGCATTCTTGGGAGAAATAATTCAGTCGTTTCCCACTGCCTTCTCCACAGATTCAGAGTTTGCATTCTCTTAGAATAGTCGACATCCAAGGCAGCCAGTCTAAGAGAAGATTAAGGAGCCCAATTTACCAATCTAAGAGAAGGCTAAGTTGCCCAATTTATCAGTTTAAGAGAAGGCTAAGGAGCCAAATTTACCAGACTAAAAGCCCAATTTATCTGTGTAAGATAAGGTTAAGTTGCCCAATTTACCAGTTTAAGAGAAGGCCAAGAAGCCCAATTTACCAGTTTAAGAGAAGCCTAATGAGCCCAATTTACCCGTCTAAGAGAAGCTAAGAAGCCCAATTTACTAGTTTAAAAGGAGGCTAAGGATATTAATTTACCCTACTATTTAACCCATACCTGGTCAGAGGAAGAGAATAGATGAATTCATGCAGTTCCCAAAAGCATTTATGCGGAAATTAACACAAAAGACTAGCCTGGAAATTTGTTTGTTTAACGGCATATCAACTACTTATGGGTCATTTAATGCCGAAGTTTTATTCTTTCTTTCTTTTCTTTCAAAAAATGTATTGCAGGTAATTTTTTGTAATGTATTTTTATATTTTCATGTTTTGGTACCAGTTTGGGGCTTCACTGCTTGCTCATAGCTTGACCCCCTAACAGGTGCTACCATCTTGGGTCAGGGTTGACCTGGGAACAATAACAATTAAGATGTGGTTCCACTCTCCTCAAAACCTCCCGATCGGATGTCATGTTGCCAGATGTAGTTTATTGTCATACCCAGGACGAATTTGATTTGTCAAGTTTTATCCAAGTCATAAATTGGCATTGCCCTTAATATTTACCCATCATTGTATGTCTAATAAAAATGCACTGCTAATACTTTTTCTGGCGGAGAGCATCGCAAATAATGTTAATATAGGAAAACAGTGTAAATGATTTTACTATGGAAAAGCATTGAATATCCGAAAGAAAAGGGTTGATAATGATTAGAAATTGATGCAAGAATAATTGACAGTACAGTGCGATTATTTCTCGTATTTTCTTCTCCTTAACGTCATATTCCTATTCACTTTAAGCAAGCAAAATTTAAAGCGAAGAAATGGTAGACGAATCTTATATTATTCCTTTCAGGTTTACATCTTACAATCTGTGTCTGACCCCTTTCATATATTACAATGTTTAAGCTAAAGAACGGAATGATGCGGATATAAAGTAGCAATCGGCTTTAAATTACGTACAGAGAAAAGGTGAAAAAGAAGAAGAAAATGGTTGAAATAGCCGACTGGATTAAAAGAAAGAAAGCATGAAAGAAGGAAAGAGTTTCGTTTGAATTCTCTTCAAATCAGCCTCTATTGTAAGTCACTTTCAAGCCGACCCTATCAAGAATAGCACATAGAGCAGCTGCACGTGGGCAGAGGCTCTGAGTAGACTTATGTCCAGTGAAGAAGCTCTTCGACGAAAACACCTGCTTAAGAAAGCGAAAACTTCTTAATACTCGAGTGCATCATTGAAACCATCTGACAAAGTTTAAGGATGGGCCACATCAGATTATAAAATCACAGTGTGTGCATACATAGATCTATCTATCGATATATCTATGTATAACACATAGCTATATAAATGTGATTATATATTGTACATTTGGTATTCTTATCCTTCCTCGTAATACATGCGTGTATAATAAAAACAGTTCTTGTAAAAATTCATTAATCACCGAAAAAATGTTTTAAATAAAATAATGGTAATAATATATTTTATCCATAAAAAAGGTATCTTCACAAAAAAACAAAAAAAAAAAAACAAACAAAAAAACAACGCGATCCTTAAGGTTTTAAATTAATTTTTAAAAATTAAAAATTTTTCTTGTAGTTTTTCTTTTAGTTTTAATTTCAATCAAATGGATTCAATTTAATATTTCTAATAATATTTTGCTGTATTTCAAAGGCTAATTTAAATTGACTGGAAAGAATTTCTTTTTATTTGTTACTAAAATAGATGATTAGTGCCCTTTTTTAGTCATTTTTCATTGCAATGTCATAAAAATTATTGTTTTATTAAAACATATTCCAAAAATAAAATTTACATTTCTAAAATTTTATTTGAAGAATATTAACTGATTTAGTGTATAATTAATCTGATTTGAAGTAAATATTATTTACTTTAAGTTTAACATATCACAGAAATGCAATTTTTAAGCAGAAAGTGTCTGTGTTTTTAAAAGACAGTTGCTATATTGATGTGTTTGACAAGGTGATGACAGATATAATGTTGTTCTACGGAGATTTATCGGTAAAACATAATTGAAGAAAATTCCGCGTACACCATTTTTATTTAAATTTTTAGTACTCAGTAATCTTAAAAAATTAGGAAAATATTCTCCGTAATCTAATGTTTTATTGATTTTAGAAATTTTGGTTTTAAATTTATTATAATCATCGCTCTTATTTTCTGATAATGTCGTTTATTGTCGCCCGTACTTACAAACATATTGGTGTTTCATGATTTATATTAAGACATTCCATTTATGATTACTAAATATATTTTTCACTTAATAATAATATCACCTGAAATTAATACGGAATTTTAAAAGAATTAAAACTAAATAAATTTTTCTAATTAAAATTTAAACAAAATGAAAACAATTCTTGTAATAATTCGTTATTCACTGAATTTTTTTTTCTTAAGGCAATAGTTTCCTTAATATATCTTATTTCTAAAAGCAATTAAAACTTTTCTAATTAAATAATGTCCTAGTTTTATTGATTTTTTTTATTTTACGATTCAGAGCAGATTTACGGTAAATGGTGTTTCTGTTTGTCAAAGAAAAATTGGTGATTTAAATTCTCCAAGGAGTCCTGCTTTTAACTGATATGAATACGAAGATTCTGAAATTTTGTTTTCTCAAAATTTCATAAAATTAAGTGGGAGAAACAGATGAAAAAAAGTCTTTTACCAAGATTTGCTAAAAAGAAATATTTCGAAAATAATTTAATTCATTTGTGAATAAGTCCTGAAAATTTCATTAAAATCTAACAATTATTTGATTTTTGTAACAATTTCCAAAACAATGTGTTTTAACCTCAGAAAAGATGCTAAATTTTCCATAATCTTTGGCCTACCCGCTGAAGAGAAGAAAGATCTTTAACTAAAATTTAGAACGTACAAGGAAGAATTAAAAATGTTTAATAAAATAATCCAAAATACTTTGGTCTTCCCTCATTTTGACGATAAAAAATTGTTTTTTATCAAATTTGGGGCCTTTTTCATCATGGTATGCTCTTTTTTTAGGAAATGTGGGTGTTTGTGCGTGTGCATGTGTGCCCGTGCGTGTGCATGTGTGCATGTGCATGTATGTATGTATGTCTAAATAGTTAACGGATTTTTATTTTTAATCCGACCTATTTATTTTACTTAAACGTTATTTTTAGGTGGACGCAGATTCGAATCCTGCCGGAGACTACATTTCGTTATTAAGTTTTCTCGAATGCGTAGGTCGATAGACAAAATAAACACTGTTTAAAAAAAAACGAGACGCAGTGAACGTTAAAAGAAAAAAAAATGGGACGCAGTGAACGTTCAAAACATTTTTCTACCCATTCTCTTTCCATACCTGCAACAGAAAGGCTATGTTTTAGCAGAATAATACCCACCCACATGATTCCCATTATATTCGCCATAATCTATCTTATTTATTTATAAGCCTGCCATTTCGTCTATGCATAGGATATTGCTGGACTGGTGCTTCTGCTATGTATTTAAAGATTATTGATAAAATAGAAAGAAATATCTGCAATGTTAGTGATCCTGACCTGGCATCCCACCTTCAGTCACATTTCCACTGCCGTAAAGTAGCTTCCATGAGCTTTTTCTATAAATATTTTCATGGTAATTTTTCTTATGAACATTCCTCTATGGTGCATAGATTTTATGGATTTAACCGCAGTACTAGATTGGCGGCAAGGTCTCATCGTTTTATAATTGAAATTGCTAGATTTGACCGTAAGTTCTATGCTAACAGTTTCTTCCATCGCAATTCTCACTTGTAGAACTCTGTTGCAAGTTTTTACTTTCTGTTCAACTTTGATGTTCAAAAATTTAAATGCAATGTCAATGGTTACATGTCTTCTTAATTCCTGTTTCTTTTATTTCTCATTCTCCTTAATGCTTTTTCCTTATATTTTCTTACATCCAGTAACGTCTTGCGTTGTGCGTCTTAGTGGCTTTATTGCCGTACTTGTGGTAAACTGATTTTTAAGAATTCAACGTATTCTAGAAGATTTTTTAAAATAATCCAATAATTAATTGAATAGGGATAGAACGTTGATGGGACAATGTCTGACTCGTTCAGTTAGGACATCTATAAACGTATAGACGCATTGCAAGAAGTATGGAATACTGTATGGCAGGATAATATTAACCATTTCGTATGCCTTTGGGAGCACAAGGGCTTGTTATAATGCTCAAAGAGAATATACGCTGGATTATTATGGATTCTAAGTACTGTTGATATAAATCTTACTTTGAAACTTGTGCAAGTATTGATCAGTATATGTGATCATATACAATATGATAATAATAGCTGGCAACTCGTATTCGAGGATACACGCCTACTAGGGCGGCTAGCCAATCCCTATTGCAGACGCTTGCTCAGGCACATTTTGTGTTTGTTCAACATCCACCTGTGGTTTATACTGCAGCTATGCTGAGCAGACTTTAGTTACAGTTTCTGGGAGAGAGCGAGTTCTCTAGCGTGATCAACAATTTGAACAAGGCCACCACGTTCAAGCTCTCGGTCACGATGACTTGTGGTTTTGTACTAGCACAGCTATCGACGGACCACAAGAGTTCCGTCTACCCAATTCCACTCACAAGGCTTGGGTCGACCCGTGGTATGGTTTTCAGGCACTTTCCAGATGTGTCGCACGCTGGGATCGACCTCGATCCAGTCCGATAACATCAATTATATAATTGTAATATCGTAATAGCTAGTGTTTCAGATTAACGAATCGGAGAGACAAGTTCGAATTCTAGTCGAGGATGTTACGTTTACTTATGTGCAAATAACCTTGAGAAAGGTATGAATCCATATCTTCATCAAGTTATGGGTGAAATATCAGGACACACTGTGCCCTAAAGCCTTTCGTGACAACTGATCTATAAGAAAGAAAAATGAGTAGAGATTTGAAATGATTAAAAAGAAAAAAAAATGAGACTTTCTCTGTATTTGGCTCTTTTCAATCGTGTGGCTGGTTCTGCACAAGCCTTCATCACAATAATCAAATGTACGGATAGTACAAAAGCTGTTCCGTTCCAAGAATTGAGTTACTATTTCCTCGTACATCGAAAACGCCGAGAGAGACCAGTCGTATTGCATGTACACTTGTGCAAATTGAAACACATATTCAAGATATTACCTTTTATCGTCAGTGTACTTTGTTGATAACTGTCTCGAAAAGAAAAATACAGAACGTCCTAGATATGGTAATGGAAGAAAGCGAGAAAAATAGGACTATCAATTTTAAAAAGACAGAAAATATGGTCATCAGCAAGAGAGAAAAAAAAGATGCTAGTTATAAATTGCAGATATCAACATCAAGCAGACACAGTAGTTTATTTATGTGGGAAGTGTTTTAACAGAGGATGGATAAATACATTCCAAAAGGTAAGCAAGAAATGGAAAAGTTTCGTTAGGAACAAAGATAAGAATGGTGGATTACTATGTGCTATCCATCCTCTTATATGGTAATGAATGCTGGACAATCTCACCACGGATGAAGAGAAAACAGGAGAGAGCAGAAAGAGAAGGATATTGAAAATTCCATGGACGGAATGAGTAAGCTACAGGGAAGTCTTACAGATAATGGCAACAGAAAAAAACGCTTATACTCAGAATTAGGAAAAGACAGCTGAAATTTCGTGGACACATAATAAGGAAGGACGGCTTAGAAAACTTGACCCTCACGAGGCATATTGAGGACACGAGAGATAGGAAAATGTATCGAGCCACTTACTCGGGTGTGAATGGATGGCGTAACGAGGAGGGGACCCTTAAGAAATGGGAGGAACATTTCTAACGGTCATAATGGATAGCACTAATCGCCCATGTCCTGAAGGGACGCGACACATAGAACGAAAAGAAGAAGAAGAAGAAGAAGAAGAAGAAGAAGAAGAAGAAAGCCCTAGCTTGACAGTAAGATTTAACCAGAGATAAAAAAAATCTTTATTTTCACTGCCCTTTAATTTATATCAAAAATGCATTTCTATAGAAAATAATTCATAATATGAAATCATTTCTAGAGCAAAATCATTTCTATAAGCATGTTTAGAAAGTCATTATGTATTTCGACGCTAAGAACGATGGATCAACCAACCAAGGTTGAATTGTAGACAAGTACGTCTAGAATGAGTTTATCGTCTCTTCTATCTGACGATGTATCGTTTATGGTGCATTTAAAAATTTAATTGGGAAAAGTTGCAAATGTTTCTCTTGAAAACTGAACAGAAGAAATAACAACCTTTCATTTTTGCATCACTTTTTATTACATGTGATGAAAAATGGGTTTTGCATGTCAAAGTTTAACGAAAAACAAACTGTTTTTCAGAAAGTGAAAGTACTAGGGCGTGCATCAGAACCAGAGCTCCATCCACAAACGTCTTTGCTTTGTGCCTAGTTGAATATGAAAGGTTCTCTCCATACGAGCTATGAGAACCTAGAATACTGCAGGTGTTTATTGCTAATAACTTGATTGAGTAATCGAAGCATTACGTAGAAAATGTTCTACTTTCGTAAATAGAAAAGTTTTGTAGTGAATTGGCAAACAGTATTATACCTATTTGCATATGTTAAGTAGAAGATATATATAAAGTGTATAGTAAACTAAGAGACAGGCAGAGGTTGGCTACTGATCTTGTATCGTAGTACAACACAGTACAGCAATATGGCGTCGCCGATAGGATGTTTAAGTCACGTGGAAGAACCAGAATTTGTTGAAACTGGGATCCGTTTTTTTTTTAGCCCAGGCTAGGGCTAAATAATTAAAAGACAACTAGACAAATAATGGAGGAAAGGAAATAACTGGACCATTTCTAGCTTCGGCATGTTGTGAACATTTATGTCATGGCAAACCCTAAACAAGTGGGGCATTTAAGTTTCGTCGAAATTTCAAAAATTATAAAAAGAAGTTTAAGACCTAAAAAGTAACTTGTCATAGCGGAAAGAATCAATTTTCTGTCCATTAAACAGAAACATGATCTTCGTCTCATTCCATCTTCAGTAGTCAAATCTTGGGTTCCAATTTTCATAAATTCACAGAATTTGCTATCATCTCTTAATCTGTGAAGATATTGTATAATTGATTCAAGATCTTCAGTAAAAAGAACAGGACATAAACCTCAAGACGGAGAGGAGGACAACTAAAGGCATTAAACCTCTACGGTTCAGGGAGGTGTGGTGGATTGGTAAATCAGATTGTACCTATTTGCATATTTTAAGTAGAAGAGATATAGTGATTTTCTAAACGTAGCTTAGATGTGTGGCACAAGGCCGAAAGTAGAGGGCACCCATCAGTCGTAAATAGTCCTAGCGAGACAAGCTTGCTAACCATTACACCGCCTCGAGGTGCCCTAAGTAGAAGAGAAATATAGTGTACAGTAAATTAAGAGACAGACAAGTTGATTACTGATCACGTGTCGTAGAACAGCACAGTACAGCAGCTTTAGTTTCCAACATGACAATATAAGGATATAATTTGCAAAATACACCCAAGAAAAACTAAAATCGTTAGAATGGGAGGTTATTTCACACCCTCCATTATCATCGGATTTAATAGCTACAGACTTTAATTTGTTTCATTCACGAGAACATTTTATAAGTAGAGATTCAGGAAAAAAAAAGTTGAAAAGAGTCCGTCAAACATTCCCCCCCCCACCCCAAAAAATATCCAGATGGCCTTAAACGTGGAATCGAAAATCTGCCTTCTCTTTTGGTCTACATTTTGTCGAAAACGAATATGATTACATTTTTGATAAAAGCGTATTTAAATAAATTTAACTTACATGGGTTCTGATGAAAAAAGTAATTAGTTTCCGGTACTATTCTGCCAATAACGGTTGTCTTGAGGCCCGACAGATCACTCCATATTATGTCAAAACTTACTCAACAATTGTAAAATTTTGTTTGCTCATTAAATATTATTTCTACTGACAGAAATATTTTGTTAGTCTAAAAAGTAGAAAAAAGTAACCAAGAGTGGTGGAGTAGTGGTAAAGTAAGTGGGCTATGATAAAAAAAAAAGATTGCCTACATTTAAATGGAGTTAACGTTAAAATACAAAAGTACTAGTGTTTCTCTCGTTCCTAGTAAAATACAATGTCACTGTATGTGCAATCATTAGAGTGAATGAAAAGCTTTGTAAATGGTGCCCTGGTGGTAGAACAGATTACATAAAAAGAAAGAAAGAAAAAAGAAAGAAAGAAAAAATAGGAAAATGAAGGAAAAAGAAAAGGGAAAAGAAAGAAAGAAAATGAAGGAAAAAAGAAAGAAAATTGAAAAGAAAGAAAGAAAGAAAGAAAGAAAGAAAGAAAGAAAGAAAGAAAATGAAAGAAAAAGAAAAAGAAAGAAAGAAAGAAAGAAAGAAAGAAAGAAAGAAAAAATGAAGGGAAAAGAAAAAAAGAAAAAGAAAAAAGAGAAAACAAATACCCTCCAGGTTACTTCATCATGTAATATGGATTAGAATGGCTTTTTTGTTTTCAACCATTGATGACTCTCTAAATATAGTTCACCATTCTTATCTTTTCATTTCGAAACATCATCGTTTGTGAATGGGAACCATTCGTTGGTTTCACCCCCAACTCGCGCACGGTTGCTTCTCATTAAAAAATAAATAAATAAAAATAAAACAGCCACTGACCTCGAATTTACTAACCAAATGTATATAAACGAAACATTAAAATTAATATCTCAGTACATGAAAAAACACTCATTGATAAACGTTTTGAATAGCGTCTATATTGTTCAACACAAAACAAGCCTTGATATCATTGATACTGTCACTGAATCTTACTATGTCTCTCTGTTTGTTTATGTCCGTGTTTCTCTTTCGTGTTTCTCTTTCGTGTTTCTCTATCACTTCCCATTTATCTGTGTGTCTCTAATGTACACATGGCCGTGTATCCTTAATGCCCAGACTTATGTGGAATATTAAATAATGTGGCTTCCTGTATGGAGCAATTATGTATCTATCTATCTATCTATCTATCTATCTATCTATATATATATATATATATATATATATATATATATATATATATATATGTGTCGACTGCAGTCTTTTTCTCACCGTCGTGACTTTTCTCTGTCATTTCTTCAGATATTTTCATCACAACTATTCTGATGAGCTGTTCTCCTTAGTGTCTCGTGTGTATAAATTTAAGCCTGCTACTAGATTGGTAACTAAATCTCATTGTTTGAACTAAGCCAGATGCAACCGGCATTCTATTAGTTTATTTTCTCGCATGTTACCCCATTCCAATTTCTTTCTTCCCTGTCAGCTGAAATCTTCAAAAATTCAAATGCAATGTCAATCGTCATCTTCTGTCTTTCTGTATACCGTTCCTTTATTGTTATTATTCTGAGTACATCCTCCTGCTAGGTTGGCCAGCTAATTCCTGTTGCAGACGCATTGGTGTTTTTTTCAACACCAACCTTGCGGACATTAAGCCTATGGCTGATCAAAAGTTTCAACATCAGCCAGTACGCTCCAACCATTTGTCACGATGACTTGTGACTCCATGTTACTAATGGCTTTTGAACAGTTTCATTATCCAATTTCACTCAATAGGCTTAGGTTAACCTGTGGTGTGGCTTTTCAGCCATTATCCAATGTTGCCGCACGCCGTTGTTTGATGTTTTCTCACTGACAATCGATATTGGTGAGATTCGATCCCAGGTCTCATGGTCGGAATCACGGGACTAGGTGTCCATTTCTATACATACATGTACATATAATGATACTCTCGTTCCCGAGTACACCAGTTTGTTAGGGTGACTAGACAATCCATGTCGCAGAAGCCTACTCAGACATGTTTGTGCTTTTCTAACACTCACAGAGTCCACCTGTCACAAACCCTCGTAACTTGTAACTTTGTGCTAGCACAATCATCGATAGCTTCTGAAAAGTTCTGTCTGCTCATTTTCACTCACTAGACTTGGGTCAGCTGGTGGTATTGTTTTCAGGCACTTTCCAAAGGTTCCATACGCTGGAAGAGTCTTCCAACAACCTTCCTGGTCGACCACGGTAAGATTCGAACAGGAGTTTCATGGTCGAAAAGTGAATGTTCTAACTCGACCACGCTCATACATACATACATACATACATACATACATACATACATACATACATACATACATACATACGAGGTACTACCCAAGAACACTGGTATTTTTTTCGGGCCACTTCACTTGCAAAAATTGAATCAAATGATTAAACATCAGATTATATCTGTTCTTGGTTGAACTGATAACTTTTCACTGTCCCCTCGTGTCGATATTTACGAAGCTTATCACAGTTTTGGTACAAACCTACAAGTTTGGAACATTTGGTGAGATTGAATCACTAAGTCCATAGCCTAACACGTAGTTATTAGCTGAAATTAACTCTGAAATGTTCACGGTGTAATGTGAATCATAAAGAAAAGATATTATGTCAAAAATAAATATTTGTGTAAAAGAAATGCTATTAGGCT
Source organism: Acanthosepion pharaonis (assembly GCA_903632075.3). Taxonomy (NCBI): domain Eukaryota; kingdom Metazoa; phylum Mollusca; class Cephalopoda; order Sepiida; family Sepiidae; genus Acanthosepion; species Acanthosepion pharaonis. Next base: position 1,109,135 of record CAHIKZ030000779.1, on the reverse strand, counting down.
ACGTACATAATGATGTTTTATTAAAAATCTATATGTCACATATGTGCGCCTCTCTCTCTATTGATAGGAGTGAACACAAGGCAGACACGGACAGACATATATATATATATATGAACAGATTGGGCGCCTCGAGGCGGTGTAATGGTTAGCAAGCTTGGCCCGCTAAAACAATTACGACTGAGTAGTGAGTTCGATCCTCACTGGGTGTCCCCTAATTTCGGCCTTGTGCCACATCTGAGCTACGCTTGGAAAATCACTATATATATGAACAGATTGATATATAGACAGATGAAGATAGATATAAACATGCTGAGATAGATAAATTGATATGGATCGATTTACATAAAGAGGTGTAGGGCAGACTAAGTTAGATAGATAGATATGAACAGATTAAGATTGATACGAACAGACTGAGATGGATAGATATATAGATAGATAGACAGATATGAGCCTTATTGGGCCTTTGGCTTGTTCAAGAGCTTGAGAATCTCTAAGTCTAAGCATATTCTCGGCATTGGAAGGTCTCCTGGTTGCCGTTTGATCTGGGTTTTTATTTGCTCGGGGCTTTCTTTCCTCGTTGCGGTCTTGGCTTTTTTGATTGCAATCTGAACTTCTGTTGTCGGAGATTTCTTTTTGCAAGGCACACTGCTGCCGTATGCGATAGGCAGCAATAAATTATAGAAGAACTCAAAATTGATCGCTGCACTTAAGTATTGCATTAATATTTAATCTTACCATTTAAAAGTTCAATGATAATTCTTTTGTCGCCACTCAATTGACTTAATTGACCATTTGATGTACGTAGATTCTTATTTTCCGTACAAACAATTATTTTTATTTCATGGGTGACTTTTCCTGGATTTCGCAATTAATTTCAATTATTACCAAATTTATTTCCATGTTATAAAAATTGTTATCGTTCAAAAAATTCGTCGCAAAAGATCACGTAAAAAAATGGCCGAAAACAATCGCAGTAATGAAAACTTGGGAATCCAAAATTTTAGGATTTTGGGTCCGGATCCGACCTGGAATGATTTTAAGTTGCTCACGGAGTCGGCCTGATTCCAAAATTGTATGATATGTTGGACTATAGGTGTAAAGTTGAAAATAATATATAGATAGATAGATGGAAATTTTCAAATAGTTAACACATTGATTTCAATTATTTGTATACTGTGTGTATCAGGCGCTACAATTAAAACAATTGTATTCAAGATCGTAATTCAATTAATATCCGTCACTTTTTTATTATTATATTTATACTTTCTATTTATATATCATCTTTATATTATTATTATTATTATTATTATTATTATTATACTGCTAAATAAAGTTCCATTATGATTATAATGTTCTTAATATCGTTATGAACGGAGAATTGGTCACACATCTGCCTACATCAATGTTTTTCATAAAAAAAACAGTTCGTATCTAAATTGTTTGTTAATTTAAAATATGACATTCATTATAAAATATACTCAGTTTAAATACAGCAGGCGTCATCATCTGCGATAGCCTTATGAGATATGCGTGTACGTAGCAGAGTAAATCTTAAGGCATTTGTATACTGTATACATTCTGTGTTGTGTTCAATGTGGTATTAGATTAGCTGATGGTTAAAATTACCGCCAAGGGGAAAATGAGACTCTGTGGCTAAAGGCGAAAAGGTGAATGAGAATGTGCGTCTATTTTATATACTGCTTTTGTCAACGCGGCTGTTATATTGCCAGGCAAGTGGGATTAATCCCATACCGTAACACAGCCAAAAAAGACCGCTCGTAGCTAGATTTTTCTTAGGATATTATTGTTAAAATGCTTTTAATTAAAGTATAATACAATTTCTTGTCCAATTTACAAATTCATAATGATAGCGTGGTGGGGGTCTACGTTCTTGTTCATTCTATTAATAACGTTTCCATTTTTGTATGTCTGTCTATTTGCCACTAAACCTGAAAGAAATGCATGCCAATATCAAAAGATTAAAAGCAATGGAAAGATTACTAATTTCCGCATAAAATTATGTGCGCGAAATATTTTGTTCCATCATGTGCCGATTTCTTCATAGTTGTGTATCTGTTACCGAAACACGCACGCGCACACACACACACAAAACAAAACGGCACAATGGAGAGTGATTTTTGTTATCTCAAACTGAAAGTATAGTAGACATTATTTATAAAATAGTTTCTTTTATGCATTTACTTCTTTCTTTAGCGGCATAAATTAAGGGTCATTTCATGTCGAAATTTAATTTTCTTGGGAGCATTAGGAATTTCTTTTGCAAAATATGCATTGTTGGTAATTTTTTCGTTTTTATTACAAACATGCATTACTACTAAATTTTGCTTTTGTTACAAAAATGTATAGCTGATATTTTTCTTTTTAACAAATATATATTACTGCTAATATTTCTTTTTTCCTTACAGAAATGTATTGTGTGTAATTTTTACTATGAAAATGTATTGCTGGTATTTTTACTATCAAATTTCTTATACTTTCATAGTGTTTTGACTCCATTTTGGGATTTAACTATTTACCCCTAACTGGGATCCTAACAGATGCTACCACCCCGGGTCAGTGTGAAGCTGGGTTACAAGATCCTCAAGATCCCCCGATCATAGTAGTTTATCCGGATCTAGTTCATCGTCATACCCAGGACGGTATACATTTACTTACAAAGAAATATAATATAGGTTCTATAAAATTAAATAATTTTATTATAAACGTTACAAATAAGAAAAATGATAGATATAAACTCAGAAAGAATTGTATTATAAACGCGAGAAATTATAATATAAACTCTATAAATGCGGAAAGTGTTAATATAAACTGATAAATACGAAGTTACTTTGCATAGTGTTAATGGCTGCTAATTTCGGTCTTTAAGTTAATTAAAATACAGAGTTAATATTCTGATGATCGAAATACTAAAGTTGTTCCTGTGTCTGTTCTTTTTAAAAATAATAATGAACAAAAATCATCAATGGAAACAAAGAGAGAAATGATGAATATTTTACACTATTTAATGAAAACCTCGTACCAACGATTATTATAAAGAAATTCGAATATTATTTTTTGTGTTTTGTGCAAAAGAATGGACATTAGTAATGTGCCTTTACAAATGCGATTTATGATAAACATAATAGAACGAATACAAACAAAACCTAACCAACGCTTATCGGTGAGAAATACGTTTGTGCAAAAATATCTTTTTTTATGGGAGATGACTGGAAACCCGATGAAACAATAGCGTTAGGCAATGTCACGATCATTAAAACGAACAAAAACCCACAAGAATTTCATATATTTTATGGTAATAAGTTAAAATAAAGCGAGCACATTTCTCTTTAGTGAATTCAATCCTCTCTTTCTCTCTCCACCTTTGGCAGATTTCAAAATCATCCATGAGACCTTGAACTATTTCCCACCGTACAACCAGTTTCCCCTTTTTACAACGTCGCAAGTCTATCGCTACTCGATCCCTATTTCCATGGAAAATGTTATAACAAGCTACATTTCCTAGTTCCACCAATTCAGACCCTTAGAGTCCCCTCATGGCATATACTCCGGGGCGAATACGTCTCATTTCCTTCGAATTCCATTTCGACAGATTCTCCCCCAAAGCTGGTTTGTGGAATAGACTCCCTAGAACGACGCTTCTCCGACTGCTACAATTTTAACCTCTTCAAGTCCAGGGTCAACCGTAACCTATTCTACATATTCTTATAATCTATAATTCTTACGTTCATAAAAAAACTTATTCTATAACCATCTATTTTGAGTGGATTTCGTGTTAGGTAAACAATAACTTTAAAAAAGCTTTTAAAATGTTTTGATATAGTTATCTGTATTTATTTTTTGCGATGATATGACAGCATATCTGAAGTTTTTTTTTTTTTTTTTTTATCAGTGTCATCCCAAACAAGAGAATACAGCCACTAAAACGCAAAGAGTTGCAGGTGTGGAGGAATTGGAAACAGAAACATTAGTAATGAGTAGAGAGATAAAAGAGGGATCAGGAGAACAGTAGATAGCAATTGACATTGCATTTAAATTTCTTCAGATTAAAGTTGGTTAGAAAGCATGGAACCGTACAGAAAGTTCCTCAAGCGAGAGATGCGAGAAAAGAAACTGTTAGCATAGAAGTTACGGTTGCATCTATAGATAGTTCAACTGTAAATTGATGTGATCTCGCCACCAGTCTAATATTGCGCTCAAATTCATACAGTCAAGGTACGATAGCAATTACTTCATCCGAACAGGTAGCATGAAAATATTTATAAAAAAGGCATAGAGAAGTAACTTGATGGCGGTGGGAAAGTGACTGGTGCCGAACCGCCAGATCAGAACCAATAATGTTGCTGATTCTTCTTTGGATCTTATCGAGGAGCTCCAGATAAATCGCAAGGTCACCGGACCATATATAGCAGCAATATTCTAAGCATGGACGAATGGCAGACTAATAGATATGTAAGATAGATTCAGGGGAGAAGAACTTTCCCGCCTGACACAGTGAACTGATCTTTTTAGCAGCTAACCTAGCAATGGATTCGAGAAGGCGCAAGAAGTCACTTTTTTTGGGAGGATAGCATCAGCCATGCTGATGGAAGGCAGAGAGGGGCCTGTCAGATGATTAATAGAGAAGAGTTTAGTTTTGGACACGTTAAAATTGACAAACCATCTTTTGCGGTCTTGTACATCAGCTGCCATTCTGACCTTGTTTGACTGATGAACCATACTATCGAGGCAGAAGTAAATTGTAGTGTCGTCGGCGTAGATGCCAACTTGAGAGCTGATGTCATAGGGAAGGCCGTTAATGAAGGTTAAAAAATGATGAGTACTGAACAATTATTTATTCGGATTAACCTCTTCATCTTAATTGCGATATCACAGCATTCCGGTCATTGTACATCCCAGCATTCTTTATCTGTTTCATATTTTGTAAGATTTTAGGAATTTTTATTTTAGCCCTTTATTAAATCAAATGAAATAGATCGTTTCCATTCCATTCTCCACACTAGTGAGATAAATTGTATCAGTTAATTACCCCTGACTTATTTCATTTTTGGATGTAATTTGTTTTCTTGGCATATTTTCTAATGATATTTATTAGAGATAATCCGAAGTGCATCAGTTTGTTTCTTGGGATTCAATATATATATATATATATATATATATATATATATATATATATATATATATATATATATATATACGAATAAATGAAATGAACGTTGTTTTTATATTTTTGTTGTACGATGAGTTGAGCCATATGATGTTTCCCTTCCTGTTGGCTTCTTTTGTCCTCTTAAAAACAAACGCAGAAAAAATATTCATCAAACTCTTACACAAGCACTTCCCCGAGTCAAGCACTCTCCACTAAATATTCAACAAAAACACCGTAAAAATCAGCTGCAGTTGCATCGATAACATGGCGTAGATAATAAAAAAAAAATACAACAGGAAAACTATCAACAAATTACCCGAATAAATCAAACTCACATGTAACTGCAGAATAAAGAACGAATGTCTCTTAAACGGTAATTGCTTACAAAACAATGTAATATACCAAGCCACGATAAAATCATCAGATAACGAAGAAAAATATACATAGGAGTAACAGAAGGATCATGGAAACAAAGAAACTACGCACGCAAAACATCTTTCACAAATAGTAAATACGCGAACAGCACACTGCTTTCAAAATATATCTGGGAAATTAAAAACAAAAAGCAAATTACACTAAAAATATAATAGAAAATAAGGAAAAGAACATCAGCCTACAACAATCAATCCAAAAACTGCAAACTCTGCTTAGAGGAAAAATAGCTATAATTAACTTCTCAGAACAAAACAAACTAAATAAACGATCAGAACTCATCTCAAAATGCAGACACGAAAACAAATTTTTACTATGTTACTTAAAAATTGAAAACTGATAAAAGAATAAATAAAAATAAATAAAATAAAAATAAATAAGCAATTACAAGAAAAATAAATTAATCCAAATAAATAAAGTAAATAATAAACAAATTAGCAAACCACTTCTCCCCAAAATAACCGTTAGAATACACTACCCACAATGCAATAGACTACCCCCAATGCGCCACTGACCCCTTTATATAAATAGTCGAGGAAAAACACAACGCATGTGGCCTGATGATTGTGTTTAGCATGAAACAGTGTGTTGAATTCAATGTTCACTTTTTATATTATATATATATATATATATATATATATATATATATATATATATATATATATATATATATAGAGAGAGAGAGAGAGAGAGAGAGAGAAAGAAAGAGATAGATAGATAGATATGACAAATGGAAACGTTTCATGATTGGTTGAAAATAGATTTGATAATGCATTTCGTCATTCAAGGCTTCATCAGATCCGGAAGCGAAAGAAGAAATGTTTTTTATATGTATGTTTAATAATGAAATCTTAGTATACTCTCTAAGCAAACGTTTCTCGTAATTAAAGAAGAAAGATAATGAGTGACTTTTTTTAAAAAAAGTTAATATTTATTCTAGTGGTACCTTTTCATTATATTCCTTAGTTTGAGTCGAAAGTTGTTAATGTATTTTCTCAGCTTTTTTGTATGGAATTAAAGGCAAATCGTCATCTAATTATCAGAATGACTTGAAAGCAAGAAATTCATTTCGCCTTTTCTGAAATGGATCCAAAGTAAATCCTCATTCAATCCTTCAGAATGGGTTGAAAATAAAAAGATTTGGTTTTTGGTTTCTCCATGCTTTTTCCGTGTCGACAATATATTTATTTTAAATTAGGATATAGAAATCTCCATAAAGTTTTTTTTTTAATTTTGACAAATGAAAACGTTTCATGAAGTAGATTTGATTGAAAATTTATTTGATAATTCATTTCGCCATTCAAGGCTTCATCAGATCCAAAAAAGAAAGAATGGATTTTTTTTTTTGTTTGTGTGTGTGTGTGTGTGTGTTGTGTGTGTGTGTGTGTGTGTGTGTGTGTGTGTGTGTGTGTGTGTGTGTGCATGTTTAAATAATGAATCTTAGTGCTTTCCTTAAGCTGGCGTTGAACGAAGAAAATGAATGACTTTTTAAAAAAAGTCTTTTCTTTACAATTCTTAGTTCAAAACGAAATTTATTAATGGTATTTTCACGGCTTTTTTTGTATGGAATTAAAGGCAAATCCTCTTAACATTATCAGAATAGCTCAAAAGCAAGACATTTTTTTAAGTTGCACGATAATAATTTCAGGAACATCAGTTTTATCTTGGCTATCAGACTCACCAGATCTCAATCCTATTGAGCACATGTATTGTTTTAGACAAACTGCTTAAACGACTTGTTGTTAATACCCTGCAACCAGGTCTGAGGGGAAACATTTAGAGATTCTGTAGAATCCATGACAAAGTAAGAAGTGCTTTATTAGATAGGTCCTCATAATGTTTTGGCTCATCAATATATATGCTTTAATGTTAAACAAATTTCACACCTAAAAGCCATTCGTCCTGCTTATAGAGCTGCTCTCGGCTGTTGAGAGTTATTTTCTGTAGGACTTTTAAATGAAACTGATTATATTTCTTTAGAAGTTAGAAAATTTCTTTTCTGAAGAAAGTGACACACTGATAATTATTTAATAAATATCTACATTATTTACAATTTTATAACTGTTGTCCCCATCTTTATTACTATATTCACGACGTTTCGGCCCCTGTACACTCCGGCCTTCTTCAAGTGATATATGTTGGAATTTTGAGACAAACACTTTATTTAGTTCACAGGGGTAAATTGCTCTAATGCCTTTGGATATCTAAGTTTTAGTGAATTCACCTTCATAAATGAAGAAGACCGGAGCGTCCAACGTTCTGAATATGGCAATAAAGACGAGGACAATAGTACGAACAATGTAAATAGTGTAAATCGTTATAATACCTCATCTCAGAAAAATAGACAGATATTTAATAAATACTTAACTCTCACAGATTCGGATGTCTTGGCGTACCTATGCAAATTATTACATCCGCCTTTTTCGATATTGGCCGGTACATGTTGTACATGTATGTGTGAATGTAATGATTACTAGACTATTATGGTGAGAAGGTAGAACATCCTTACAGATTGTTCGTAATATTAGTTGCGAACCATCCGTAAGGATGTTCTACATTAGTTGCGCAATAAACAAGTTGATACCTTCCGAGTCGAATATGTTATTTGATTTGACTGGTTCGTTTTTTACGGTTTATCGACCTTTTCGAGGTTATTTAAAGCCAGAAAATAATTTTAGATTGTAAGAATTCATTTGGGGAGGAGGGGGGATAATAATGTTACAAGTCTTACCTTACTCATAACTGGATGGTGAAGCTGTAGATTAATACCTTTCCCAAGGGTATTTATGCGTAAGTGAATATAACGAACCCAACTGCAATTGGAACTCGGCTCTCCAATTAACAATTCCGTGCCATTATCCATTACACCACCCGCGCATCCAGGCTTACAGCACCTGATATTCCCAAGCGGTCGCCCATCTAAGTACTGACCAGGCTCGATGTTGCTTCTGTGATCGTACGGAAACCGGTATTTTGATTTGGCCGTCAACATGGAATAGGTGAGTTGAGTTCAAATTCCGTGATAGCAAATGCCGCTATGGGTTAAATAACAGGATAGACCGGGTCTCTCCGACCTTGGATGGAAGTCAGTCCCAGAGAAAGAAAATTCTGATTTCCAAATCGTGAAAAAATGTAATAGAAAATGACGCCGCTCTTTTTTTTTTTTTTTTTTTTTTCTTAAGAATTTTTGACAACTTATTCACAGATAAAGAAGAGGAAACTTCAGAGTTATAATCGCCTGCGACTTGAAGGGATATAGCATAAAAAAAAAGCTGATGTATTTTTCTATTTCACGCTTGATTAACATTCATAATTGACATGGATATGAGATAAAAGATTATTGATTGCATTCATAAACGAAAAAGAAGAAAATATCGGTAAGTCAGATGATGCAAACTTATAATGCGAAAATAAAACTGTAAAAGGTCAAATAAGAAAAGAAAAAATGGCTTTCGATAAATAATGTGAGCCTCGCGATATCTTACTTTAATCTTTAAATTCTATTACGCCATTTTTTTTCCATACATGTGTGTGTGTGTGCACATGCGTACATGGCAGTTGATATTTACTCACTTGAGCACTTTCACGTGGTGTATTGGTTAGCAAAATAGTTTTGCTAGATCAGTGACAACTGAATAGTGTGTTCGATCTTCACATGATGCTCCATAATTTCGGCCTTTTTAACGAAAGAATGCAGTTTCCTTAAATGACTAGGGGACGCAGGTTCAATACTTGTCAATGAAAATATTTTCGGTACTAATTTTTTTTTCTATTGCGCAGGCCAATAGGCGTAATATACACTGTTTTATAAATGAAAATGGGCCGATAATTTCAAATGCGAATTGTCAACTATACGTTTGAAGTAATAAAATTAACCCATTAAGTTTATATATATATATATATATATATATATATATATATATATATATATATATATGAAAAGAATGAGATATGGAGAGAAAGAAATTCTTGTATTTTTACTTTTGCGTTGGATTTCATAGGTTAATCATGTGGCGTTCCGAATTCAATAAAAGGCGATGCATCAATCAAAAGTTTCAAGAAATTAACAGATTTCAAGCCTGCCTGAAAAATCGTAAATATTTCTTTATGTATGTAAGTGTATAATAATTCTACATATCCGTTGTTTTAGATAAACATACGTTAGATTCTTGAAGAATGGTTTTAATAAAGGTAAATCTTTTTAACGTTGCGTTTATAACTGGTAATATTATTATTAGTAGGCCCTCGAAGTACTTTCTTCATAAATAATTATGGTTACAAAGTAAAAATACCAGAATTTCTTTCTTCTTTTTCTCCATATCTCATTCTCTGATGAAGTTTTAATAACAGTTGAAACATGTTAGATTGATAAACATCTCCTATTGTTCTTTATCTATCATTCTGTTGGATTCCGTTCCATATTTAATCCCAATTCATATATGATGAGCCAAAAGGTAATGAGCAATATAAGTATTGGTTCTTCCTTTGCAAGATCCTCACATTCATCAAAGGTGCAGTGAACCAATAAAAAATGAACCCTTTCTTTTCTTAAATATAAAAACCCTTTCTAATGCAAAATAAGAAGTACACGCTGTACATATGTTATTCAGCAACCTGTTAAGAATTTCGAACCAATTCAGAATAGACATTACGTTTAAATTGTCTAGATCCTCCCAACTGATTGTCCTACGCTTCTATCTTTTTTATCTAATGGTCGTGAGTTCAATCCCTGGATGAAGCGATGGAATTAATATACTTTAGTTTTTTTTTAATCATTTCACCCCAAGCAAGGCGATGTGAGAAGAGAATTTCACAGGTGAGAAAAAAACCCAAAACAAACTATTAAACTAGAACTTAGAGTTATATTTATCTAACTTAGGGTTATATCAAGCTGGTTCAACAAACGCTTTAGATAATATTTATTTTATCCCGTAACAGATCAAATAAGGCCCCGAGAAGAATATGAGGAGAAGGAAGAGAAGCTTTCCATCGGCATTCCCAGTTAGGATCTTGCAGACCAACAACTAAAGATGGCCCCTAAAAAACGACACAGATGAAGAAATGTTTACAGACAATCGACAAAGAAGTAACGTTGACTACAATATAGAACGAGAAAAAAGGAGATCTCTACGAGAAAGAAAAACTCAAGAGAAGAAAGAAGGAAAACAAAGAAATGCCCAAAACAAAACAACACAGAAATAGCACAAGATCATTTAGCGATATAAAACTCTTACTTTTCCTGGTGACCTTGATTTTAAGTCACATCTGGTAATGACTTGAGAGCACTGAAATGTTTCCCTTACATTTCCTAGAGATATAGTGTTATATTTAGATTGTCTAATTTGCGTATTCGAAGAAGACGAATATCAAAAGATTAATGAAGAACATCAAGTCATCAGTATTTTAAGAGACTTGTAATTAAAATTGATACATAAAATTGATACATTTAACACATCACAACACTACCTAAACGCCGCAGTATATTTGTACCTGCTATTTAACACTAGGAAGTATTTTTCTTCCATTAGTAAGGATCGTTTTCCTTTCTCCCATCTGAAGTTAAGTAACGTCGAGCTTGGTCAGCACCTAGATGGGTGACCGCTTGGCCATACCAGGTGCTGCAAGCTTGAATGTGAGAGTGATCTAATGGACAACGGGTCAGAATTGTCAATCGGAGATCCAAGTTCCAATTCCAGTCCGGTTTGTGAATATATTCATTTACGCGCAAATACCCTTAGTCAATGTATGAAACCATATCTCCTTCCCCAACCTTGGATTTAATTAATAAGTCTTCTGTAGTGAACTCGCGATCACGGGAAATAAAAAAAAAAAATTTCCTATGATTCCCTAGTATGATAGGAAAACGTCGTACTGGCGAAAAATTTAGAATCTGGTGTATTTTCAACAACCTCTCACCATAAAAGCATGTGAAAATGGACCTCTCCGGGAATAAGACAAAGATTTTACTCAAATATTACTTCCTCATATTGAATATGGACTTTTAGCAATAGACCTATCAAAGCAAAATAATTCACTCATTCAACAAGAAAACATAAATATCAGAACATTTAACATCCACGTTACGAGAAATTTTATCTACCAAAACAACCAAACCTTCCGATAATAAATCCTTATATATAAATGCCTCACTTTGTTGTTATGATGTATAGCTGTATAATTCACAAAAACAGGAGTCATACAAGGCCCATCATAACACTTCTATCACTAACTCATTATTATCGCCAAAAAATTTCTTACAATCTAAAAAGTTTTCTTATAAATAACCTGCAAAAGGTTGATGAAGTGCAAAGTCGACATTCTCATGGGTTGAGGAAGGGTTGGTTACTATGGCATCTCAGAATCCCTCCTACCCTAAAGTGACTTCGTCTTCCGTGTTTGCCCCCTCCAACTCAATCAACCACAGTGCATCTCTTTTATGAAACAGAGACGTATTTTTGAAATCAGACACACACTTTTCACTAAATTACTATTGATTAGAGGTTTGATGTATTTTTTTATTTATTTCCATCATATACGCGTATGTATCGCGTGTAATCTGGCTTCTTTCGGGTTTTGGTAATCAGTTCGAGTAAAATAATTGTTCAATAATTTTATTATTTACAAACTAGTCTGAAAATTAACTTAAAAAAAAACTAACATAAAAAATATATAAAAATACATCAAGACTACATCATGGGAAAATCGATTCTTAGTATTTACAATTGGAATTTCATGTTAATCTTGCTAACCTTGAATCAATGGCCGTTAGGTTTCATATTGTATGTGTTGTTAGCTATGAGATATTTTGGGATTGATAATGGAGTGGTTGGCCTTCTCCACAGTGGTTTATACAACTTCTAGTTAGCTGGCCGTTCACTCAGATACTTCCTCTGCCCTTTGTTAGGTTTTGTTTTTTGTTTTACTGTCTCGCTAACTCGGAAGAACTGAGTGGGGTAGTCGGTTTAGACGCCGACATTTCGATTGTGGTATACTTACCATATATATATATATATATATATATATATATATATATATATATATAACCTAACTTCTCGTCCGGTAATGACAGACATGCGTAACAGGTGTCACCTGACCGTCATCCAGCGACTGCTAGCATAAACGGCGTAAAGGGGGATAAAATTCCTCGGAATCTATCCCTCGCCCAGAAAGGAACGACATGAGCGACAGGTGTCACCAGACTGTTATCTTGCGACTGCTCGGATTAGTCATAAAATAACTCTCGGAACATGGAACGTTCGGACATTGAACAACTGCGGCCAGTTAGATAATATGAAACAAGAGAAGAGCGGGCTTAAAATCAACATCTTAGATGTATGTGAAACTAGATGGCTAAACAACGGAGATTTTGTTAGCGACAAGTACACGATTATTTATGCAGGCGGAGAGAAAAACGAGAAAGGAGTAGGATTAATACTAGATAAAACATAAAATGCGTCCTGGGATACTACCAACTAATTCTGGTAGTCAAGCTGAAAGGAAAGCCTTTCAACATAGCTATCATAATAGTGTACGCACCGACAGCGCAAAGTAATGAAGAAGAAATCGAATCTTACTACTCCACGCTAAACAATGCCAAGGCTCTTTGCAAATCATACGAAGACATCATTATCATGGGAGACCTAAACGCCAAAGTAGGCGCTGATGTTCAGTACTTTCTTTTCGCTTTCCTTCACTAGCTTCTTTGTTTTCATTTTCTCTAAAACTTCGTGGTTGCTCATATGTTCCGAATCACATTTCTGTTGCCCCAAGTCTCTTCATCTGTGATGAAAAATAGATGAAAATACAACTATTCTGCATGTGATATTTAATATGTAATAGCAATTTTCAGATAATCGTGACAGCAACGCATCTTATTTACCGGTTGTAACAGCAAAATTGTTCAAATCGTGTAATAGCAAAATTGTTCAATTGTTAGATTAAGCTTTGAATCGCTGTATCTTAGAAAGGATTAAAGATATCTTACTGGAATTTTCCGATGTTTTTCTAACACTATTGGACTCTACTGTTTCCTCTCAGCCATACATATTTATAGCAAAATGACAAACAATGCATTTTATCTATAGTTGAAGGCATGCAATTGCGTTCAAAATATTTACATTTTGGAATTAAATAACCCATAGAGATGTTGATATGCCGCTAAACAAAATCAACCAAGCAAACAACCAGCATGAAAGAACTCATTCATAACATTAATCCATATAATATCCTACAATTTCTTAAATCAAACTGTATTAAAAAAATATAACTTCAATAAAACTACAACATAAAACACACATAGCCTCGCTTCTAGTAATTATGTCCACTTATAAATATGTATATGCACAAAAACTTATTATCTACCATGTACTCAGTTGTTACAGCAGAATAACGTATCTTATTTTTATTACTTTAAAGCTCCCAAGAAAATTTAATTTTGGTATCAAATGGCCCATAATGAGTTGATATGCCGTTTAAAAAAACAAAGCAAACAAAGAATTAAGCAAAACTAAAAAAAAAAAAAAAGATAAAAAAACAAAAAAAGACATTTTTATGTTATCCAGACACGAATAAAAATAAAAGGAATAAACTGAGTTTGAATCAGAATTCACCATATCAGACATTTGAAATATGCGCATAGCCTATTTATGACCAAGATAAATATAGCATTAATCACATGTTCGTATACATTCATGATGCTTGTACAGAACTTTCTTGAGTTTAATATCGCTGAAAATTACGTTGATTTAATAAACAACATAAAGTATCAAAGAATCGGGTACTGGATGTCTTTGAAAAATGTACTTCTTGCTTTCCCCTCTCTAACAGATCCGAATGACATAAATGACGAAATTCCACCTGAGACGAAATTAAAATACCAAAGTGGGTTCAACCCAAACATGAAAGATGACAAGTGCGAGTTCCCGGTGGGTGACCAGCTCTATGAATATGCACAAGAGAAAGTGATTGAAACATGTCGAAAGTTATCAGAAATTATTTCGTATTTCATCCATTATTATCCCATCGTTATCTAAATTGTACATAAATGCACTATTTTACTATTTGTCTAGAATATAAGGATATATTCATTCAGTGACTAAGTGCCATCACGTGATACACGCTTGGACGATCATATCTCTTTCGGTTCATGGCTGACTAGGCAGAAGATTTCCTCGTAGTAGGTTGTCATTTTTTTCTACGGTAGAGTGGTTCCCAAGACAAGGCTATGTGTCACAGTACGTCCTGTAGATAGCGGGGGGGGAGGGAGAAGAGATAGATTCATAACTTTATCAAAGGTATTTGCGCGTAAGTGAATATAAAGAAACCAACTGGAATTGGAACTCGGCTCTCAGATTAAAAATTCTGAGTCATTATCCATTACCTCACCCATACATCCAAGCTTACAACATCTGGTATTCCCAAGTGGTCTCCCATCTAGGTACTGACTAGACTTGACGTTGCTTAACTTCGGTGATCGTACGGGAACCGGTGTTTCAACGTGATCTGGCTGTTAGTCGTCGAGTACGCTGATCTCGAATCCGTAGTGAGTCTATAAGTGCAGAGTAATAATAGAATAACTCGGAATTCAAAAGCTTGATGAAAGCAATGGCAGCCCACTCCGCTCCCTTTTTCGAAGAAGGCGTGTCAATTCACAGATAATTAAAGAAAAGAAAGCTGCGGAGAGTCATGATCCGCCTACATCCTGAATACATAAAAAAATAAAAGAAAGCGATGTACTTACGGAAAGTTTGAGAAAGTTAACCATGATAACTTACCTAACAAACAAGAATTTTTTACCGTCTCCTTCGAAGAAGTCACTTCAGTCATATATAGCGGAATAACATAAAAGGTAGTCTTCACAAAGAGTAGCGAAAAAAATTCTGTACTTCATTTGGTTCCTGCACGTTGATCAATTTATCATATTGCTACCCACAATACTTTGAACACACACACACACGCACACACGCGCATATATATATATATATATATATATATATATATATATATATATGATGGACTCACCGTCGATTTCTACGTATGAAAATCCGACAACCTAATCCAGTCTTTATGTTTGCGTTGTATCTTATACTTCAGTTCTGCTAGTGACATGCATACAAGTCCACATATTATGCAACAGTTGTCTTTCGTGTCTTAGCCAGTCAATACGACTAATTTTGAAATTTCTTATACCCTTTTGGCACAGATATCTCCAGTCTATGGCAACTTGCTTGAAGTTAGTATGAGGCACATTGACAACTGAGAGGTTACTCTTTGACTTGTTTATATATATAACAACACTATACAATATCTACAAATAACCGCATTCGAATCCACAATTATTTCTACTTTTACTAGAATAATTTGAAAATGTAACTGCTAACACCCACCCACCCAATAACCGTTAGGATAATACAATAGGCCTTGCTCCCCATACTGCACCACTGACCAGCATATATAAATAGTCGAGAGAACACATAACACAAATGATATGAACATTACGTTCAAACAAAAAACGGATTGCCGTCGATCGGTGTTGACCCCAGTGCCCAATTTTATATCCACACTCTATCCCCTGATATTAGGCACTTTAACCCATAAATATAGCATACTTTAACCCTCACTCTCTCTCTCCCTATATATATATATATATATATATATATATATATATATATATATATATATATATAGCTGACCGAAAAGTTCATGCCCATTTTTAGCCGTTCATGTTCCAACACGTTAGAACACGACAGATATATGCTTGCATTTACGATAAGAGCACACTTCAAAATATCTCTTGAGAAAGAAGGTTTAAAATTACTTAATTCGTGTCAATTTTGCATCCTTTTGAAAATGGAAGACTATAAGGTGCATTTGAGACACTTAATGCTTTTTTTTACCGTAAAGGCAAAAATACCTCGCAAGCAACAAAAAATGTGCTGTGTACAGCGAAGGTGCTTTAGCTGACAGACCTGTACGCTAAGTTTAGAGTTGCTGATTGTAGCCTTATTGATGAAGAACGTTTAGACAGCCTCCTACTACAGATGACGATCAAATTAAAACATTGATTGAGAATAACCTGAACTACACAAACGCGGGAATTGGCAGAAACACTAAATTTATCAAAATACACCATCCATGAGCACGTAGTGAATCTTGGATATTCAAGTCGCTACAATGTTTAGATATCACACGATCTGAATGATTTTTTGAATCGCATTTCATCTGTGATTTGTTGTATAAAAGCAATGAAAATGCACCCTTTTTGAATCAAATTGTGACGGGTGATGAGAAATAGATCGTTTCAGCAAAAAAGATCCTGGGGTAAGCAACATGAGCCAACTTTATCCACCTCAAAAGCAGGTCTTCATCTGTGCTGTGCATGTGCATCTGGTGGGATTGGAAAGGAATCCTGTACTATGAACTTCTGCCAAGTAACCAGTCAATTAATTGTGAAAAGTTCTGCTTGCAACTGGACGAATTAAAGGCAGCAATTCAAGAAAAACGGTCAGTATCAGTGAACAGGAAAGGTGTCGTTTTCGATCAGGATAGTGTCAGACCTTACGTTTCTTTGGCGACCCGGCAAAAATTGTTGCAATTTGGCTGGGATGTGTTACTTGACCCGCCATATTCATCAAACATCGCTCCTTCGGATTTCATTTCTCTAGATACTTGACAAATAATCTCAATGCTAAACGTTTTAATTTTTGGGGTGACGTAAAAAAACATCTCGAGTTCTTTGCCGAGAAAGCACAGAAATTCTGGGAAGATGGAATCTTTAAGTTGAAGGAAAAATGGAGAAAGGTTGTGCAACAAAATGGTTCATATTTATTTGAATAAGTATTTAATGACATAATATTGTTTTGTGTTTTAATTTCCCTTAAAAATCAGAATAAACTTTCCGGACAACCGAATAAATTCACTGGTTGACATCTACCATGAAAGATAGATAGTTAGGGGAGGACCGGGTCCATGGCCTGCACGTTCCACCGACCTCAATCCTTTGGATTTTTATATATGTGGCCGCATAAAACCATTGATTTATGCAGCACACATTAATAATGCAGAGATGCTTCATCAAGATGTTACGGGGACTTGCGAAACCATTCGACACCGTTTGAAAGGGTCCACCAGTCAATGATCCGATGGGTGCATGCGTGTGTAGAAGAAAGCGGAGGACTTTTGAACAGTTGCTGTATTGACGTATAACGATGGCCTTTTGGACATATGTTTATATGTACATGTTTTTTGGGTATGAGGAACCCGCCCCAAAGTCTGTAAACTATTTTTGATACATCCTGTATATATATATATATATATATATATATATATATATATATATATATATATATGCGAATGACATATATATATATATATATGAATGACATATATATATATATATATATATATGAATGACATATATATATATATATATATATATACATATATATGCGAATGACATTATATATATATATATATATATATATATATATAAAACACAAATTGCGATTGATAAATTGTCCTATAAATTACGTAAAAATGAAAATAACACTGGCATCTCATTTTAATAGATATATTTACCAAAATTACACAAAAACATCTTGAAATACTAAAGAGTAAATTTATTCAATAAAATTGCCATTGGCTTCAAACCCGACCTTCAGATGACTTTGGAATCTCCTGCAACTCTTCTGGACGGTCTCCTTGTTTCAGTTGATGAATGCTGCCATAATCCTTGCTTCAGTTCATTTTTGATGTTACAAGGAATTTTGTTGGTCTCTTGCTCAACTGAGCCCCAAACATAATAATCAAGTGTGTTGCAGACTTGGGAGTTAGATCACCAGAAGTAAGGGCTGATGTGGTTGCAGAAATTGTCTGAAAGACATGAATGGGTTTGCTTGTTTGTGTGGCATTATGCACAGTCCTGTTGGCAGACATAAAGTCTTTCAGCGGCCACCCTCTTGATCCAGGACAGCTCTACTTCCTCAAGCCACGTGATATAGGCCTCCGTATTAGGTCTGAGGTTCTGTAGGAAGATAAATGGAGGCATAATGTCGCCATCACTACCGAATTCCAAACACTTTCTTAATCACCATTAGACTTATCGGATTATTTCCAAGTTCAGTGCATTGTCCTCAGATTGACACCTAAACACGCTAAAATGTTTGTATTGGAGCTTCCGGCGCGAATTCCAAGCAGTAAAGTATGCCGTTTCCAATTTTCTAGCGGAGTGAATTGCGTCATGGTGCTCTTTCTCTCACAGACGGTTCCCAACTGACCAACAAAATTAAAAACAAACAACGCGCATGCGCGAAATTAAAAATACGAAATGTCGACAGTTAACCCAACGCAACTTGTATATATATAAATGTATATATATCGTGATGTCAGCTACGATTATCTGTGTATTTGCAATACTTTACCGATGCCATCTTAAAGCTGAATCAGAATTGTCTTTGATGTTTTTCATTTGTTTATCATAACTATAGTATATTCTGAAGCTGCTCTTCTTCAATGAGCACCTTTCATTCTGAACAATATAATCTGTGCATTTCGTTTTGAAAGTAAGAGAGCAGAATTACAATGTGGCTCAAAGATTCGTAATTTTATGATAGTTCTATGACATTTTTTGAATCACTGATCCGAACTGTCCGTGGGGAAACCACAATAATTATATTGAGTCTAGAAACATGTCCTTCCATCGACTATCTATTTCTTTTTTTCTCTTTCTTTTCTTCTCTTTACTTTTTTTATACAGTTATTTACTGATGTATAAATGATGGCTTTATCTTATTTCGTTAAAAAAAAAGAACTTGAAAAGCGAACAGCCTCGCCGTAGGCCTTATCGAATAATATTAATTTCTTTTGTGGTTGAATTTCGTCAGTTCTTTGATGTACCGCCTAAACTTTTCCTTGCGGAAAGACATCGAAAATTATTTTACTTTTTCAGGTTTTATCAGTCACCCACTTTCATGGAGAAGGTTTTTTTTTACTTTGTCATCTTAAGATATATTGGATAGCTTTATAAGATATTCCACCATCCTATAATCCTTACAACTACTACTACTACTACAACTATAAGATTTGTTGCTGCTGCTGCTGTTGTTACTACCACAATGGCGTACGACCATATCACATTGAAACGCCGGTTTTCGACTGATCTCCGAAGTTAAGCAACGCCGAGTGTGGTCAGTGCTTAGACGGGTGACCTTTTGTGACTATCAGATGCTGTAAGCATAGGAATGTGCGGGTGGTGTAAAGGATAGCGGCTCGGAATGAATATACCGTTACAAAAAATATGACTCCACCTCTTATCTCCCCCGCTATATGTTAAGCAGTAGGATTTGTTTTAAAAAAGAAATTGTTAATTCAATATTCAATCACAAAGACAGAATTATTCTTATTATATGCAAAAAATATGAGTCGGCATTAAATAACTCACAAAGTGTTGATAAAGCGTAAAAAACAAATTCCAACAACCATAGCATCCGTAAGAAATATTACAGAATTATTCACACGTGGAACGACACTTCTGTCAAAGAGCTGTTGTGTTTTCCTATAGCCAGTGTCGTTTAGGATCAGCGCACTTTTGTTAGGTTTTCGCGCTGGGATCAGAGTGTACTACCTGTTCTCTCTTCTTTTTAAATTTAAGAAGGAGGCTTGGTCCTGGGGCTTCCAATCCTACAGTAACACCTCCGACATTGCCTTAAATAGGAAGGGTTGGTAGATCACCGCCAGCGGTACAGTGGTTGGCGGGGCTGGGCAATTATTCTTCTTGACACATATGGACGCGTATGGACACGCCCCATCAAACATATTTTGTGTCACATGCTGGCACCATCGGTAGGCGGATAAATACTGCGCTCATTCAGGCTGGGATCAAAGTATAGTAAATATGCTCTTTTCCTATTAAAGTTATGATGGATGTCTACTTTCAGGCATTCCAACCCCGCGACAGAAGCAGACATTACAACCCTGCGGCAGAACCTTCGTCATTGCTCTAAAGAGGGAGGGTTGATGGATGCAATTATCGCGGGGACTAGAAGAAAATCATTGATATTCTAAAAAAAATGTTAATGTTTTTTGACAAGCCTTGAAAAAAAAATCAATTCTCTCAGTTGTGCTCTGGTAATACTTGGCTTCTAAAAATAACTTCTTCTTCTTCTTTCTAGCTTTTTTTATTTGTTTATTTGCTTTTGTTTATTTGCTATTTGATACGATCCTTTAATAAGTACTTGACCTCTGACCTGGGCTAAAGGAAGGTTCTTCTTATAATGTTATCGGACATCCTGGAAGTTAGCATCAGCCATTCAGATGGAAAGCAGAGAGGGATCTCACGGTTGATTCGTAGAAAGAAGTTTAGTTTTGGAGGCGTTAAAATTAACAAACCACCTTTAATCCTAGTTAACGCCGGATTTTAGGTCGGTTTGGACATCGATTATTCGAAATGCGATATTTTATAAAATTGGTTCGGTTCATAACAGCGAAAATAACGGTGATCTGTCTGAGTGGCTTTATTTGATGACACTGAGAATGCCATTTCTTGTATTATAAACGTATTAATTGAGGCAATTCACGAGCTCGGCCCTCCCATCTCTTCTTCCTCCCGACGTAATGGTGCTAGTGTCTTCGAAGCATTCACCACCACTTCTGTAAGTGCCATTTTATTCGCTATATCGCCTTTGCCGCGTTCGTCTCCCAGAAGCCATTTTCTATTATCTTCCAATTAGCATTTTATTATGTTCCCTTTTTCCCGCTGAAGTCACTTTATTTTATCGGTTGACCAGATTGTAGGATATGGCCATTTTTCTGAAAAATAAGTAATTAAATAACAAAAATAAATAAATAAATAAGTAAAACGTTAATGACACTTGTTCTTTTTTATGTGTCGTGTTCCTTCTGGTCGTGAGCAATCGATGGCTCTTCGTAACTTCCTATCTATTTCAAGTCTAGGCTTAACCGTTATCAACCCCACACATCCGCCTAAACTGTGCCTCTTACTCTGTAACCTCGAGTGGCTCTTGGAGCTTTGTACAACGTGAACATCATCGTAAAAGAATAATCTTCCCTTTTTTATCCCCACTCTGCCATCCAAATTTGCTAGGTAGATTACTCTCTGTTTTTTTCTGCCCCTCCTTCTTTCAATATGTCTTATGAGTGTTAAATTTTCCAAGCCCCCTTCCTCATTATATGTCCCACAAATTTCTCTTTCTGATTTTAACAGAAGGTTCCTTAAAACTTCCTCGGTGCTTACGTGTTGTACCCGTGGTATTTTCAACATCGTGACCACATGTCAAGTCAAGTCCCTTTCAACGGTAAGGAAATTCGTTGCTACACAGGAGGATAGATGTGATATCGCACCTATTTCTTTGTTTTTAGCGAAATTTTCCTGTTTCTTAATATTTTGCTTAATTTCTAGAAGTGACCTTTGTTATTCTTGTGTGCATTCTTATCTCATCCTAAATTGTTTGTTATTGCTCGACGTAGATAGTTACATTTCTGTATTTTCTTCAGTTTTCTTCCTTATAAGCCGTGTTCAGTCATGGCTCTCCACAACTTCCTGTCCCTTGCAGCACTTAGTAAACCATGTCCACCTGCTATTTCTCCCAAGCCCTGTTCCGCCATCCGTTTCTTAAAGATCATCAAGTATATTTTGCGTTGTATTCCTCTCTCTGTCTCTCTTGTCCTCAATCTGTCCCGTGACTATCAGATTTTCTAAACCTGCCTTCCTCGTTTTGTTTCCCAGGCACCTCAACCGCCTCTTCCTGATGTTAAGTATTATTTTCCTTTTTGTTTCCATTTCCCCCCCAAAAAAAAAACTTCGTTGTTACTCACATGTTCAGTCCACGGTATCCTCAGCATCGTTCTGTAGAACCACATTTCTGTTGCTTCAGTTCTCCTCATCATCTTTGGGGAGATCGTCCAGTACTTACTGACATACAGGAGGACAGGTATCACATAGCACTTTAGCACTATTTTCCATGTTTCTACCGAAATATTCTCATTGCTTCCAATTCAAAACTCACACCTTTCTTTGTCTCTCTACTCTCTGTCTTATATAATTAGTTTTTTTTCTTCTCGCTTTGTTTTGCAGGAATTTTTGTAGTTTTCCTTCTGAGTTCTCCGTCAGCACAATATCTTATGACAAGATTATAATACATCTGTGCGGATAATACCTCCTGTAGAATTTCTAACTCTTCTAGGATTATCTAGTTTTATAAATTAAATAAACCCGGCGAGAAAAGTTATCACTATCTTACTCTTCTTTCCATTTTTGCATACTTGATTCATTATTTTCCTATCTGCATGCAGTCTCTTTGTTCCCAGTTATACTCCTATGAATATTGGAGTTGTGGAAAGTATGGCATTCATTTCTGGGGTTCTTAATATTTCATTTTCTGTGCAGTTTTTGTTGCTTCTTTTGTTTTGATTAAGAGATTTGTTTGATATCAGGGAAAAATATCGATTTCTTTTCTATTAAC
Source organism: Acanthosepion pharaonis (assembly GCA_903632075.3). Lineage (NCBI taxonomy): Eukaryota > Metazoa > Mollusca > Cephalopoda > Sepiida > Sepiidae > Acanthosepion > Acanthosepion pharaonis. The sequence goes on along the minus strand of CAHIKZ030000779.1, from coordinate 1,086,059 downwards.
CACCACCACTAGCAGCATTATAAATCTTCAGTACCACTGGCATCAAAAGATTGGTCATGATGACCGCTATCCACCCTGTTCATTAAAAAGTCATTGATCATTATATTAGAATAACAACTTCAACTGTCATTATCGCAATCATTTCCACGGCTATCTTCACTATCAATTTATTTTTTCTGACCAATCGCAGCCTATCATTATTATAGTCAATATCTTTCTCAATAATTTCATCGTCGTCATAGTATCAGTATACTAGTTATTTGTTAGTATTTTCTACATGATAACAACTATTACGAATAATAATAAATTCCATTGTTAGAACTGCTAAGAAAGTTGGTTCACTGTGTCGTTCAAGACAATTGTTCTCTTCAGAATCTATCTTCCATATCCATAGGTCAACATTCGCCCATGTTCGGAATATTGCTGCCACATAAAGTCTCGTACTCCTGCTATTTATCTAGAGCTTCTTGATAAATTCCAAAGAAGAATTAGCAATATTATTGGTCTTGATATTATTGGTCAATATTATTGGTCTTCGCTTCAGTCACTTTCCTACTAACGTAAGATTACCTGCCTGTGACTATTCTATAAATGCTTTCATGGTAATTTTTCGGATGAGCTCTTCGCTATAGCGCCTAGATTTTTTGAATTTAGGCGTAGTACTTGACTGGCGTTGAGATCTCATCTATTTACAATTGAGATGGCTAAATATGAATACGTTCTATGCTAACAGCTTCTTTTGTCGCTCTTCTCGTTTGTGGAATTCTCTTTCGGCTCCATACTTTCCAGCTAACGTTAATCTTTAAAATTTTAAATGCGATATCATTCGCTATCTACTCTTCTCCTGATTACTGTTTTTGTTCTCTCTGCTTAGTAATGTTTCTATTTCTAATTCTTTCACACACAGTAGCCACTTGTGTCTTAGTGGTTTACTGCTATGCATAGAGTGAACAAATAATAATAATAATAATAATAATAATAATAATAATAATAGTCATCAAAGACTCCAAAAATAGAATGACTTTCTTATTGGAATGACAGCTGTTGCAGAGTGTAATGTATCTTTGAATATCTTAAAAAACTATTCAAATACAAGGTTCTTGAAGTGGAAATCTAAAACATGCGGTACATGAAGACATCAATAATTCCAATTGTGGCTGGGTCTCTGAATTTGGAAAAAGTTCTGATAGACAAATTTAAACGATCTCTGTTAATCCATGTCTTAAAATACCAAAACAGTAGCACAGCTCAAACCTTACGAAGGTCTTTATCTATATAAAATGTCTGTGATCTTAGGTTGTTTTAGTTTAATTTTAAATTTTTGTACAAAAATGTTCATTGAAAAATATTATGATGCCATTTCTGAACTTGGGTTTCTGGTTGGAATCCGAAAGGAACAGAAATAATAATAATAATAATAATAATAATAATAATAATAATAATAATAATCCACAAATTATACAGAATTTTAAGATACCATCCTCTGGAATTTTAGCGTTCAGACTGCTCAGGAAATTCAGGTAAATCGATCAGACATGTGTGAAAAATCAGATTGAATGCACACATCTTCTGATAGATATTGCAGCCCGAGCCGACAAACAGACATATTTGAGAAACCAGGTAAATACAAAGACCTCAAGAGAGAAATCGATAGAATGTGGCATCTCAAGACGGCAACATCACCTGTTGTTATTGGAGAATGATATAAAAAAGAGCAAATATATATGTGGATCAAATTCTTGGTAGCCTTAAAATATGTAAATCATACTCGAGGAAACTTCTCACGCCCTGTGCAGATTTCTGTCCATGCAGTGAGAGCAAAATTACATATTTTCTCTCTTTCTGATTACACGGTACCTCACATGTAAGCATCTTCTGTAACTAAATAAAATGTTGTTTCTTGAAATCTCTCGTTAAGACTTGGGAACAACTCGTACTACACAAAGCAAATGATAATAATAATAATAATAATAATAATAATAATAACAAGGATCTTAAAATGAAAGTCTCAAAAATATGACACATGAAGACATCAATATTTCCAGTTGTAGTTGGAAACCTCGGACTGATTGAGAAATATTCCGATAGATTGTATTCACAAGTACAACTCATACATTTACAAAAGGCTTGATCCATGTAAAATGTGTGTGATCTTATGTTGTTTTATTTTTCATTTAATTTTAGGAATATTTTCATGATAACATTTTAGATTTTTAATCTCTGGTTGGGACCCGGAAGGAAATGAGTATAGAACAGAAACCAAAGGAAATAATAAAATAACAACAATAATAATAATAATAATAATTACCATGATGCTATCCCAGGCATGTCTTTCATGGATTCTAATTGTAATTGATTGAATGCGTTAATATGAACGTTTTCTTTTAGAAATTTATGATATCTCGTTCAATGTCACAAATTTGCTTGTCAGTATCCTGATCTTTCCAGTTGGGACATAGGAGATGATTCCCTGTGCATCTCTGTTCATCTTTGATTGGCAGAAGAGAATCGCGGTCAGGTTTCGAGTGGGCTGCTCATTTAAGCTTGAAGAATGTGGCAGCCAAGGCAACTTGGCAATCACAATTACATATTTTTTGACGTTGATAATTTTTTTATTTTATTTTCAGTGTAAAGTAAATAAAAACACTGTACCTGTTAAATATCACTTAAGGTCGGAATTTGCGCAAACAGAACGCATATTGCCTAACGTTGGGTAATGCGCAGCTTTTATCAGACATTTTAACCGTATCATTCACATTTGGCTGTGATGGATGTGCTTTGTATACACTTAGCAAACTGGTTATCACGAAGGGAATATTGGGATTCGTATATTTTATTTCATAATAATAAAAATAAAATGAAGATGAAAATTTTTGCCAACAAGCAATGGAGCACAGAGATGGAACAGATGGAACAGTAACGGCAGCAACCAATGTCTTTATGCCAGGTTTTCCTTAATTCCTGACGATTAGCCTTTTTTTTTCTTCTGATAGAGTGAGTAAAAACACATGATAAAATTCGTCAAATATTGGTAAAGTTAGAGTGCAAACACTAAGTTGTTTCACTATAAATGATTCACTGGAGTGAATGACAGTTTTGATGGGTTTCTTTAATAAATCCTCTCCGTTATATACAGTACGGGGGAATATTCGTACACATACACATTTTTAATTTATTGTATTTCCAACTAATGAATATAATTAACTGGACTCAGACGCATAATAACTAAATAAAAAAAAATGATTTAATGTGTGGCACCTTGCATTATTAGAAATATTCCTAGAAATATGATTTAATTTTTTCTTACTCAGTTTATTAAACAGGTTGTTAATTTTTTTTTAAAAACGGAAAATAACTGAGTTGAAAATAATTCACTAAGAGTGTACTAGACGATCCTAAGGAAAGAAGAAGGAAAGAAAGGAAAAAGGAAGGAAGGAAGAAAAAAGAAAGAAAGAGAAATGTATGACGCATGACCCAATTGAGGGTGGAGATAGGAGTCAGAAAGAGATTTAGGTCAGCGTCTTGGCCGATTTTCGAAAGTCATTTTGATAAGAATGTCGGTCAGAGCACCTAGCCTACTTTTGCATGGAAAGACACCTTATCAATTTGGATAAAGAGAAATTTTGGGAACAATGAAACAATCTTAATCAGAGAAAAAGTGTCTTTGGGTTGAGGGGAGTGATCGGTGGAACGATATACAGACCTGTTAAGAATTGGACACCCACGTTAATAAAGTAGAGACATTTCAATGTAGATAATTAAGATTTTCGACTATCAGGAAAAACAAAGAGGTAAAAAGAGGGACAATTGCCTTTGGCTCACAGAGGGCGCCAAGAAGGCGGAAAAGATCCTTTCTAAAGTCAAGACTAATTAGCAGCGGGCTGTTTGACAAAGTCCAGGTGAGAAAAGCCAAAGATTGTCATTTTGCGTACGTGCAAAAAGGGAAAAATTGGATTTTTTTTTTTAAACAAGAACGATGTAACCACGCCCGCAAACAGAGGGAGGATGTTCGATCAATAACAATTGGTCGAATACGATCACGTGACCTGCGGAAGAAAAAAGAAATGTTCGACCAATAACAATTGGTCGAATACGATCACGTGACTTGCGGAAGAAAAGGGAAAGAAATGCTCGATCAGGAACGATTGGTTGAAAAGCGGTCACCTGACATACGAGAGACTAAGAGAGATGGATGTGCGCCGCCCCACCAAAGGTACTATGAGGGAAGTAGGGGTGAAAACAATAGCGATAATGGAGAAGACAGAATTAATGCAGTTTTGGAATTATCGAGAAAACCCTGACGCCGACAGACCCACCCCAGTTTGTTGCGGCGTCAATATAAGCAGGACCCCAGTCGACAGAAATCAGTAGAGTTGGAGTTGCAGTTGGAGTTGAGAGTTGGACCGCGGGCAGGGATAGAGCCTGAACGCGGCCATCAGGCCCGATTCACTCGCCCCTTTGCGGGCAGAAGAACCCTCAGACAAGAAGAACTTCCAGCCCAAGTAGATGAAGAAGAAGATTGCCTGAAAGCCTGAGAAGAATTGGAGATGCAGACAAGCCGAAAGTCGATGAGAAGTTAGAGTTCATCCCGGACGGCAGCGAGAAAGAACCCTCAGACAAGAAGAACTTCCAGCCCAAGTAGATGAAGAAGAAGATTGCCTGAAAGCCTGAGAAGAATTGGAGCTGCAGACAAGCCGAAAGTCGATGAGAAGTTAAAGTTCAGCTCCGGACGGCAGTGAGAAGAGACCACCTCAGACGACAGAGAGTTGCGGCTAAGTTGAAACAAGAAATCTTCCACCAAGTTGAAACAGGAAAACTACCAGCCCAAGCAGACGAAGAAGAAGAAATACAACTCAAGTCGGAGAGAAGAATCAACTGCGAATGATCGATAGAAATTAGCCCCAGTGTCGAACTGAACCACACTCCGACATACATACATGATTCTAGAAAGTAGGTAATTCGACATTTTCTATTGTGTGATAGAAGCTTGGTGCCATAGTCCACAGAGCGGGTCGGGAAATGAGAACACTTTTGTTTTTATGTAACGGACTTTAAGATATAAAAGGTTGTTACCCTTTTTATCAGCAATTTTGTTTGGTGTCGTGAGTTTTTTATTTTATTTGTGTTTTGCCACCCCGTCGGACTCAACTTGTATCGGCCCCGATCCTGCTGGTCCCGTCTGTCTAAGATCTAAACACAGCGTGGGTAGACAGACCGGAGATCGGTATAGTTGCTTTAGTGACCAGGTATTGGAAGCGAGTCGGGAAAGGCGAGGCTGGTGATCATCTGACCAAAGGGTTGGAGCGGCACGCTTGGACCCAGGAGGAGCGACCAGGAGGAGCGACGTCACCGTTGGCGCCGTAACCAAAGGATCCGACACTGGGCCAGGTGTGTAACCGTCACAATGGAAATAAAACCCATTTATCCATTTTGATGGGTGCAAAAAAGTTTTCTTACAATACAAAAAGAATACATAATCTTCATTTAATACTTTGTAGAACAGCCATTCTTCACTTTTACAATCAACCTCTTCTTGTTGGTCTCAATTAAGGATTTGCAAATTTTAGTTGGTATTTTCTTCCATTCTTCTTCGTATATTGTCTTCAAATCCGGGATGCTTGTTGGAGATCTCGATTGGATTTGAATTTTCAAATAACGCCACAAATTTTTGATTGGGTTTAAATCAAGGGAGTGACTTGACCATTTCAGGATATTTACATCCTCAGCAAGTCATTTCTTCATAGATTTTGCAGTGTGCTTAGGATCATTATCTTGTTGGGAGATCCAATCAGGAGGAAGCTCAAGATTTTCAACTGAAATCATTAAATTTGCTTCCAAAATATTTTGATTTGCTGTTGCATTCATTCTACCATTGATTACTGATATGCTGCTACAAAAACATCCCCAAACCATGATTCTGCCGCCACCAAATTTCAATATTGGAACTGTGTTCTTTTGTTTGAAGGCATCGCCATCTTTCCTCCATACATGACTTCTAGAATTACGTACAAACAACTGACTTTTGGTTTTGTCTGTCCATAATAATCTTTCCCAATTATGTTTTCATTATCCTTATGTTCACGAATGATTTCAACCTGGCATCTCTGTGTCTTTTAAATAGCAGTGGATTTTTTTGTTTTCCGAGTGGAGCTTGACTTTAGATTGTTCCTATAAATTTAATTGCTTATTGTCCATTTAGTGACACAAATTCCTGATTAAAGCAAATTATCCTGCAACTCTTGACGAGTAACCATTGGATTTTGTTTAATTTGGCACATTAATTTCCTCGAAGATCTTGAAGAAATCTTCCGTGGGGCACCTGTTCTTTTTTGGTTTTCAACAGTTTTGAGTTTTTTATACCTTGCAATGAGTGAATTAATGGTAGTAAATGAATGTTCAGGTTGTCTAAGATTTTCCTATAACTTTTACCTTCTTTTCAGAGCTTAACAATCAGTTCTTTGTGCGAATTTAGCAATTCTCTACCTCTTCCCATGACAACTTTCTTGCATGAATATCAATTACAGAATGTTCTGTTTGTATTTTTTAGGCTAAAAATAATTACTGATAACATTATTGGAACAATCCAGAATATTCCACTTGAATAATGTAGAATATTAAAGCAATTTAAGTCTTAAAATCTGAAATTTGCACAGTACGAATACTTTTTTCACCTATTAAAATGGATAAATAGGATTTATTTCTATTGCATTTCTATGCATATTTAGTTATTATGCATCCGTGTACAGTTAATTATGTGACAAATATGTTTATTCATTAGTTGGAAATGCAATAAATTAAACATTTGTATATGTGCGAATATTTGTTTCAACCCACTGTATTTAATTATTACAGTTAATGAAAGTTTGGACGGATTTATTTAACAAATATTTTCTGTTATATACGCAATCACGAGCAAATAAAAAAATATGGGAATTAATTTTCACTGGAGATATTGTCTTGTGTGAAGTTTGTTCAAATGAATTATGCTATTTTTAATGAGACCTTAAATTTGTACATGATGCAGCTACAATTTTAAATTAATGCTATTTCTTTTTCACCATAATTAAAATAAATACATTATTCCTTGTTCACTTCATAAATTGCAAAGATGGAAGATAATTTGATTCTTTTAAGTGTAGAATGATACAAAGTAAATATTGATAGATTCAAAAGATGGATGTACGAAAGAAGAATAAACTTTTTCAGTCTATTACTGTTGAGTTGGAAATTGTTAGCTTGTATGCGTCTTATGGTCACCAAAATGGCAGAACCAGAAGTAATAAATAAAAGGTGTTCCAATAACTTGGACCCATTTTAAATGCGAATTAATTTTAAGCGTCTAATGACTTTTTTTCTTTTCCTTTCAGATTTGGTGGACATTTGGGTGATATTATTTTTTACACATAATTGCCATGACTTAAATAAAATGATCCAATAGAGGAATAAATAAATTTACACCAATAACACTGATTTATTTACCGCTGAATTTGAACCGTCTTAATGAAACACCCTTATATATAATCCGTGTTAATGAAACACCCTTTATGAGTCTATAAAGATAACGAGATGAACATGAGATAGACGGTACTGACCAGCGACGTTACTTGAGATCGCCATAAGCTATTTTTGGATTCAAACTACATACTTTATCTAGCCAGAAAGCAAAAAGTGGTACATTTTTACTGCATAAACTGGAAGCACCCTAGTTGTATCTAGGTAAACATTTATTGATTTCTAAAAAAGACAAAAACAGGGTAAGTGTCAATGACCAAGCTGTTAGCAGTATATAAATGTGGAATCGATGAGCTAATATGCTCATTGAGATAATGTGTTCATTTTGTACTATGACCATTGCAGAAATCAAGATTAGGGTTAAATGATGAAATTAACACTGATGTTTTGGTACGAAAAAAGAAAATTAATGTACATTAGTATAGTATTTTCCTTTCTACCCCAGAAAATTAACATAACTGGTCCAAATAGAAATAACAAGTCTGGTAGAATCAACATACCTGGACCAAGTGAACATTGTCTTCTTCGTCTTCAATGTGCCTTCTGCATTCAGAACGTGAGTGATCATGGCTCTCCACAACCTTTGTAACTCTTAGCAATGTTTACCTTTACATTGTCCCCACTCCCTTTTTTACCATCTACGAGTTTGTTAGGCACCGTATATGTCGGCGTACAAGGCGACCTTTTAACTTTAAAAAATCCCTCCCTACAAAAAAATAAATAATAATAATAATAATAAAAATAAGGGAACGTCTTATACTCTAGGTATAAAATGTGAACCTTAAATCCTGTGGTTTATTGTAAGTTGTTAACCTGGGAGATTTTTGACGATAGACTAACCTCTGCCCCATCTCCTTTTTGAGATGATGGTGAATAAAAACACAACTGGATGTGTGTCTCACCAAGCCGTTTAAAAATCGCATTCAAGAACAGTGGAACGTATGGAACATTTAGCGGGCAATGTCATTCAGGCTACCGTAATAGCTTACCGAAAGCGCAGCGCACACTCATGAGGTATTGTAGATTGTGCTAGTTAACTGAGATATCTCCCCACCGTTTTTTCATTAGAAGTTGAGTGAGAAGAAAGTATGAGCTTACTGAATTTATTTAATAAAGTCAATACATTTTAAAATACGATTTTGGGGTCGTCTTCTACGGCGAATATAACCTACATTGATAATTTGAGGGTCGTCTTATACACCCAGTCGCCTCGTACGCCAGTATATACGGTAAGTTACTCGCTGTTGCCTTCACTATGTCTTGTGAGTGTCAAATTTTCCAACCATCCTTTCCTCATTATGCGTATAAATATTTTCAACTGTCTTTTTTATGATTCTAAGTAGAAGTATCCTTTTTGTTTTCATTTTCCTCGTTGCTCACATGCCCCGCTCATGGTAACCTCAGCATTCTTCTGCAGAACCACGTCTCTTCTATCGCAGTTCTCCGGTTCGCCTATGAAGAAATTGTTCATTAATCAATGTCATATAGAAGAAATGATGTTACGCAGTAGTTCAGTACACTTTACTTTGGTTTTAATGAAATGTTCCTGTTTATCTATGCTGCTTATAAATCTCTAGATTCTTGAGAAAATCCAAAGAAATGTCTGTATGTAATCAATCCTAACCTTACAGATTTACTTTAGTCATTTTCTCACAGATGAGATGTGACTTATATAAATATTTTCATGGCATTGTTCGGATAAGCTTTCCTCGTTCGTTCCACGACTGCATGAATTTAAGCGTACTACTAGATTAGCAACTAGATCTCATGTAGCTGGATGTAGTTCTATTCAGATTGTTTCTTTACTCTAACTTCTCGCCTGTAGAATTCTGTTCCGGTTTCTTGCTTCCAGCCCACCTACAATCTTCAAATGCAACACCAATCAACAACTTCTTTCTGAATTCTGTTCTTTTATTGTACGTTTTCCTCACTAAAATCTTCTCACTTCAGGTAATGCCTTACGTCTTAGTGGTATTAACGCCTTTCTTTGAGTGATATGATTAACAAATTGATTAAAAAACGAAAACTCAAACAAGTACAGAAATTTAAATATCTGGGAACTCTTTTAACAGAGAACGGAAAGAGCGACATTGAAATCCAAAGCAAAGGAAGCATTTCAAAAGGTAAGCAGAGTACTAAGAAATAGGAAAACTTCGCTAGAAACAAGGAAAAGAGTCCTAAACTGCTGTGTGGTATCTGTCCTCCTGTATGACAGTAAGTGCTGGATGATCTCCTCAAAGATGAAGAGGAGACTTGAAGCTACAGAAATCTACAGTGAACAGACATGCGTGCAATAACGTTTTAGAGAAAATGGAAACCAAAAGGAAACTAATACTTAACATAAAGAAGAAACAGTTGCGGTTCATAGGGAACATAATGAGGAAGCTTGGAAAATCTGATACTCACGGGGCAGATAAAAGGCAAGTGGTCACAGAGGAAGACAACACATGACATTCTTACCTTGAATAAATGGATGGCGGAACAGGGCTTAGGAGAAAAAGGTTTATTAAGAGCTACAAGGAATAGGGAATTGTGGAGAGACATGATCGCCTTCGTCCTGAAGAGACACGGCACATAAATATGAAAATGTAAAAAATACTTTTACCAAGATTTTCTAAAAACGAAAGATTTCCAGAATAATTTTATTCATTTGGGATTAAGTCTTGAATGTTTGATTAAAATCCTACAATTTTTTGATTTTCGCAAGAATTTCCAGATCAATGTGTTTTTCACCACAAAAAGACGTTCGAATTTTAAGCGTACACATTCATGGTCCTACGTTGACGCCAGTAAAACAAGGTTTTCAACCAAAATTTTTGTATATTCTTAAAAGGATATTTTTTTTTACATATAAATCATTTGGTCTTCTAAATAATAACATAAATATTTTGATGATAAAACCTTATTTTTATTGAGTGGAAGGAATTTCAGGTTATTACCTGCATGAAAACATTTGAGAAATTACTTAAAAATCCTTTTTCATCATGAATACTCACTTCACAAGAATATTTTCAGGTACATATACATATATACACATACACACACACACACACACACATATATATATATATATGTACTACTAACAGATTGTATTTGTAACAAAATTGTATCATTTAATCATAATAATTCAGTCGTGTAAGTGAAAGTGCTGAAGTGTTTGTTTAATCTTATCCGTTATATATATTATCATATATATATATATATATATATATATATATATATATATATATATATATATATATATATATATATATATATATATATATATCAATTAGAGTGAATGAAGGTTTTGGTGGATTTGTTTAATAAATAAATCATTGCTTCATAATTTTTAAAACCGTATTTTCATAAATATTTCTCCTGTCATCTATTTTTACTTCGAATTTTAAAACTTCCTGCAAATGTTTAATCGGTAAAGATTTCGTTTTTTAATTCACCGTGTTTGTTTTGAAAAAAGTTATATTTGCAGTGTCAAAATTCAGTTGTAAGTCGTAATACCAATGTGTTTACCTCAAGAAAACAAAAACTAAACGATGTTACCTTGGCTTCTAAAAATAACTTCTTCTTCTTCTTCTTCTTCTTCTTCTTCTCTATCTATCTATCTATCTATCTAATTCTTCTCATTATCTCTCTTTCTCTATATAGCTCTCTCTCTCACTCTAATTCTAAATGATCTATCTATCTATCTATCTATCTATCTATCTATCTATCTATCTATCTATCTATCTATCTATGCATGCATATCCGTGTGTGAGATAATTAGGTATTATTATTATTTCCTCGAAAGATGAAGAGGAAAGAAATTCTATTCGTGATGTTTAATTATACGAAATTAACCATTCGAGATGATATCATGATAAATAAATAATAAATCTAAGAACTGGGATGAAACGAATTGTGCCGATCGAAAAAAAAAAAGTTATTCTCTAAATTTTAATCTTGAAGCAGGTTTGAATGCAATAATTTCCAAAAAAAACAAACAAACAAAACAATAAACAAAAACTAAAAAAAAAAAAATGGTCGCGAGTCGAGCTGGGTAACTATTTCGAACATCATTATTAATCGGATGTAACTAATTTCCTTTGCTGTCTCTGAAATTGTTTTTCTTTCTATTACATTTTAAATAGATTCAGACGAATTGCTTTAATAACTTCTGATGAAAGATGAAACTTAGGCGATTCTCAATTCTTAATTAAATGGAAGATTGTATCGAAAAACTTTTAGGCATCTTGCTTTGTCGAAACATTTGCAAGTGAAGATTAAAATAAAAGCGATACCATATATTAGCTCAGCTGTTGGAAATTACACATCTCACTTCAATTTAGCAATTAAATATTATTTCATGTATACAGAAAAAATACACTGCATTTAGTGCACGAGAAATACAAGCAAATATAACATATTTTATGGGACAGATGCAGTATCGTAAGTATAGTTTAAAATCGAGGTGGTTTAATCATTTTAATGAAAAATGAAAATTTCATGAAACAATGTTTCTAGAAATTTCTTGAAAATATTTTGTCTTGCTGGTGTTTGAAATATTTCTTCTGTTTTAGTTTTTCTACAGTTCTTACGAAAAGCGCTCTTCGACGTAGTGTAACGATTAACAAACTAGTCTCACTAGAACAATTACAGCAGAGTAGTGTCTTCGAATCTCACTGGATGCTCCATAATTTCGGCCTTTTGTCACACCTAAGCAACGCGCCGTAAATTACTATAGTGCTTGAGAAAAACAATATACAGGGTTATTCGAAAAAGAATGAACCGATTTCATGACGCATTGCTCCAGTTCTTAAGCGTCGTCATAGAATGAGTCAGTGACCATGTGAAAGAGGAGTTTTCTAAGTTTTGAATGGCTGTCACAGGGTCTCTGTAGTCGCGTCATATATCCGGCAACATTCAGTTGTTTGTTTACCCCCGGAAAGGCGAGTCCTCAGGAAAAGGCGTTCTGCATTCTCGAGTTCGCGAAAACAATGCATTTTTCGAAGGCAATTCGACATTAATCCGTTCTCTCCTAAGGGCATTCGACGATGATTTAAATATTTTCAAGAAGGTGGGTGTCTGTATAAAGGAAAAAAAGTCCAGGACGACTACGAGTTTCAGAGGAAGAAGTGGCGAGATTCCGTGCTGTGTTTGAGGTGAGTCCACGGGTGTCCACAAATCGATCACTTAATCCACTATCTGGCGTATGCTAAGAAGACGTCTACATTTGAAATCTTACAGACTACGCCTTGTTCAGGCACTTACCAAGACCAAGCTTTGTTTTTATTAAGTTTGGGGTATCTTTTCATCATATATGCTCATTTATTTCTTCAAATCAAGTGTAAATAGGTTCGCCTATCGCCCGGTTCATAGTCTTCTAAACAGGAGTAAAAGTTTATACCTTATTTACTGTCTAGGATTGGGTTTCCGATTCCTTCTAAAATCTTTTCATTCCTTTTTACTACAAGTAGTCTTCGACGTTTTAGTGACATTATCGCCTTGCTTAAGGTGAATTCATTAAAAAAATATTTCGGGTACCTAATTATAATATATTCTATATATTACAATGTAGATTATTTATACAGAATTTTTTTAGTTTGAAGATAGTTTTGTTCTTTTGTGTGGCTGAAAACATTACTTGAGTCCACTGCTACATTTGATCTAAGCCTGAAAATCAGTGCGTTGTGTAGTTGGCGGTAACGTGGATCAATTTATGTTGAACGAAAAATAATTGTGTCATATTTCTTTTTAATAGCTGAGAAAAGTAGCATGTGTCTTGATACAAAAAGGGAGTGTGACAGATTTTTCCTTTCGGAAAAAGAAAGAAAAAGGGCTGAACCAATTGTTCAAGACATCGTGAAATCGGAACAAAACAAAACAAATTTAAAATAATGAAAATTATTCCTTTTACGAGCGAATCAGACAAATACGTAGGAACATTCTGTAAGCGTAAATAGAAAAAATGTTTAGAATTTCGCATTTTTTGTTTTTAGATTAATCGTTGGATAAATAAAAATAATCTGGAACTGAGGGTAAAAATGAATGTAAAACCTCGATGCACAAAGAACAGTAAAAATGAAAAGAAATAGAATAAACTGGCTCTATTATTGATTTTCCCCCGTAGTAATCGTTCCGAAATTGCCACAAAACGGAATGGCCTTTCAAGTCTTTCTTTTCCTTTATATTTTTTTTTTCTTACATATTTTCGTTACCTTCTTTTGTTGTATTTTCTTCTTTTCTCTATTTTCTTTCTTTGTTATTTGTCCTCGCGTCTTTTCCTTTTAATCCCCCGGTAATCAGTCTTAGAATTTATTTGTATTTACACATACAAATCCCTTCCCGTTCCTCCAACACCATTATCTTTGATTTGAATGGCTCATCGTAAGAAGGATTTGAGATTTATATATATATATATATATATATATATATATATATATATATATATATATATATAATATTTCATTTATTAATTCGACATATTTGATTACTTAAAATAGCGTTTAAGTAATAAAATATGGAATGTCTGACTAATGAATGAAAAATGCATTCCTAAATTGCTTTGTTTATGTTAGGATGCGAAACTTAGCAGATATATATATTTCGAGAATCGGGAAAAATCTGTATTTAAAAGCACTATTTGGGCTTTGCCTGGCCATCAGATTTTCTGTAGATAAATGTACGTAAGATCCAATGACAGTTTTCCCTAGGTTCGAATCCCGCCGGAGTGGTCATTTTTTCTAATATTTTTTGTATATAGAGGACTGTAGATGATGATAAATAAATTTGCTATTTAAAGAATAAACAAAGCATCTAGTCAAATGTTTGTATCCACTAAAAATAGCGTTTAAGTAATATATATATATATATATATATATATATATATATATATATATATGAAGGAATATAAGGTGTGCTATATTTATGGGATAAAGTGCTCAATATCAGAGATAGAGCGTGTGTAAATATAAAAGTGAAGATTAAAGTCAACGGTTATATAACTTGTTGCGACCGAACAACTCATTTTTACTCTCATCTGTCCAAAGAACTCTTTCCCAATAAGAATTTTCCTTATCTTTATGCTCTGTCACAAATTTCAACCTGGCATCTCTATGCCGTTTCAGAAGAAGTGGTGTCTTTATTGGGGAGCGAGACTTTATACTGTCTCTGCGTAGTTCATTACTAATCATTTGCTTAGTTACGTTAACTCCTGACAAATCAGATCATTCTGAAGGCCTTGTCTGATGGCCATTGGGCTATTTTGGACCTGTCGCATCAACTTTCTTCGTAATCTGGGAGAGATCTTCCTGGAAGCACCGGCTCTGCCTTTGTTCTCAACAGTATTACGTCTTTTAAATCTTGCAATAAATGAACCAAATGTTGAAAAGGGTATGTTCGTGGCACTGGAAATGGTTCTGTAACTTTTTCCATTGTTCCATAGTTTAACAATTAGCTCTTTTTGATCACAAGTCATTTCCTTACGTCTAGCCATTATTAGAACCGCTATCAGTGAACAGTGACAGCAGAATGATCCAATTTTGAACAGAATGTTGCAATAGAGGTACTGAGAATATTCTAGAACAGCTTAGAATCTTCTACTTTGAAGTACAACCAAAATCTACCGTATTATAATGCAAAAATTGATACTATACGAACACTTTTTCCACTATTCGAAATATAAAAATTTGCATAACTATCGCTTATCGATAAATTTCTAATCTTAAATTGTAGATTCTGATTCTATGCCCTAAAATACATATATAACATTGTTATTCGAGGTTTTCATTCGCTATAAGTGAGAATAACAAGCATTTGTTTACTGTACGATGACTTATTCAACCCCACTGTATTATTTTGTTCTCGGGATTTTCTTTTCTTCTCTCTCCCCATTTTGATATGTTTATTTCTCTTGGAGATTTCAACCTCGCTCGTCCTATGTTGGACTCAAGTTATTCTTATATTGTTAAGTCTTCGTTGGATATTTGGAATCCATTTGGCCCTATTGACCATCCATAAACATTTCTTTATTTGTTCCGTTCCATGTTTCATTGTTGGTCTGATAGATCATAACTGGCAATGCTGATGGAAAGAGCTTCATTCTTCACTTTCTCATAATCTTCCCAGGTCCTTCGGTATCTGTCTATATTTCTGAGATGAGGTATTATGAGGAAATCGCATTAGAATCTATATATCTAAAGCAAACTCTATGGTTAAGGTACGTAGATGACACCTTCATACTCTGGCCAAACCAGCAAGATGTTCAGGTTTTACTGTGAACTCAATAAGAACTTCGATACAGTTCGCGATGGAGAAAGAGAGTAACAACACTCTCCCATTCCTGGATGTTCTAATATCTCGAACAGAGCATGGGTTCAAGACATCCGTATGCCGTAAACCGACATTCACTGGACAATACCTCAATTTCAACTCCCACCATTCATACAGCGTAAAGAAAGGGATCGTCTGCTGCTTACAACACCGATCAAAAGTATAAGTGGCGACTTAGAGACATTAGGTAAAGAATTGGTCAGTATAAGTAGTACCCTACAACGTAACAACTACCCTAGGTACATAGCAGCAGCCCCAATAAACTGGGAGAGACGGGTACAAGAGGACAACAACACTCAGAAAACAGTCTGCCTGTCTTATATAAAGGGGTTATCAGAGAAAATATAAATGATCTGCGGTCCATATAACATCAGGACAACCTTCAAAAGCTGGACGACACTTCACAGATATCTCTCCCGAGGAAGACCCCCACCTCTAGATGAGAACATGACTAAAGACTGTGTGTGCGCCATCCCATGCAGTTGCGGAAAGGAATATAAAGGGGAGACAGGCCGTCCCCTCAAGGTAAGGCTTCAAGAACACCAGAACGCTGTAACACGAGGGGAAGTGGAAAAATCAGGCGTGGTTGGCCACATATGGAGAGAAAAGGGAGATCACTGGCCTCTGTCGGATCAGGTTGCAATCATAGACAAAGAAAATCATTGGGAAATTCGTAAACTTAAGTAATCAGTACATATGCTGAGCCGACCAAGCATAGAAATGAATACAATATGGGAACCAGTAATAAGGAGTGCCAGAGAAAAACCGATGATAACAACGAAAATTGCAATATGGGCTGTGGTAAAATCATGAAATGATAACAGCAGAAATTGCAATATGAGCACTGGTAAAAAAATTGTTATGAAGACATTAGGTTTATAAAACCCAGAAATTCACACAGAGATGTCCTTAAGGACGCATGGCATTAGTTAGATCCAGTGACAGAACCCAAAGACTGTTAGTTCAATATCTGGTGGAGAACTTGGAGAGGGGAATTAACAGGAGATAACTGATAACTGACATCCATTAGACATGGCACGTGGAACTAGAACAGTCTACACCAGTGAGTGAAATAAAGGGTTCAGTTCGACATTCCAACCACCTGAAGAAGGCCGGAGCGTACAACGGCCGAAAAGTTGTTATAAATATGGCAACAAAGATAAGGACAATAGTCCGAATAATGTAAATAGTGTTCCCAGGTCCTTATCTGCACGGACTAATATGCTGTTCCTATGCCTTGCGATAATTGCAGTGATGTTGCATTTTGCTTTATAATATGGACACTTTCCGGATCCAACTCCTTTTCTTTTTCTACCACATGATTAAAATAAAATGAAAAATTCAATATAAGCTTTCTGCGTCAAATAAAAGATTGAGATTTTGTTCATAGTCCGTTCGCCTTGTTTCCAGACATATTTACCCTGCGAGATACATCGTGTCTGATTGGCAGTTTCCTTTTTTTAAAAAAATATTTACATTCAGTAATATCATCTAGAGGTTATTAATAGATGAACTGTTGTTAATTATTAATTAATCCGGGATAAAATAAATAAAGCAGGAGAACTTTATGGTTAGTTTTAATCTTCCTGTAGTCGGAGGCTTGTGCAATCTTATCGCTAAGTTATGGTTTTTCGTAGAAAAACAAAATGGGGTATATTATTTATTTCAAATCCGCACTACTTTCTAATTGCCGTAGAATGATGCCTTTAGAAGTTGCAAAATACGGTTGGAATGAAAGAAATATGAGTCAAAATCACTTAAATTAGTAGTAGTAGTAGTAGTAGTAATAGTAGTGGTAGTAGTAATAATAGTAGTAGTAGTATCCCTTTCGTTTACTCAATGAGTTTTCCCATCTGTAGCAACCGTTAGTTTTCACTTGAGAGCAAGTGACAGCAAGTCTTCTCAGTACTCAAATACTCACTTCACTATTGTAACTAATTTTTACTGATGCCCTTTTTTGAATAGTTGCTATTCTTATACGGATTTCTAATTATTATTATTATTATTATTATTATTATTATTTCTTTTGTTTTTTGTTGAATACACATTTCATTCCGGGTCCCAACCAGTGACCTAACGTCAGATATGACACCATAATATTTTTACTGAACTTTTTTGCAAAGAAGAAACGAATGAAACAACCTAAAAGCACACATATTTTGCATAAATAAAGCTCTTCATAAGGTGTGTGCAGTACTTGTGAGCGCCACTTTTTGAATTGCTTTAAAGCATGCACTATTAGGGATGCCTTCAATGAGTCGATCAGAACATTATCTAATCAAACTGAGGGCTTCAACCACAACTGGAATTATTAATGTCTTCATGTGCAACTACACTTCTAGATCCCCGTATTTTAAGTTTCTTGATGGTGTTCAAAAATACATTACATTCAGCGGGAATTGCCATGTCAATAAGAAAGCACATTCTTTTTGTGGTCATTGAACTCGATGTCTGGGCGATTAGCTTTGTTCTGCTTTTGTGTCTTGTAATGTTCCATAAAACTGTTACAGGTTTTGTTTGTAACCAGATGTGGGAGGTGTTTCTTGCAGTTTCCTTCCCATAAAAATTGCATATTTTCCTGTGCAAATTGTTATTATTATTATTATTAGTAGTAGTAGTAGTAGTAGTTCGGTACCTGTCACTTTTCTGATGGTGCAAGAGAAGAAATTGTTAACATAGAACTTACAATTACAACAAGCCATTTCAAATGCAAAGTGATGATACCTATCTTCCAATCTAGTACTTTTACTTTTATTACTAGTCGTTTCACATAGAAATGTCTTTTAATTTCTTAAATAAATGATTCATTCATACGGACTAGAATTTTGCGCAGTAAAAAATCATTCAAAGTTTCAATACCTTGCATTCACTTCCCATGAACTTTTTCACTTTTTGTTATGTTACCAACTGGGATTCAGATTGACAAATGGTCTTTTTACCATTTGATCAACAGAAAATTCACTGTATTTTGAAGGTGCAAAATGTGACGTAAATAATAATTAGGGTAACAAAACAGTCATTTGTTGAATGCATATGTATTCACCGCCCACCCCGAGTCAATACTTTTTAGAATTACCGTTTGCTGAAATTGGAATAAGTATTTAGGGGTATGTCTCTACCTGCTTTGCCCGTCTAGAGACTAAAGTTTTTGTCCATTCTAAATTGCAAAATGGCTCAAGTCTGTGAGCACCAATTTTATAGACTTGCCACAGATCCCCTGTTAGGTTTAGGTTTGGGCTTTGACGGAGTCATTCTAACGCATTAATATGCTTTGATTCAAAACATTTCATTGTCTGTATGTTTAGTGCTGCTGGAATGTGAACCTCCGCGCCATTCTCATTTTTTTTTTTTTTTTTTTGCTGACTGCAACATGTTTACTTCGAGAATTGTCCTGTATTTGGCTGCACCCATTTTCTCATCAACTCTGAACAGCTTTCCAGTCCCTGCTGAAGAACTATGTTTGAAGTGGGGATGGTGTGCTTGGGGTGGTGGACAGTGTTAGGTTTCCGCCGTATATAACGTTTTGCATTAAGGTTGAAATGTTCAATTTTGGGTTCGTCAGATCAGATCATCTTTTCCTACAGGTTTTCTGTGTCTACCACATCGTTTCAGCTGCCATGAAAATATTTGTAGAAAAGACAGACGGAAGCTACGTCACGTCGGTGAGAAAGTGACTGAACTTGGGATGTCAGGTAAGGATTAATTACATTACAGATCCTTCTTTGGAAAATTATTAATTATGTTACTTAGACAATTTGTTGCACTGGACTTTACTTATGGTTTCATAGTAAAGGGTGATTAAATGCATATGCAAGTCAACGCTTTTCAAAATTTTATTTGGAAATAATTTTGAGTAAAAAGTGAATGACATAAACTCAATCGGAATTTGAACATGGCGTACTTAGCCTCTCATCATTGCACCACCCGCACATTCAGTAAAATAACAGGGAAACTATTTTTTCATCATTCGTAAGTTTCTAATTAAATCATACTTACTAATTAATTAATCTAATTAATACATACTTACATTATTCGGTCTGTTATCCTCATCTTCATTGCAATATTTACGTTTTGGCCGTTGTACGCTCCGGCCTTCTTCAGATGATAGGAATTTCGAACCGAAACCTTTATTTCCTCCAAAGGGGGGAGGTTGTTCCAGTTCCACGTGCCATGCCTCTTCCGGATGTTTCAGTTATTTCCCTTTAACTCAACCGTTGTATCCTGGTATTGATCTCACACTGGATCTAGCCAATGTCTTATCCACTGGGCCATGGGTTCTTGAGGACATCTGTGTATGAAATTCTGGGACTTATAAACCTCATGTTTCAGCAACCGTTTTTTTACCAGTATCTATATTGCGTTTTTTTTTGTTATTATTATTAATTCATATTTTTACCAAAGCTTATATTGCAATTTTGTGTTGTTATTCATTGCTTTTCTCTAGCACACCTTCTTACTGGTTCCCATATTGTATTCACTTCTATGCTTTGTCGGCTCAGAAGTTTTTTGTGGCCTAGCATAGGTGCTGACTCCTTAAGTTTTCGTATTTTCCAGTGATGTTCTCTATTATTTCCACCTCATCCCGCAGGAGGTGGTGATATCCTTTTTCCCTCCATATATGGTCAGCTACGCCTGATTTTCACTCGTGTTACCGTTTTACGATGTTCTTGTATCTTACAATGAAAATGAGGGTAACAGTCAGAATAATGTAAATAATATAAGAAATCATAATACCTCATCTCAGAGATATAGACAGATACTAATTAATACAATTGTTTTAAAAAGCATGACTCTTTTCTTTTCCAATGAGCTTTTCTTTTCTTGAAAAGTCCATTTTTACCCAGTCTATTTAATTTCCTGGCATGACATTGAATGCAATTAGGAAAACGTAAGCAAATTAATTTATAATTCGTTCAATCAGATATAAAATGAGTGATATGCAATCGCAAAACTAGAAATACAAAAACGTATTTGCTTTATATACACTTCCTCATCCCATGAGTAAACCAATAATCACATGCATACTCGCATAAATACTATCGTTAAGGATGGAACTTAGAGTGAAATTTTTTTCCTCATCTTTAGACAATGAATCTATTGACTGATATCGTTAAGCAAATTTTATTCAAATTGTATTTCTTGGTGGGACTGTTCCGAGATAGAGATCCAATAGTGAATTTGAGTTGGACATCAATTGTCAGGATCCAATGATTTAGGCCATAGGTTCGCAAAAGTCTTAGACCATCAACCCCTTTACGGAATTCTTGATCCTCATACATAACCAGGAATATATTTAAAAAAAATGCCATTTATAATTATATTTTATTTAAGGGTATAAATTCCTTCGCACTTTTCCTGCATTATTGATTCTTGATAAAATTTATTTCACTTGTAAGTTATGTTATTTCTTTTTCTTAATTTCTACTTCTCTTCCTATATTAGACCTGTGTGTTCTAATAATAATAATAATAATAATAATAATAATCGGATTCGGAGATATCAAGGCTGTGCGTCAAGGAGATAGAAAATATCTAGTGCTTGTGAAATGCTTGCGCAGAAAGAATGCAAGCGCCGCCATGATAAAATGGTAATGATAAATTGATGCCTGCGTAGGAAATATGAAGTCGACAAGACCAAATGGTACCAGGACAAGCCAGTCAAGATTTTGTGGAATTTCAACATTGAAACAGCTGCCTCCTTGAACCCATCGAATTAGATATCATCGTCGCTGAAAAAAAAAAAAAAACTAACAAAAAAGAAAGAAAAAAAATTAAAAACAAACAAACAAAGTAATAAAAAAAATCCACAAAAAACATACAGACAAAAAATGTACAACAAAAAAAAACAACACACAAAAGAAGCAAAGAAAAAAACGAAAATCAAGAACATACTTGATCATCAATGTGGCTATTCCTGGTGGTCATAATATGATTTAAATCCCTGCATTGTGGTTAGCAGAATGGGGGATGTTCAGGACACTATTGTCCCAGTTATCATTGCGGTGTTGGTGTCTATAAAACCAAACTTAAAATAGGAATAAAGCCTAGTATTCCATCGCTTCAGAAGACTTCGTTGCTTGGTAGATGTTATCTGTTTGAGGTCGCAGGACTTGATGGAGAACATCCATAATGCAAAATCACTAATTGGAAACGAAAATAGCGTGGGGGTTAATAATAATAATAATAATAATAATAATACTTATTATTATGATGATGATTATTATTATTATTCTGTGATAACTATCCAGAAACAATTGACCATCTTGTATCAGGGTGCACAGTGTTAGCACCAACTGAATATAAAACTCGTCACGATAGATTGGGCCAATATCTGTTTTGGAAAATACCAACTTTTACGGTAAGGAACCTGTAAGAAACTGGTATGAACATCACACAGACCTGGTTAGAGATTAAGACCTGTAACAATTTTATGGGACTTTACAATACACGAAGACAGAATAATGAAAGCTAATCGCCCAGACATTGTGATCAAACAGAATGTGCATCCTTTTTGACATGGTAGTCCCTGCAGATTGTAATGTATCTTGTAAGATTTTCAAAAACTATCAAAATACAAGGATCTTGAAATTGAAATCGCAAAAATGGTTGATTTGTAAAGGTTCCACTAAATTCATTGAAGGGATTCCCATATCTTAAAGAAATGCAATATATATATATATATATACTCACAAGTACAGTTCACAGTTTAATTATTATTATTATTATTATTAACAATAATAATAATAATAATAATAATAATAATAATAAGAAGAAGAAGAAGAAGAAGAAGAAGAAGAAGAAGAAGAAGATAAATTTCATAAATAATACAAGAAACAATAAACACTAAATATAAATTAATATACTTTTTTATTGAATTGGTTAAAAGCATGTCTTTCATGAGCAGTAGGGACGGCATTGATATTTGATTTGCACTTGTTGAATTTTAGTTGTAAGTCACTACTGGTGTATAAGGTAGAATACGTGTTCATTATAGTGTGACTCTGAAGCTGTTTTTTTTCAGAAAATCAAACTCACGTGAGACACTCTAATTCACATTAACTTAGCAATCATCGCGCCACAAGAATGATATATTTGACAGATATGACATAAATAGACAGTAAGACGCATGCAAGGTCAGAAAAGGATACGCTCTTTCGTTTTAGAGTCGAGTGCTATTATTCAACTAAGAACATCCAGTTTTGATTTTTAATATAATTACTTTTTTAATTAAAATTTTCTTTTTAATCAATTCACCCCAAGCAAGGCGATGACGCCAATAAAACGCAAGGTTCTACCGGAAGTGAAATAGAATGAAAAGTAATTTAAAAGGAATCCGAAACCCAATCGTAAACAGGAAACAAGGGATAAACCTCTACTCCTGTTCAAAGACCGGGGATAGGTGAAACTGTCTACACCTATTGAGAACAAAATAAACAAACAAATAGTAAAAAACGATTTCAGAGTCTAGATGTTAGAAATATAGTGTGACTTTAGAAGGAACCGGAAACCCATTCCGGTTCCTTCTAATGACGAGAAGAAGTGATTTTATCCAGGCACTATATTGGACATACTACCTTAGCCTATACGTATGTCTTTAAAAAAAAGGAATATCAATATCCATACACCATAAAACATACTGAATCGCTGTAGCAATTTTAGTTCAATCCGCTTAAAATATTACCAGAAAACAAACTGAAAAGAATTTTTCAAAATACTAATTTATTTTACAGATTCCAGTTCCTAAGATAAATTAAACTGATTTAAAAAATATAATTTAAAAAAATAATGATAACAAACAGCAGTCTTACTATTTAAAATAACAGTTTTTGACTGTTTCAATACAAGGCTTTATTTAGAAAAAGGACGTTAAATTTCGGCATTAAATGACGCAATGGGTTGATGTGTCGTAAAAGAAATTAAACTCAACCAGCCACTACTACTACTACAACTACTACTACTAATAATAATAATAATCATTATTAATATAAATAAAATAATTTTAAACGAACTCAACATCACTGTGAAGGAAATAAAGAGGCAACCGTTTTGTTTTACTATGATGTTCAGCCTGTTCAATACTCAAGAGCCACCCAAGGTAAAGGGTTACAGAGTAAGAGGTACAGTTTATGGTGGTATGTGGGGAAGATAATGGTTAAACCTAGACTTAAGATTGTAGTGATCGGGTAAGCATTCTCTTGGGAGTCGGTTTCATGACGTAACGGTTCGTGTGAAGAAGCTGTTCGAGTGCAACTTACATCTCACCAATGGAATGCGAAGGGAATGAGGGTAGTTCGCTACAATGGGCGTGGCAGGGCGGGTCTTTGCCGTAAAGGTTAGAACTAAGGAATGTAGTTCGTCTAAAATAGCAACAGAGCAGCTAGAGGGTTGCGATATTTTCGTCTGTGCAGATTTAGTTGTAGGATGGAAATTAATTCATCGTCCCCAAGGATGCAATGCTTTTGGAAATGCAGATAGAATCATAAAAAAAATCACTCTTAGAACTTGGGAAATTGGTGCAACACTGTCTTTCACTTCCATTTATCATCATTTAACCATCCGACGTACTATTACCGTATTTGATAGAATACAAGACCCGTAGGAATATAAGACACCCTTCTTCATTTGACTAGGGCGGGGGGGATATAAAAAAAGTTATTTTTGTGGCTTTACGGGTAAGAATTTTATGTGATTGAAATATGTAGCTGCTGTATAGGAGGAGGAGGAAAAAAAAACTTTGACAAAACATAAAACAAAGATAGTAAAATACTACAGTACATCCAGCTTTAATTTTTTTTTAATCATAATATTCTTGATGATGACGATGATGACAACAATGATGATCATAATGGCAATGAGGATGATGATAACAAATATGATGATGATGATCTAAACAGTGATTATGATGACGACGACGACGATAATGATGATGATAACAATGATGATGATGATGAAGATGACGATGATGATAGTGATGATGATGATAACAATAGTGATGATGATGTTGATAACGATGATGATGATATTTGGATGACTAATACTACAGTATTGTATCTTCACACAGATGAAGAGGAGATACGCGTACTTAGAAAGATAAATTTCTACGATACATAATGAGGAAACAGGGTTTAAAAAATTCGACACTCACAAGGCCATAGGTACAGAGTGGAAATAGAATAACCTAGCTAACGTAATTGTGTAAATTGATGGCAGAACAGTAACTGGCGTCCTTTGTTTAGAATGACAAATGATAGGAAATTGTAGAGAGCCACAGGACACTGAACATCAAAGAAAATGGGGATTATTGAGTGAGGCTTTGTACAATATTGGTAGTCTGGGTAAACATTAGCCTTTCCAGATACCTCAACTCCGCATATAAGACTAAGACCAGGTGTATACATTTTAGAGGTTTGTTAGAAAAGTAATATTTGATATTTCTTTCATGCTGTTAAATATACATTCACATTCAGATCAAAATGTGCTGTCAAAATTCTGTTCTTTTTCTTTCATCGTTAGAGCCTAAATATGGCGGGCATAAAACAAGTCAAGCCTTTATGAAAGCTAATAGACTTTCCAGTCACTCTACGGAAATATAGCGAACAATGTTTCTTGTTTATTCACCTGCGCATGCGTTAACAACCGACAGCCTGTTATCTTTAGACCTGTTAGTTCTGTGACGATTTGCTGTATCAGAATCCATGAGGCACCATGTTTAAAACCACATACTTGATAAAGCCTTTTATTTCTTCTTTTATGAAACATGTCCTTTCATGATATGGGAAAACATGGTTCTCCACAGTTTGCTGTTTTGTGATCCTCTCCAAACCACCCTTTGCCTTGTTCACACATACTTGTAAAGTAATATTATTCACTGTTTCAAACTACACCCTTAGTATGACATGTGAGTGTTAAATACTCCAAGCCCACTTTCCTCATTATATTTCCTAGAAAATGTAACTGTCTCTATCTAACCATTAGCATTTCCTCGTAGTTCCTATTTTCCTTAAAACATGCTGATTACTCACATGTTCTCAGAATTTGTTGGTCGAACCATATCTTTGTCGCTTCATATCTATGCTTCATCCGTGAGAAAATGATCCCAAATTCCCTGACGTATCGAAACGCTAGCAACATAGATGAGGACAATAGTTCGCAGACAAATGATATAAATAATTCCTGGTAGGTTTTCTTGTTCTCTGAGAATTATTTCGCCGTATCAGTTAAATAAATCCGGTCAGAAAACGCACAAAAGTTAATTAGTAAATAATGGTTTCAATATTGTAAAACAAACTTGAGACCAGGTAAAATAATGAAATTGGTATCGAAATGAAATAAATTTCGTTCTCTTTAAAATTGCGAATGTCGCTTGAAAAGCCACGTCTTTAATACTACAGAACGTTTTAAAACAAATAATAATGAAATTAAATAAATTTATTTCTCTTCAAATTTACGCCTGTCGAATGATAAAAAGGCCTCCAATACTAAACAGGGTTTTAAACAAAAAGAAATAATAAAATGAAAACAATTTATTTCTCTTTAAAATTACGAATTTCGCTTCATAAACAAGGCCTCCAATTCTACGTAAGGTTTTAAAAGAAAACAATAATGCAATGAAATAAATTTATTCATCTTCAAAATTACGAGTGTCGCTTGATCAGCATGGTTTTCATTACTTCAAAAGGTTTTAAAGCAAACAAATAATGAAATAAATTTATTTCTCTTCAAAATTACACATGTCGGTTGATAAGCAAGGACTATAATCCTACAAAAGGTGTTAAAAGAAACAGAATAATGTAATGAAATAAATGTTTTTCTCTTCAAAATTGCGAGGATCACCTGATAAGTTAGGTATCCAATCCTTCATATGGTTTCAAACTATTGTGAGACCGGAACTACCTACACAATAGACTCTTCCAGGTCTATATTAAGTATGCGACACAACACTCTAGACTGAGAGTCAGAGAGATAGAGAGAGTCTGAGAGATAGAGACACAGTGAGAGCCGCGTACGACTACCAGTATTGGACACTAGCATATAGTAAGCTCCGCTTACACTATCTCTGTAATCTGTTGTTAATATATCTTTCTTACATCTAATCCGTGTTCCGTGTTTTCCTTCTGTGGTCCCAACTTTGGCACCACATCACAAACCAAACAAAATAATGAAATGAAATAAATTTCTCTTCAAAATTATGCATTTTGGTTGGTAAGCAAGCTCTCCAATCCTTCAAAATGTTTTAAACAAAGCAGAATAATGAAAAGAATTAAATTTATTTCTCTTCAAAATTACCAGTGTCGCTTGATAAGCAAGGTCTCCAATGCTACAAAAGGTTTTAAACCATGCAGAAAAATGAAATGATATAAAAGTATTTCTTAAAATTAAGAGTGTTGATGGATCATAATAGATGAGTATAACGTCTGTACTTTTTCTACCTACCATGTCCGTTCAGAATGTTAGCGACCATTGCTATCCTTAACCCCCTATCACTTGAAGGTCTTAGCAATATTTGTCCTTTTGCCAAGACCCCCACCTCTGTTCCGCCATCTATTCACATATGTTCTTTCCTTGTCTCTTTCCACATTATATGTTCAATAAATTTTCGCTGTCTTTTTCTGATTTTCAGTATAAGTGCCCATTTTGCTTGCATTTTTCTTAAGGCTTCTTCGTTGCTTAAACGCTCCGTCCTTGGAATTCTCAGCATCTTTCTGTAGAACTACATTTCTGTTGTTTGTAGTTTGTACAAGAGGATTGAACCATAAGACGAAATACGCCTGTTTATTATAACACATTTTCGAACTATCCACTCGCCTTTCTTAAGAAAATCCCGAAATATATGTTATAAGCCCATCTGCTAATGATTAATTTTTTCTCAAGTCGGAATATAAACGTTTTTTTTTTCTTGCTTTTGCTTTTTTTATGAATGCATAAATCGGAATTAAAATAAACGTCTATGCAGCGAATTTTGTTTTTAAGAGTGCCTCCCCACCCCCGCCGAAAAAACACGAATAATCCCAGCAGATATCTCAGCAGAAATCCCAGCAGATAAAGAAAGATTATTTAGCTTGACTCCCACCTCCATATAACAAAGCTATAGAAACAAAAGTGGAGAGTATATCTTTGAAACTAACTCCCTGAGTCTCACTAAATTTCATAAATCATCGGGTAGGTTAAAAGCCGTGAATGGGTTTCAATATTTAAAAATGCTATTATTTTAGTGTATTTACATTACACTATTCATTTAGTTAGCTCGAAATTCCCAGTATGGATTTCCTGTACTCGGATCGACGTACAGTTGGTGAAGGCCGGAAGTCACAATGACCGAAACGTTATGAAATCAACAAAAAAGATGAAAACAATAGTCCAGATGTAAATAATAGAAATAATGATAACTCCTATACATAAAATGGTATCAAACATGTTTCATTTTCCTCATAGCTTTATAAACTAAAACTAAGTTGTTTTAGGAATTTGGTGACATAGTAATTGTGATTTCAATCCCTGGGCAGTGTGTATTTGGACTCAGTGGAATCAGGGTGAGCAATAACTAACCAGTACTAAAAATAAAAACTTGACAAAATATCCCTAGGCATGTGCACTGTGTCGAGAACAGTCTACCCCAGTAGATTAGATAAACGTTTCATATCGGAATTTTCTGTAGCTTATCCACATCAACATACATGATGGTGAAGGCCAGAGGGCGCGACAACCGAAATGATGGGATAACAACAACAACAACAAAAAATGAGGACAATACTGTAAACTATGATAACTCCTCATCGCAGAAATTCAGACAGAAGGCGATCAAGGGATAATAGTAAGATGAGGACAATCGTCTGCATGTAAATAGTGCAAATAATGATCAGAAGGCGATCAGGTGATAATAACAACAAGCATGAGGACAATAGTCCGCATGAAAATAACGATAACTCTTCATCCCAGAAATTCAGATAGAAAGTTTTTTTTTTAATTTTTTTTTAAATTTACAATACCATCATGAAAATGTATGAAGTTAATGTATGAAAAATCTCGTAAATTGCGCCTATTTTAATCTAAAAGTTTATTTAGCATTTCAGACCCGGTTCGTTACGATTAAACCTCGTGAGACAAGTTTGCTAACCATTACAGCACGTCGAAGTAAACATATCGATTTAGTAAGTGTAGCGCAGATGTGATGTAGCATAAGGCTGAAAGCATAGAGCACCTAGTGAGGATCGAACTCACTATTCAGTCGTAATTGATCTAACGAGACAACGCTTACTAACCATTATACCACATCGAAGTGACCTAAGCATAATATATATGTGTACACGTGATAGAAATTCACGCTTCACTGTAACTTTAGGTTGATTGACCATTGACTTGTTTTTACAGCATATCAACTCTTTGCAAGTTATTTAAGTCATATTTGTTTTTAGATTGTACTACTTTTATGGGATAATAACTTTTTATTAATGCGAGTGATACTAATTAACCCATAGCTGGAGGGGACAGAGGTGGATTCATACACTTCCCAAGCATATTTGCGCGAATATAACACACCGGACTGGAATTGGAACTCGGCACTCCGATTTCCAATTCCGAACCGTTATCCATTCCACCACCGCACATCCAAACTTACAGCATCTGATATTCCCAACCGGTCACCCATCTAGGTTCTGATTAGACTCGACTTTGCTTAACTTCGCTGATCGGACGAGATCGGTGTTTCAACGTGAAATTGCCGTAAACCTCGTAACTACAGGAATAGAGATAGAGGCCCTCTCCGGGGAGCAAATGTTTAAGTATTAACATAATTTATCAAGCAACAGTGAAAACTAAAAATGTCGTATATATAAATCATGGTAACTATTGTTACGACAAGGCAGTACAGCGATTTCTATGTATTTGTGGGAACTGAAAGATAAAGACCAATAAAAACTGGAGGTGAAATGGAGAATTTTAAAGAAAGTGTTTTTGCATGCCAGTCAGGATTTTAAAAAAAAGTGTGGACGACGCTTGGAAGAAAAGTTACACATTTTAGTAGAAGACACTGTTGAAGTCCTTTGCAAATGTTGGTAAGAGAATAAATATCTGTTATAAAACGTATCCGCTGGTCATGCATTCATGGCCATTTCTCTGCTGGCATGTTGTAAAAAAACAATTCGGAGAGGAAAAATAAGCAGAACATAACCATAGTGGAAACTTTTGCTGCGTATTCTTTAATTGGTTTTTACCGATTTACGCGTCTGTGTTATTTGTTAGACTATGATATCTTTTGCGCGAACGCACCATATTTGAATTTACACTTCAAAGATTAGAATGTTGTATGGCTAACGTGTCCATGAAATAAACTGTCCATTACACACTGGAGGCATATCAATATTAGGTGCGTGCAAAAGTGTCCAGCTTTCCTTTATCTAAGAGAAGCCTATTTCTACTGGGTAGTCAGTCTAAGAACGGGGCCAATATGTTTATAAACATGTGTAATAATCTGTCTCTATTTCTGAGATGAGGTATTGTAATTATTTTCACTATTTACATTGTTCAGACTGTTGTCCTCATCTTTGTTGCCATATATACGACGTTTCGGCCGTTGTACGCTCCGGCCTTCTTCAGGTGATTCGAATTTTGATCTGAACTCTTTATTTCGTCCACCAGGATAGATTGTTCTAGTTCCACATGCCATACCTGTTCTTATTAGTTATCTTCCTTTAACTCAGTTCTCCTCAGTTATTGAACTTAAACTCTTCGAGTCAAGTCACTGGATTCAACCAATGCTTTTATCCTTGGAGAGTTGACATAATACATATATGTTGTTGTGACCAAGTAATTGGTTAAGAAATAACGAAACAGGAGGTTGCAGATAAATAGTGTATTGAACAGTAAATACAACAAAGTGTGATACACGACTTAGGAATGTGTGTCGGTTGACCAGCGTTCAGTCTATATCACTGTTATATTCAGTGAATCACCCCCTACGAGAGCACATGTGGCACAGTTTAACGTGGGTCATCCGAGTCCATAGGCGCGGCCAAAAATTCCCCTTAGAACCCGCATAAACAGGTTCGGGCCTGTCTACCTCCCCGGACGAAACTCTGCCCGTCGACACAGCGTCGTCCGGATTCCACTCTGCCAAAAGCGGAGAGTTCGACAGGAGCTGCGAACAGCCTCAGTAGAACAGTCTATATCACCGTTATATTTAACGCCCCCCACGTGGGTCGTATGTGGCTCGGCCAAAAATATTCCCTTCGAACCCGTGTAAACGGGTTCAGGGCCTGTCTACCTCCCTGGACGAAACTTTGCCCTTCGGCAAAGCTTCGTCCGGGTTTGACAGTAATGAACGGCCTATATCACCGTTTCCCCAAGGCTTACTTTCCTACTACTTTATAATAAGTTGAAGAGTCCACAATAGTCTCATTAGAGGAAAGAGACCACGACATATGTATAGGCATACATATATATTTCGGCGCTTTTCACTCATCGACAGCCATTTTTTTACACTAGAGGATTAGGTCAGATTATTTAACAAAAGCATTAAAACATAATATTTATTTTTGAAGACACCAAAGTAAAAACGAGTGAAGATATTCATTCCGGAAAAGAAAAAGGTTGGCAAACATATATCTTTGTGCCTGCAAAAAAAAAAAAAAAAAAAAACAAAACAAAAACAAAAAAAAAACAAAACAAAAAAACATAGAGTATCAATCAAAAGGCCGTTTTTCCACATTACACCGCTTTTATTTTAACTACCTTCACTCCTTCCGCAATGTTGTTTTAAAAGTGCCTATTTTTGTATATTAATATCCGTGTTTGTGTGTATATATGCGAATTGATATATTTCAGCAGATATTTAAACATACACACGTATATTCATGGGTTCGTGAGTGTGTTCGTGCATGTGTTCGAAGATGTCTAAGTGCACTGACTCATAAGGTTGTAGTTAAATATATCGATCTGCATAATTATTACATGGAATCCTAAATCAACCTGGCATTATCGATAAACTCAATCTATGCGTAAATCATAGTTTGTTCGCCGACCATATCAAGACACTGACTCAGCAGTTGGAGCCTCAGCAATTTTTATATGAAACGTTTTTATGAATCAAACACTTTACCTCACGTAGGCAAAGTTTAAAAAGGAGCGTTTCTGCAATCACTTATTCAATATATTATTACCTTACCTTTTATTGGTGAAATATTCTTGAAATATGAGCTCCTGAAGATAAAAAAAATATTCGAAAAAATCAGCTACGCTTTACATACTAATTAATTTTCTCATTTTTTTCCTAAAAAGGTTCGAGTCTCTGCCATTCTCCCGATGTCTGTTCTGTTTCGGAATATTGTTTTGGGAGGGCGGGCATTTCTGTTCTCATACATGTCATATCCGGGTCCTTCATCATCCATGTCTCTATAGGGGCGACAGTGGGGGAGCTTCAATCCATCCCACTTTTCGCTGAGACTGAGACTAAATTTTGCTGAAACCAAGATTAAATTTTGCTGAGAATGAGATTGAATTTTGCAGGGACCGAGAATAAAATTTGCTGAAACTGAGACGAAATGTTGCTGGAACGAAGATTAAATTTGGCTGGAATCGGTATTAAATTTTGCTGAAATTTGACTAAATTTTGCTAAAATTTAACTAAATTTTGCTAAAATTTGACTAAATTTTCCTGGAACCGAGATTAAATTTGATTGAAACATATTAAATTTTAACTGAAACTGACACTAAATTTTGCTGAAATTGAAGATTAAATTTGTCTTCTATGACAAAGCTACTGAATTATATCGTTTGTCTAAAATCATTCTTCTTCCTCTTCTATGTGCTCTTCAGAATGTTGGTGATCATAGCTCTCCACAATTTTCTAGCTTTTAGTAACTTTTTTTCTTTTTATTATCTCTCCTAATCCCTGTTCCGCCATCACAAGTGATGTAGAAGCCATGGTATTCTCAGCATACTTCTGTAGAATCACGTTTCTATTGCCTCAAGTTTCTTATTCCTCTGTGCTGTGGACTAATATTACGTAACATTGCAGTAATTTTTTCATTGTTTTTAATGTCATTTTCCTGATATAGTTTGCTTAGCCTCTTTCGCTATCCAAAGCCTTCGGATTTCAGCCTCTTTCGCTATCCAAAGCCTTCGGATTTCAGCCTCTTTCGCTATCCAAAGCCTTCGATTTCAGCCTCTTTCGCTATCCAAAGCCTTCGGATTTCAGCCTCTTTCGCTATCCAAAGCCTTCGATTTCAGCCTCTTTTCGCTATCCAAAGCCTTCGGATTTCAGCCTCTTTCGCTATCCAAAGCCTTCGGATTTCAGCCTCTTTCGCTATCCAAAGCCTTCGGATTTCAGCCTCTTTCGCTATCCAAAGCCTTCGGATTTCAGCCTCTTTCGCTATCCAAAGCCTTCGGATTTCAGCCTCTTTCGCTATCCAAAGCCTTCGGTTTCAGCCTCTTTCGCTATCCAAAGCCTTCGGATTTCAGCCTCTTTCGCTATCCAAAGCCTTCGGATTTCAGCCTCTTTCGCTATCCTAATTCGCCATCGGATTTCAGTGTCGCACTTTCCGTCCTCTGTTAAAACACTTCCCAAATATTTAGATGGTTGTACTTGATTGATTTTAGTATGTACAGTTTGTAATTTGCATTTTAAGCTTCTCCTTTGTCTAATAACCAACCAACAGGGAAGTTCTATTTTCACTGCAGAGTTTTATGTAATTGAGCTAAGTCTCAACATTATCGCAGAGAGCAAACAAAATAATTGTAACCTTTTCGGACTCACTATCCGTTCTAGTGATTTTGAAGGAAAAAAATCCAACAACCCAATTATTATGAAAATATTATGCAAAATGAGAACTCTTAACATGCATAACGACATCAAGCTATGCTAGATTCTTAGCTTCATCAAAGTTAAAGGTAATAATGAAGCAAATCTAGCAGTCTAGCTTTAGATGTGAATATGGATACAGGGATCAAAATCCCATA
Source organism: Acanthosepion pharaonis (assembly GCA_903632075.3). Taxonomy (NCBI): domain Eukaryota; kingdom Metazoa; phylum Mollusca; class Cephalopoda; order Sepiida; family Sepiidae; genus Acanthosepion; species Acanthosepion pharaonis. The sequence continues at coordinate 1,052,289 of CAHIKZ030000779.1, read as the reverse complement.
CACAGGAGATTATTAATAAACACATTCAAGAGGAATGTCAAGAGTACTGGGACGATAACGAACACAATAAAATCTTCGGAATCCAACCCAAACTATGAAAATGGAAGCTCCCAGAAAATCTTGTAAGGAAAAAATGGTACTGGCCCGCGTAAGCATTGGCCATTCGAGAATAACCCACTCGTACGTGCTAAACAAAGATGAACAACCAGTATGTCAAGCATATAAAACAACATCTACTATTAAACATAAGATATGTTTAATAGTAGATGTTGTTTTATATGCTTAATATGGTTAAGATAACCGATTGCTTCGATCTTTCTCTCTCAAGAATAAAAATATTTATAATATGAAGAATATATATGAGTTGTTGGAGAAAGTAAAAAGTGGATGATATAATTTCTCAAAACAGTCGGACTCTACCAAAAATTATAAATCAAATGAGAATATCAAAATTAATTTCTTTATAAACCGTGTATCTGAAAAGAATACATCAATGAAACCAGACTCTCCACAACAACCCTCTTTACAAAAATATATCAATGAAATCCGATCTACCAACTGTTTCCTTACAAAGAATATACATTCTGTTCATACAAATCTATTGTAAAAATCTTGTCGGCATTAAATAACCCATTGAGGTTGATATGGCGTAAAACAAACCAAACCAAACCATCTTTTGGTGCAATCTTTTATATTATGTGCCATACCTTTGCATTGTTTCCTTCCTCCGTTTCATCATGATTTTCATCCTTTTCCCTTTATCTAGTTTTCTTTGAGATGATCTCCATTGCTGACGTTACTAAACCTTTTCTTAATGCGTCCCACTTCTAGTTTCCATTCTCATTTTTGTTCGTTGTATCTGCCTTTAACACTATCCATATATTCTACTTCACACACATGTCATTCAGAATATTGCAATGTTGGTACTCCCTCCTTCCATTTCTGTAGTTTTACACATCACTGGAAGGTAGCCGCTCACACAGTCAGAATTTGGAGATCTTCTGCGGTGTAAAACTGCATTCCTGAATGTTATTGATAGATATATAGTTGATTTGGTTTTTTTTTTGTTTCTCCTCCTGGGCTTCTCCATGTCCATATACGTCTTAGGTGTTCTTTAAACCAGGTGTTACCTACTACCTGGTCTCCACCATGCAACATTGGACCCATTTGTCTGTACGTTCATTACGAGTTCCTAGTTCAAATTTGCCAACTATTTCGCTATCTCTCCTTGCTTATGTTGACATTCAGGTCTCCCATAACGCCGTTATCTTTTATATTATTGTTGAGAGTTATGATTTTTCTTGGGGTTGATAGTGGAGTGGTTTTCTGTTGCCTTCTCGACGGTGATTTTTTTTATTGAGACACCACCTCTAGTTAGCAGGCCGTTGACTCACCAAGCGTCCTTCCGCCTTTGGATAGGTTTTATTTTTCACCCGCCTTACTCGCAGGAAATTGGCGCGTAGGTGCCGATTTAGTCGCCGACCATCCTACAATAGATTTCACACACACACACACACACGCGCGCGCATATATATGTCTTAGAAAATTATAAAGATTATTATCATTTTTTTTACTCCAATTAATTTTCGAAATAAGTCAGAAAATATAATTTTACGTTTTTTTTTCCGGGAACATTAGTTTTTCAAACATTTATCCAAGTCTTATATGTTAAATATATTTATAGGTATTATTCCAGAAAATAAGTACAAGCGAAAAGGGGGGAAAACAGTATATTAATAAAAATAGATAGATTCGCCTCTCATCCGGTTCATACTCCTCCACGTTTTTTTTTAAACAGGAATAGACGCTCTTCTCTTGTTTGCTGTTTAGAACTGGGTTTTCTAGTTCCTTCTAATGTCTTCTCATTCTCTTTCACTCCCAGTAGTTACTTTGCATTTTATTGATATTATCGCCTTGCTTGGGGTGAATTGATTTAAAAAAAACAAAAAACAAAAAAAAACAAAACAAAAAAAACACTCATCTAAAATTCAATTTTTGTACAGCGTCAGTTTTCCTCTACAAGTCTTGTAACTGAACTTTGCTAAATTTTCTGTCTGAAATATCGAACAACACATCATATTCAGAAGTTAAAAATAAAATTTAGTGGGTTATTTTAAGGTGTATAATCGATAATAATATATTGATTTATTAGGAAAAAGAATTTTGCAATTTCCATTGCCATTATGCAAATTTCAGTTTAGGACCAACTCTGGAAGCAATAAAATGCACACAACTATTAAAAGTTAGTGCTAAATTATAAAAGTTCATTTCAAGTATCACCCACTTAAATAAGAACAAAGAGCAAAAACAGAACATATATTTTAAAAATAGCACTGTGATAATAGGCTGCAGGCGATTCAAGCACCTCGATGTGGTGTAATGTTTAGCAAGCTTGTTTTGCTAGAACAATTACGAATGAGTAGTGAGTTCTATCCTCACTGGGTGCCCCTTACTTTCGGCCTTGTGCCACATCCAAGCTACGCTTGGAAAACCACTATTGTAGTGACTTGGGCACCTCGGCGTGGTGTAATGTTTAGCAAGCTTGTCTCGCTAAAACTGTTACGATTGAGTAGTGAGTTCGATCCTCACTGGGTGCCCACTACTTTCGGCCTTGTGCCACATTTAAGCTACGCTTGGAAAAACTTTTGGGCACCTCGGCGTGGTGTAATGGTTAGTAAGCTTGTCTCGCTAGAACAATTACGACTGAGTAGTGAGTTTGATTCTCACTGGGTGCCCCCTAATTTCGGCCTTGTGCCACATCTAAGCTACGCTTGGAAAATCACTATTGTAATGACTTACTGCCTGAGACCGACCGCCGTCGGCAGCGTGAGCTGACGGGGCGCAGTTCTTGGCGAACTCTCTGCTTTCTGGCAGAGAGGAACCCAGACGAGGCTATTCCGAAGAGCAGAGTTTCGTCTGGGGTAGACAGCTACCCGACCCCGTCTATGCGGAGTCTACGGGAAATTTTGCTCCAGCCTAGGCCCGGATTTGCCCACGTAAAAATTGGCCTTAGTGAGGAGGTTGGTAAATACCACTATTGCAGTGACTTGGTTTAGACGCGGTTTTGTTTGTGTAACAGCAAAAAATAAGTCCATTTTTGTCCCTCGTCCACGGATTGTACAATGTTGTAACTGTCTTTATTTTTTGTGTTTTATGCTTTTGGTTTTGCGAAAGATTCTGTTACATTTGCTGGGGAGGGAACCCCTCCAAAATGGCGGAGTCTCCCTCACAGCAGCCGAAATAGACCCCCCCTCTACTTGTGCCTGCATGAGGCAAACGAAAAGGAGCCCAGAGGACAACGTAGCACTATATATGCTCTCTATACTAAGGGTAATGAATTCTTGACCATTCACGAAGCCCTGGATGCAGAGACTATCCGGACAATCTCCTTCTTATCAACGGATGTGATAACAAGGCGGCTTATCGGAATTGGAGGGGAGACCATGAAGGAGGCATTAAAAAGCACCCAGAAACGCCAGGAGGTCCAATGCATTATGGGACATCCTGTTGACCAAAGAGGATGACGCAAGGAAACTGGCGGGCAGTAAAAAAGCAGTACGACTGCAAACTGAATATATAGGCACTCGAAAGACCAAAGAGTATCTGAAGTGCCCATGGATATTATAGAAGAGCGGTCGGGAACCTTTTTTTCAAAGTACGGTCAGATTGAGGACGTTTCAGTAGTTTCCAGTAAGACAGGAATAGTTACGGGGAATTTCGTTCCCAGATATACTCTCATGTCGAGGACGCAATATCTTGGTGATCGTGGAAGGCCGTTGCCCCCACTGTTGCTGGGGTTGTTGACTTTGGTGCCGCGTTTCTAGTAACACCAAAGTCAACAATACCAGCAACAACAGCAGAACCCAAAACAGTAGCTTCCAAGGAAACTGTAGGGGGATAATCTGGCCAGTCTGCCAGTAGTTCCGGTGTTTGGAAGGAAGCTGTGAAGAAGGGGAAAAAAGGCGGCTACACCAACCTCAACAGGATATCTCACTCAAGAAGATGACGAAGCAGCAGCCGAATATGGAAAAACAACAGCAGAAGAAAGAACATGGGCAGTGTCATCAGCTCCAACAAATACTGCAGCAGCAACCTGAGCAGACACAACCCGAGCATACTATGCGATCGCCGGAGACTGTGGAATTGCCACAATTGGCCCACTTCGGGCCTCCTCACTAAAAAGAGGGAGGGAAGAGGAAGAGAGAGAGAGGGGGGGGAGAGTTTTTAAAAAAAGTGAATTGGGCGGAGAAAGGCGGAGAAGTCCTTCTGTGAAGCTAAGTCTCGGTTTGTCCCTGTTTCGCCAGCCGGTTTACCAAGGAGCTTGGTCTCAGTGCTGACGAGCTTCACAACTATTTTGCTGACTTTCCTCGATTGAAGAAAACTTGTGCTGTGAAGAGATGAACAATTCAAAGCAACATGTATCTGGTTCGAAAGATCATAGAGGGTGAAGAAGACGACGAGCAAGCCGCACTGATCAATTTAGATCAGTTCAAGGCGTTCGATAGGGTCGACCATCGGTACCTGTCGGCTGCCCTGCAGGCTGCCGGATTCGAACCCGACTACTGCAAGTGGATCAGCCCCCTGTATCGCTCCCCCAGTGCTGTGGTATAGGTGAACAGGAAGCGTTCAAGTGCTTTTGTGCTGTCTCGGTCGGTTCGTCAGGGTTGTCCGCTGTCACTCTTACTTTACGCATTGACGTTGGGGCACCTCCTTCGCTGGCTAAGGGATAGCGCATGCAATCCAGCTCTACTCAGAACCGCCGTCCCTGGAATCGAGCCAAGATTTCCACGTGCGCAGACGACGTGTCTATTTTCGCGTCGTGTTGTGTTGGACAGACAGACCTGTCCGTATTCTTGGAGTGTGGTTTGGGCCAGGTCTCCAGCTGAAGAAGAAATGGTTCAAAGTACAGTCAAAGGTCGAAGCGGCGGTTCGAACTTGGTTTCGATGGCGGTTGTCTATGAAGAGTAAGGTAAGGTGGAGGCGTGTGCCTCTTTCCGATCATTCTTTATCGATTGGCTGTACTTTCTTTCTGCAAGGACAGAAAGAATGCTCTTTATGCATGTCGACCTCCCTCTTGTGGGGTGGTAGCAAGCATATGCTCTGTAAAGAGACTGTTGCCCAAAGTCCGTGTCATAGGGGGCTGGGAATGCTGCACTTGTGCCATCGGCACGCTTCAAGGCTGGTGTTCCTACGCCACGTTTTGACGGAAGATTCAATTTTGGAAAGGAGTATTAGGGACGCCTTCCCTAACATTACTATCACTCTCTCAGTTTCCAGGGCTGAGCGCCATCGTAAGCCTCGGAATCAGTCGGAATTCCTGCGTGTCAGGCGGCCTTAAGGCTTTTCCTCGGTCCAGTGAACTTTCACGGCCTCGTATTGTATCGTGAGATAGTGGAGGGGGTCGCGGCGGACAGCATTTGTGACCGGCTCGGCTTGTCAGCATCAGAGTTACGCTCTTTCTGGCATTGGGCGTCAGCGGCGAACTACCTCAGCAACTCTTCGCTTACCTGCCGATTGATTCGTAACGTGCTACCTCTCGGATGTGGCGAGGAAGATTTGCCCGGCCGTCATCGGTATGGCCTTGGCTTCGACTAAACTGCTTCGCACGCCTTCTACTATTGTCCTCAGGTGCGCTCTTTCTGGGATGATGTCGGCGAGTTGACGGCTCGTATTGCTCCCGAACGGATTGTGTCCATTGATCTCGTGTACGCCTGTGACAATGTGTCGCCCCTCGTTCACCGAGGTGAAACGGGTGGTGTTTCTCACGTTGTTAGCTGTGGCAAGAATGGTGATATGGACGTTGCGAATGGAGTGGATTTTGCGATATGAGCGTTATTCTCATCAGGATCTGGTTGGATTCTTGGTCATCAGCTCAGGATGAAGATCAAATCTGTTAGAAAGCGTTTGATATCGATATATTTCAGCGGAAGGTGGATAACTATGGCGAGCCTGATTCGCGTGAACGGGGCTAGCCTAGATTTTCTCTTTTAAGTTTCCTTGGGCACAACGGGGCGGTTTCCTGTGAACACACTCCTGCTTAAGTTAGACTGTTTATGTTTTCCGAGTTAATGTGAATAAGTGTTGTTCCCGGCCTGTTCCCGGCCTTTACCGGCCTGTTCCCGGCCTGTTCCCGGCCTTTACCGGCCTGTTCCCGGCCTGTTCCCGGCCTGTTCCCGGCCTTTACCGGCCTGTTCCCGGCCTGTTCCCGGCCTGTTCCCGGCCTTTACCGGCCTGTTCCCGGCCTTTACCGGCCTGTTCCCGGCCTGTTCCCGGCACTCTCTTTTGTTATGAGTCAAGTCGAGATTCCCAACCTCACGAGTTTGTATTTTTATTTTCGTTTTCTGAGACATTCCTCGGTCCAGTGACCTTTCTCGGCCTAGGAGAGTCTTCTATCAGGAACTAGTAGAGGGGACCGCGAAGGATCCGCTACGCAGCCAGCTCGGCTTGTCGACAGACGAGTTTCGTTCGTTTTGGTCTTGAGCGCCAGCAACTCTGAGTTTTCGTTTACCTGACGATTGGTTCGGAATAGGCTATCTCTTAATGACTTGGCCTTCGTATGGGGTTTGGTGGGTTTGTCAGACTGCAATCGGTGTGACCTCGGTGTAGAGGAAACGGCTTCGCACACCCTCTACCATTGTCCTCGAGTGCTCCCCTTATGCGTCACCCTCGTATTCTGGTTTGAAATGGATGGTATTTCGGACACTGCTTTCTAACATGGAAGTGTGTTTGATTTTCTAGAAACTGACACAGAAAGTGTCATAAATATTGGCATGGAAAGTGGAATAGGCGAACGGAGTTCATATTCAAGTCTAGTTTATTGCATTCACTTTCGCACTAATGCCACTGAGAAAGACATGAATCTGTCTCTTCCCTCCCCTGTCCCTAGCCATGGGCTAAATAGCAGAGTAAACTGGACTAGTAAAGAAAAAAAAGTTTCAGTGGAGAAGTCAACGGGAAACGACTCTTTCCCAATAAAGTTATATGAATATTTTTTTTTATCATTTCACCATCAAGCAAGGCAATAAATCCACTAAGATGCAAGGAGGATGCAAAGTGTTAGTGAATATGAGAAAAAAACTATTAAGGAAATATGACAATAAAAGAACAAAAAGACAGAAGATAGCGATTGGCATTGCATTTAAACTTTTGACTGGGAAGCGAAAAGCCGGAAGAGGGTTTCACAAACGAGAAGTGCGATAGAATAAACTATCAGCATAGAACTTACGGTTACATCTAACCATTTCAACTGTAAAATGATAAGACCTTTGTGCTTTAATTCATAAAGTTGAGGCACCCTAGAGGAAAGTTCATCAGAACAATTACCATGAATGTATTTATAGAAAAAAACACAGGAAAGTAAATGGAACCGATATGCTAGGTCAGGACTAATAACATTGCAGATTCTTCTTTGGATTTTATCAAGAATCTCTAAATATATAGCAGGAGCACCAGACCATATGTAGCAAAAATATTCAAAGCATGGGCGAATGGTAGACTTATAGATATGTAGGATAAATTCTAGAGAGAAAAATTGTTTAGCACAACATTGTGAACCAACTTTCATGGCTGCAAACTTAGAAATTGATTTAATATACTCTTTCCATTTCATATGAACTGAAAACGTTAGTGGGGAAGGTGCAATGAGTCACTCTCCTGAGAAGGTAACTGTGCTATAAAAAACGTTTTCAGCAAAATGATACAGAAAGCAAATCCACGACCAGTTAAAATTTTATTAAATATCTATTCTATAAAATAAGATAAAAATTTATAAGTAATCAATTCTATAACCTGCCCTTTAATGATGAATACAAGGGCCGCCATTTTCTTTTTTTCTTTCTTTTTTTATTTATTCTGCGAACTTTTCAATTATGTTTTAGAATGTTATTGTTCTGAAGTGAGGTTTATATTATTTTCAGTTGACAACACACTCTCAATTAAATGCATATTTTAGTCGGTTTTTTAATTATCAATGCCAATAGTGAAAATCTTACTGACAAAATCCTTATAATTTTCAACAAAGAAAATAATGAAAAATTTTTTAAAAATCTCATAAAAGAAGTTAATTTTTTTAACAAGAAGGATCAGAAAATTATGAATAAAAAATGTTAGAATGCATAATAAAAAATCCAAAAGATTTCAGACAAAAATATTCAAAGAAATTTTAATAAAATAATTAAAAGAAAAATGACAACTAAAGAATAAATAAGAATTATGAAACTGAATACAAAGAGAATGTGCCGTTAAAACGAAGGTTTATCCTGGCTTGCGAGTAGTGTAAATAGTTACAATACCTAATCTCAGAAATCTAGAGAAAAAATATAAAAGTTTCGTTGTGGAAAAGGTATACCCTTCCTTACCAATAAAAGTCCAATTTCTACTTTCTGATAAAATGAAAAGCATCACTTCTCCGAAGGCGAAAGATAAAAGATCATTTCTTTTCGAAAACATATTTTTAAAGGTGCCAGTCAGCTTCCGCTGATACTAACCTGGGCTTTCTAGTCTCTGATGATAGTCAGTATAGAAGAAATGTTACACTGAATTAAAAACTGTGTAGAAAGCAGAGGGAAACTGGCACACTATAACAAAAGAAGTTATTGTATTCACAGATAATAGAGAAAAGGAAGAATCATAAGTTATTTACGTCCAGAAGGAAGATGACATTTAAAAAGAAACAGAAAAGGATAAACTGAATATTAGTTGAATTATTAATATTTCTTTAAGATGTACTCGTGAAATGAATTTTCTCTTTAATTAAGAGTGAAAGAATGTTCCTGACATATTTGGAAGATAGCATATATGTTTTTTCTGGTCTTTGAATCAATTTATCTTACTTCTACGACCTGCATAATGAAAAGAAATATTAAAAGTTTTCATAATTACGCACAAAGTTACTATATGAAATGTAGGTTGCCATCAAAAAATAAGTTTGTGAGAGTGTGTCGGTTGCTAAATCAGATGTTAAAGTGGGGAGTCTAAATCAGATGTTAGAAGTCGAGGGTAAATAAAATCTTATAAGTGGGAGTTGAGGAAAAATCAGATGTTAATAGTTGGATATATTAACGTTGGAGGTTAAATTAAATGCTAAAAGTTAAGGGTGAATTAGATCTTATAAGGGGGGAGGGGGTGAAAACTTGGGGACTAAATGTTAAATGTAGAAGGTGAATCAAATGTTAGAAATTAGTGGAGGGTCTTAATAAAAAATTAAGACCCGAAGATTCTTTTTAAAAACTAAATGAATATTTTTTAGATCTATTATTTTTTAAATTAATTCACCCCATACAAGGCGATAATGCCACTAAGACGTAAGGAGATACTGGCAGTGAAAGAGAATGATGAAACATTAGCAGGAACCGGGGATCTTTTCTGTTAATTCATCAAAATAAAAAAAAATTATATTTACTAAAATCCCACCAAATTTTTCCAGAGCAAGGCCCTTTCATTGCACTTTGGTTGCGCTGACCTTTGCGATTGTCCTAAATGTGGGCGACTCGCGTGCGCTATTTCTCAGTGTGGGGTCGAAGTTCGCTCTCGCTCCAAGCCAAAAACAGATTTTTCTATTTTTCAAAATTGTAAAATATTCCTTGTAAGTACCTCGAATATCATCCACACTTACGATATGTGAAGAACTTCCTGATTTTTGGTAATTTTTCCTTCTGAAGTTTGGAGTTGTTGCGAGGTAAGTTAAATAAATTTTGATTTAAAAATTATAATTTCAAAAGAGTCCAAATATTTGTGATAAGTTACTTTACATTATTTGGAGTGATTTAACAGAAAAGATACGGAACGATAAACTAAATCCTAAACAGGAAAAATTCTACTTCTGTTCAAGGGAGGAGTGCGAACCGGGCGATATTTTTTGATTTGAATAATTTTTATTTGCCTGCTTTTTTCTTGAACTTCTTTTCTGAAATGGGACCTATAGACTTTTCCCGCCTGAGATTTATATAAAGTTTTAAAAGCTAATGTTTCGAAAGAAAGAAAAAAAAAAAACGAGGTTTCCTAATTCATTTTGAAAATTAAAGGCTGTATTGATTTTAGACAATTGATACGGCTCAACTCAAGAGCATTATCCTCGATTGAGGCCAAGAGGACAAGTTTAATCTTTTGTTTAGTTCTCAGTTTGAGCAAAAAATTGGGGGAGGAGGAGACCCCCCCCGACCTTTCCTATAACACCGTGGATATTAGGTACATTCGCATTTGCCATATAAAGACAGATTATGTTGTAGACGAAATCACATGGCCACTGAATTAGCTGAAATAAATATTAAGGATCATTATCAGGAAATGAACACTTAACATATTTATTCAAATGTGCGGACGCATAATAAGCCTAACAATACTTACTGTTCATGTATTTAGAAGTCCGAATAAAAAAAAAAAAAACAAGACAAAGAAACAATTGACAATAACTAAAGGGGAAAATAGACTGAGATGAAGTGCAGCGACTTTTATTTTATATTCAATTTATTCTGTGTCTCTGTGTCGAAAAGAGAAAATATTAAGTTGAGTTTAATAAATAATTTCTGTTTTCATTTACAAATTTTATTCTTAAAAAATAAATTAATATTACATTTTATTCAATTATGTATTCACCATCATTTACAATGACATGTTGCCACTTATCAAGCAGCTTTTTTGTGATTAATTCCACAGGTTTTGATATGGAAACTTTTTGACGAAGTCTTGTATCTAGATTGGATTAGTTTGTTTAACAGTATATCAACCACTTAAGGGTCATTTTATGTTGAAATTTTTAGTTTCTTATGAGCTTTGGCAATTTTCTTTTATCCCCAAAATGTATTGGTGGCAATTTTTTCCAATACTGTTTACTGGTAATTTTTATTGCTTTTATTCTATGAAAATGTATTGCTGGTATTTCTTTCTTCTAGTGTATTTTCATATTTTGACACTAGTTTGGGTGTTCACTTTTTTGCCCATAGCTAGGACCTTAACAGGTGCTACCACCCCGAGTCAGGGTGGACCCGGGAACAACAGTAATTACGAGGTGGTTTCACGCTCGTTAAAACCTCTCGATCAGAGGCCTTGCTGCCAGATATAGTTTATCGTCATACCAGGGACGCCTAAATCTGGTTTTTAGTCTAGAGGGTTTTCCCCATCAAAGTAGATATCGTAAAAAGGGTAATAATCAGTTGATACAAGGTCAGGTGAATGCAGCGAGTGTGATAGAACTCTCCCCGCTTCAATTGGTGACCTATTAGGTTAGGTCATAAATAATTAAGCGTTTTCATTTATAGTAAATATAATTTTCACTTAATAATAATATCATCAAAAGCGCTGAAATTTATAATGAATTTTAAAAGTTTTAAAACTTGATAAACTTTACTAATTAAAATTTAAAAAATGAAAACAATTCTTGCAAAATTCATAATTGATCGAAATTTTTTTTCTTAAGGCAATAGTTTCCTTAATATTCAGACCAGATTTTTGGTAAATGGTACCAAAGAAAAACTGGTGATTTAAATTCTCCAAGGAATCCTGCTTTTAACTAATATGAATACGAAGATCCTGAAATTTTATTTTCTCGAAATTTCATAAAATTAAGTAAGTGGGGGTACAGATGAAAAAAGATATTTACCAAGATTTTCCAAAAATAAATATTTAAAAAATAATTTCATTCATTTGTAAGTAAATCCTGAAAATTTCATTAAAATTCGACAATTATTCGATTTTTGCAAGAATTTTTTTTACCGCAAAATGGACTCTGAATTTCCCATAATGTTTGGCCCATCCGCTGAAGAGAAGAAAAACAAGATTTTCAAGTAAAATTTCCAGCGTAACAGAAAGGATGAAAAAAAATTACGAAAATGATAAAGAATACGATGGTCTTTCCTCTTAATAATAACATAGACATTTTGACAATAAATTTAGCATTACATTATCTATACACGTTTTTCCTTTCCTGAAGTGTGTATACATTTTGGCAGACTCTGCGCGCGCACACACACACACACACAACACATATATTTTATCAAGTTTGGGGCCTTTTTCATCATGCTATGTTTTTTTTTTTTATAAAACTTAGAGGTACATTTTATTCTATTATATTGCAATGACTTGTTGCCACTTATCAAAATAAGTAATTTTGAGTAAATTTCCGCAAGTCTTGATATTTTCTTTTTTTGTAATTTCACCCTAAGCAAGGCAATAAAGCCACTAAGAAGCAAGGGATTACTGGGTTATGAAAGAATATGGGAAAACAAAATATTATTAAGAAGAGAAAACAATAAAAGAACGAATTAGGAAGATAGAAGATCAAAGATGAGAGGATAGCAGGAATCCGGAAAGGTTTTCGACGAACTCTTGAGTCTGATTTTCATTAGAGAAATTTTTCGCCATCAAAGCGTTTTGTAGTGATAGAAAAATGTAATAATCAGTTGGCGCAAGGTCAGGTAAATATGGCAGGTGCGATAGAACAGACAAACTGAATTCCGAATTTTGTTCCTGAGTTGTTCTTGCTGTAACCGATTCTGCATTGTTTTTTTTTATTATTATTGTTGAACGCAGGACGCTTTTCGACCAAAATTATGGACATGTTGCAGCTGCTGGACGTATAAATATGCATTTAGTACTTCCTTGCGTTTTAGGAATTCTTAATGTTTAATGTCTTGACGATTCCACTGCATGCACCAATTGTCTTGCTTGTATGGAACTCAAGATTTTGGGGTCGGTTGTGGAGATTTGCCATTGTCAATCTACTGCGTTTTGCGTATGTAATTCATTTTTCATTACCTGTTAGATATATTTAAGGTAATGTTTGTGAGGGGATTAATTCGTCATTGCAATTGGTTCCCCATAACGGAAATTACTTATGAATCAAACTAATAATTTTCTTTTCGATGATATATTAAAAATTAAATAGTGAAATCATTATTTTAAGTATTATTAAATTAAAATTAGTAACTTAATAAAATAAATCTCTTCTCGACTGATTATTTTTGTTACGTTATCTAAGATGTAATTATAACATATACTACTGTGATATGACAGCTTACCTACTTGACTGGCTTAGTATACACACGAAGTTAATCGAGCCATAAATGATTTGATCTACGTCTGAAGTGTGCTGTCTACGAAATGGTATCTTCAAGGCAGTTACCCATTTGAAACAGAAGAGAATCAAATAATAGATAAATAAACGAAAACTTTTGGGAACAAGTGGCACTTGTGCTGATGTTGGACATTTTCGTTCACAGGCGTATATAAATAGTTACGTTTAGAATTGGCGGTAATTCCAAACTTTTTGATGTAGAGATAGACAAAGATGTGTCACGAGTGAGCGTCAGAGTTATCACTGGGTGAAGGAAAAAGCTGATCCATAGTCGATCATGACTGAAGCAGCAGAAGTTCTCCCCAGTGTCACCTACTTATCCATCAAACCAAGTAAGTGCAACTAGATATATTGAAAGCAGTCTACGAGTCTTAATTTATCACTTTGTCATCAATTTTCACTTTTTGTCTTTCTTTTAAACGTACAATGTGCGTTTCTCAGTTTTTGGTACCCACCGATGCAAACGAGAATAGAGACTCAACCTGGGGTCATTTGTTTGGTCGGTAAAACGCTGGGAAATGGTTTCGCTGCATGTTTACATTACTGTAAAAATAAATCCATTAAGTCTTACATCGGTAACATCCCTCGGTATTTTTTTTCTAATTACCGATAAATAAACTCATTTAAATAAAATTTATTCATTTTATGTTGCAACCAATACCACAAATCAGTTCGCTTCAGTGTCTGCTTTTATGAAAATAACTCTTTGAACTGATATTGATAAAAATCTCAAATACATGTTCATTTTTATGCAATATAATTTACTTGGAGATCAAAAAGAAGCATTAGTTTAATTCATTTTTTGAACGCAAGTGGTGACGAGCAAAATAAAAAAGGCAAATTTCACAGATAACTTTTAACTTGATGCGAGAATCATAAAGTTCCAACATTCATGATCATGCAAAAGAGAAGACATTAAATTCTGAACGAATACATCATTTTGTTTCTTTTGCCTTAGGAATGTTTTAATTCGCGGATTCACCCTGAAGACTTTTAGTATAATCACACAGCGTATTTATTTACACACGCACTATAAAACCTAATCAAAGATGAACATTTTTTCTTCAGTACTGAGAGATAGATAGATAGATAGAGAGAGAGAGAGGGAGAGAGAGAGAGAAGGAAAGAGAGCGGGGTACTGAAAAGGCTGCTGAGAGAGAGAGGGGTACTGAGATGGGGAGAGGGGACGAGGGAGATACTGAGAGAGAGAGAGAGAGAGAGAGAGAGAGAGAGAGAGAGAGAGAGAGAGATTAATCATTGCAGATTTTTAAAAAATCTATCAACAAGTGCACATTATCAGAAATCAATAATTTTAAAGTAAAAACTGGAGTCACTCTACGGGGTAGAACTTAGTGATGGTACACTTCAATTAGTTTCACAAATTCTAGCCATTCTTTAATGGCAAAAAAAATATAAATAAATAAATAGCATAGAGAGTTTTCATTCGTTCGACTTTATAGCCTGACTAGTAAATTTCTTGGAGTGCTAAATTCATTCGTATAAAGTTCGAAATGTAAATTCTAAGCGGATTTGATAGCTGGAAGTTTTTGTTGATTTGAAATTGTTCTTCCTAAGAAATGTAGTTCATATAAAATTTTATAATTGACCATTAGTCTAGATGTCTGCTTCGATAATACAATATACTGAATATATATATATATATATATATATATATATATATATATATATATATATATAATAAAAATATATATATATATATATATATATATATATATATATATAAAATATATATATATATATATATATATATATATAAAAAAATATATTTAAAATTTAAAATTCCCAGCATTCCTCGTTGGCGCACATGTGTAGTCACACCAACATAACAACATAACAAATTTAGTCCGATGAAATCCTAAAGGATGAAACGCATCGCAAGAAAACTTTTACACTTTGTCATACATGTTTCTCCCAAGAATATTTACTATTATCTCATATGTATATATATATATATATATATATATATATATATATATATATATATATATATATATATATATATGTATGTATGTATGTATGTATGTATGTATGTATATATATATATGTGTGTGTGTGTGTGTGTGTGTGTGTGTGCAGAGTCTGACAAAAAGTATATGCCTTTCAGGAAAGGAAAAACCTGTATAGATAATGTAATAGTAAATTTATTCAGACCTTAATTGAGAGATTAATACAAGTTACCTTTGAACTTTACATCCACAATAGATATTGACAATAGTATACTTTAGCTTCCAGATATTTGCTCGGGCAACGTTCACTAAATCGAAGAAATCAGATAACCATAGAAGGCACAAGTATTAATAACGCCCTCTGATAATAATAATAATAATAATAATAATAATAATAATAATAATAATAGACTATTCCCAAACTATAAATAGGTACATCGTTCTGGATGCATACATTATATCCCGTATTGACGAGATGGCCAAATAAATAATATTTAGCACGTTAGACAAAGGGAGTGTTTAACACAAGTAGATGTAGACCCTAAAGACAAGCCTTCTAAGCCTTTTGAAACATGCGGACGACTTTATTAGTTCCGACGGATTACATTTGGGTTACTAACGGGGTTTCCAATTTCCAGAGGGTCCTCGATAAAATAATTCTTGAAGCAAAATTTTCTTGCTAGATAAAATGTCCGAACATGAAATTGTTTTTGCCGTTTCTTTCTCCTGTTGTTCTTAATTTTATTGAAAGCATGTCTCCCAACCCCACTGTTGGTAGGGGCAGAGGATTGGCCGTTGACCACCCCCACCCCCGCCACCAGCTCTGCGTTTTGTTGAAATCCTATGTTTGGACTTAACGTAGGCCGTACATTCACTGGTTATCATGAGAAAGAAAGCGGACAAACACTTGCTGCCACCTATGATGTGGCATTTATTATGACATATCAACAAAGCCGGATAACCTTATTTTCTTCAATTTCTTTTTTTTTTAAGAATAGGACAATGGGACTTATACTAAGTTAAAACTTAGTGTTGTGAAAGGGTAAAATCCAAGTGTCAGCCTGGACACTTTGCCAACTACCTCCCCCTCTTATCCTTCCCTTTGTTTTTGTCGTTCTTGTATGTGTTATATATAATAGGAGTAGGTAGGCTTACTCCTTGTTGGTCGGACATAAAAGAGATCCCGCGATCTGTATAAATATAAGCTTACACTCTGAATATTGAGAACAGTGAGCTAAGACAGCGTATGACCGTCGTAGCACTTACATCTGGATAGGAAAGGCAAAAGGCAATCGCAAGTACTCGTCAACGATTGTTAGTAGATATTTGTTTCGAGATATAATGTATGCATCCAGAACGATGTACCTATTTATTGTTCGGGAATAGTCTATGACCATGCTTTATTATTATTATTATTATTATTATTATTATTATCAGAGGGCGTTATTAATACTTGTGCCTTCAGTGGTAATCTGATTTCTTCGATTATTCCTTCTTTTAACATTATTGTTATTTCTTCGTGAATAAATATTTTATCTTTAGAAGGAACCGGAAACACAATCCTAAACAAGAAACAAGGGATAAACTCATACTCCCGTTCAAATATAATTTTGTATTTGGACGGAAATCTCTTTTTTATACAAGTTTCATTGAAGATGACTGATTTTTTATTTAAGTTTTGTTATTTCTTTTCTGGACGTAGAATGTATAAATTCTGTCCGGATGAGTATCAGAACGCTTTCGGCTAATCTATTAGCCATTATCAAGGATGTTTTATTTTGATTAACTGAATACGTTATTGTGATTTGGATTCGTTTTTATTGTATCCACGTGCAAGAAAATTGTAAAAAAAATAATGGAAGCGTTAACAGTAAAAACAAAGGGTACGAAACGGTGTCCCCTATTGTAGGGTACATCACTCTCTGATCAGACAATTATTTTCCCTAAGAACAATGTTTCTTCCTACCAAGTCGAAGTCGGTTTTTTTCACTTCGCAGCTTCGTAAACATCTTCGAACAGTTCGCTCTTACCCTGACAAAGACACTGCCACCGCTATAAGGGAGATAAGTCTAGGCAATTTCCTCATTAAGATATAAAAATATCATATAAATTAATGAATATTGTATGTATATTATATGTACACATATGCATATATATTTTTGTTATATGAATTTTATAAAATTAAATACAGTCAGATTTAAAGGGGGATTATTAAGTGTTAATATGTAAAGCGAAGATGGAGATGAACATCAAGGCAGTCATTCATCAAATGACAAAAAATGGTTTCTCACTCAGAGGATCCGCGCATACTTCCGGTTAATAAATGAATTATTTGAAAATAAATATTTAACATTCTTCAACCAATTGGTCGCGTTCCCGCCGACAATAAAAACATGCTTCGTGATCCTATTGAAGAGTATTTAACTAAAGTCTCTAGATGAACAAAGACAGTCAGATAGATACAACAAAAGCACGACGGCACGGCTTTAAAAAAATCACTTATTCATTCACCTACTTTCGTCACCAAGCTACGTGACACACACACTCTTCCTCATCAAGCTACGTGACACACACTTTTCCTCACCAAGCTACGCAATATTAATACTCTTCCTCACCAAGCTATATGGCACTTACACTCTCCCTCACCAAGCTATATGATATTCACCCGTCTTCCTCACCAAGCTATGTGACATATACACTTTTCCTCACCAAGCTACGTGACACTTATATTTCCCTCCTCAAATTCTCCTTTTTTTCTCACACATACACGCGAAGAAATCGCGTTTCTTTGCATTTTAACAAACAAGGCAATTTAACGTTCACAGGCTTAATTTAAGTTTAATTGTAAAAACATGAAAATAAAAATATTTTGTATTTGAAAATCTTTCTCGCCTTTTTCTTTGTTGTGGGTTGATTCAAATCCGCATCAAATATTTTCCTCAAATTAAAAATCACGGGCATAGCATAAATCCTTGTTTGCTTAACAGCTAAACGATATGGCTTCATAAAATATACAACAGTCAAATTAAATTAAATTATTGAAATTAATGCCATATTTTCACAGTACAATTAGAGGAAAAACATTATTGAATCGCCTTGAAATTTGCATTTCTTAAACAAATGCAAGCACGAATCTAATTATGCCAATTAGACTGCAGTTAAAAGAAAACTGCTTACAGGGATTAACGAGCTGTTGTACATGGTTACTTGAAAGGAAATATGGTTCCAACAAGAGAGTTGTCAATTGAAACAATGGAAAAGGTCAAATCTGATTTGTGAAAGAAATCCAGTATGGCGTGTGGTAAAAGACGATGGTTGCTTTCAATCATCTGTGTCTAAAAACTGGTGTAAGTATAAACAAAATGAGAAGGTTATAAAAAAGAAAAACAAGTGGATAGACGATGTAAGGTGCCTGGAAGGGAAACCCCACCTAATATGCTATGAAAAAAGAAAATGTACAACAAAAAAATGAAAACCAAACAGACAAAAAGACGCGTCAATTTTTGTGACAAAAGATTAAGAAATCAGTTTTAATGAACTGAGATTTACACAGAGAATAGAATAAACAGAAACCAACAGTAACATCTAAACAGAAGAAAAGAAGGTGTCAGTGGGCCACATGAGAACAATCAGGTGTCAGTGGGCCACATGAAAGCAATCAGGTGTCAGTGGGCCACATGAGAGCAATCAGGTGTCAGTGGGCCACATGAAAGCAATCATGGATTGTGAACGAAAATGATATTTTGTGATGAATCACGAATCCTCATTGACCAAGGTGATGATGAAATATAAAAATGACAGCCTGAAAAAACCAAAAATCAAGCAAATTCAGTCATATGAGATTGCAAACAACAACGACAAATTGTAATCATTACTTACAAAGTCAGTGTACAGATGGACAATGAAATTTTGAACAAGTTTCTTATTTAATCTTTAGAAATTTTCTTATGATGAAGTAATTTCTTAAAATGATAATGTATCTTGCCTTAGAGCAAAGTGTGTTAATCTTTTTTTTTTTCAGGATATACATACCAACTCATCGACATCACCAGTAATCAGCCTGGATGCCAATCCGATTCTAAATTTATTGTGAAAAAAAAAATGGCGCATGACAAAATTACATCCTGCAAAGGGGATCATCAACTGTTATTTGAGAACGTTGGAATTCGCATGGAGAAGATAATTATTTTTCAATCGTAAAATCCATGACTGCAAAAATTCAGGCTCTCATAAAAGATGGAAAACGAGCAACGAAGTAAAAATTTGGATTCTTTTTTGATTGATGATTCCTTAATCTTTCATAAAATATAATGGTTCCTAGACCTGCTCTTTTCTAATGCCATTAATTTATCTAATTTAATTTTAGACGGTTTGTTCGGATATTAACCAAATAAAAATCCTCTGAGCGTCATGATTCCATAACCTACATATATACATATATATTTATCAACTTGTTAGACGAGTATGACCTTTTCCGACACATTAAAGCTATGGTAACAATTTTAATTTCAGAGTTGTCCTCTAAGACTGGTTGCTAATTGTTATGGCAATTTACCCACGCACGTATGGACTCTCCCAGCTATAAACAGGAGCAGGTACTGCCTTTTGGAGAGGGTAGTTTCCAGCAATCAGCTCTGACAATCGGACCGAACATTATTGTTGTAACACTCTCGTTTATATATGTTTGTATTACTGTTTTATGGTAATATATTTGTGTAATTCCTCTCTTGGGTCTTTATTTCTGGTCCTAACCCCGGCCACAACATTAACCAAGGCTAGTGAGCCCAGTCTCACCTAGTCTTTCGTCCATTCTCATTCCGAGCCGCTGTTCATTCAGCACTCTCATCAGCAGGTGTTATCAGCAATGGCCGTACTGCGATTATGGTCGTATATACGGCTTGAACAAAACCGCAACGACCCATAACTCCAATGTTGAGAATCCCAATGACAAGTAGTTGCGAGATACTCGAATTAGCACTGTGGTCGGTGTTACATCAGAATTTTTCTTCTCATAAATGGATACCTTATCAAAGGCTTAAGGCCCATCACTGCCTGGACACCAAACCAGGTAATTCTACTTTCCCATATATATATATATATATATATATATATATATATATATATATCAACATCAAAGAGTGGATGGACATGACAATGCCTGAATACTTGTCAGCCATAGCCAAAAGAATATCCAGGAGGAGATTGTTTGTTTCTTTTGCTTCTAGGCCCTCCACGACGATTGAAGCAGTCAAAGGGACTAATGATGATGATTCAGAAAGCACTGGATGAACCTTTCGTCCTATTTGGGGCTCATCAGGCAGTGCGCATCCACTGCTGTCCAGTCTTTTCTGATTCTGTTGAGGATTCTTCTAGACTCGATAACTTGATTATTCATATCACCCCAAATTTCTATCACTTATATAACCTTGCTTGATCCAGCTTCTAATGCTCTGGAGTGTCTGGCTTGAGGAAAGAAGTCGTGGTTCTTGGGTTATAATCCGTTGGGTTTTTGATGCTTGATGTGTATCACCACAGAATTTTGGGAGCAGCGGCGCTATATCAAGTCTAGTCAGTTTCGTCATCGTCACCGAGGCCCGTTGGTTCAGTGGTATAACATTTGCGTTGGATCGTAACGTTCCGGGTTCGATTCTCGGTAGTGGATTTGCACTATATATATATATATATATATATATATATATATATATATATATATATATATTAAATAATGCAGCTTAATTAGTATTGTAAAGCAGTCATTCAAAGAATAAAAAAATAGTTAATGGCAAAAATCGGTTCGCTAACAAATTAAATAAGGCATTAAGTCGGTGAACTACGCTTTCCTTGCTTTTATTAATTGTAAAATGGATTAGATGTTTAGTCCATATTGCAAGTCCTTTCGGCAATCATTTAACATCCCCAGGCATAGATGTTATTTTTTTTCTAAATTTCAGGTAAAATTTCAAGACGAAAATGAATGTGATACTTGTCTAAAGATGTTTTTTTTTTAAAGTGTGCTGCTATTAACTATTAAGAATTTTTTGAGCGTGCAGCAATGCGACGCTAGATTTTTGAATATTGTAATAATGTAGTAATTCACGGATGATTCTATTATTGTAAGTGTTTTTTCCGTTAACGTGACATGGACTAAGTGGTCCAATCATTAGAGCAATGGCCCAGATGATTTCAGAATTTTTTTTTAATGCAGATCGATTCTTTTTACATTTATTATGCAGTTTAATTAATATTGTAGTCATTCAAAGAATAAGTTATGGACCTAACATCTAATCCATTTTACAATACATGCAAAAACGGGTTGCCTTAAATGTCCTTTTTTTCAGACTTCCACTGACTGACATCATTTTGTTAGTGATATATATATATATATATATATATATATATATATATATATATATATATATATATAATAAAATCTTTAGATGCTGGATAGCAACACGACCACGGTTTCTACTGCCAAGGTCTATTGAGGTTGTTAATACAACGAATTAAATTATCTTCCACACACTAAAACTAAAATAAGTTAATGTTACACCGAAAGTAATCGACTGTAGTTGGGAAGACAAAAAATATCATCCAAACTCATCCGGGTTCGTAAATGGCTAAGTATAACTTCCTTTTATGCCTAGATTTTGCCATGACCTCTGTTCTTTCATTTAATAACTCTGTTACAGCCTTGTAAGTCACAATAACCAACTTCTCCTCCTGAAAAAGTCTGCAGGAGATGCCGTTTAGCTTATGATTCTTCACTTTTCTCAGGATACTCCATTCAATCGCCCAGTTTCTATTATGGATCTCTCTAAAACTCCAATAATGTTCAACCAGACTCTGAATAAGGAATCACGAGTATACCATACATTTTAAATTCGCCCTCCGTACAGCCAATGTATGTCATCGCATTGCCATCGCTGCTCTCTAGAAAATTGCTTTGTTTACCTATATATAGCTTTTTTTTCTTTCTTTTTTTTTTTTACAGCTTATCAACCTTATGCAGGTTATTCAAAACCGAAATATATTTTTAGATTATAAGAATTTTGGAGAGATAAAAATGATCTTCTGATACAATTCTTATTATTTAATCCATAGCTGTGAGGAGACGAAGTGGATTCATACATTTTCCCAATGATATTTGCACGTAAGTGAATATAACGAACTCAACTGGAATTTCCAATTCCGAGCCGTTATAAAACCAACATATACAAGCTTACAGCACCTGTTAATCTGAAGCGGTTACCCATCTAGGTATTGACCAGGGTCGACGTGGCTTTACTTCGATGATCGTACGAGAACTGGTGTTTAAACGTGATATGGCCATAAGTCGTATTGGAGGCTGTTCTATCAATTATTTCGCCTTCAAGTAAGATATCAGACGATAATAGTATATTTTTCGCTGTTCAGTGTGTCATCGATTTTTATCAATTTTCCTGCACCATTCCTTTTGATATAACCCCAAACCCTTAGACTCCCATCACCGAACATTACAGTCTTCGGACATAACTTTCTTTCATAAGAATTCTGTTCAATTTTGTTTTCGCCATTAAATATCGCTGTTGGTTATTGCAGATGTTCTTTTGTTCAGAATTTTCGATGCATTTTTGGTTTGTGAAGACATTTTTGTTGTCTCTGAGTCCATTCAATTTATTTCTATGCTGTATCCCTCTTATTGTATGAACTGACACTTCACGAGTAATGTTTATCCATTAATTGAACCGTTAAAATCCGGTTGGGTTCTGTGAACATGACGAGATTTCTTTGATTTCGTTTGTTTAATTTCAAAGATCATCCACGATTTTTCTTATACACTCCCACCATCAGCGTACTTTTTGTGTGTGACTTGGACAAAGCGGCTCGATATACCAAGCTCCTTGCAAATTTCACGTTGACTCATTCTTTGTGATATTTTAATGATTTTCATCCACTTCTCCAAATTGAATTTTCCCGTTATGGAATTTCAAACAACTAAATTAAAAAAAGTCAAGTTAAAATACTCCAAAGATCACACTTTGGCCATTTATTCCTGTTTGGTCCATTTAATTCTTGTTTGGTCCATTTATTCCTGTTTTGGTCCATTTATTTAACATGCGAAATATGGATGTCTATTTTAAGCAGACGTTTATCCTCGCACTTTGTGTATGCGATAACTTACTCTGGAATCCTGAATGACCACAGATATCTTGCAAATGTTCCACTGGGAATCAACGCCAATTTTCTTTATCCATGTCTCAATTTTGTCAGTCACCGAACCAAGTGATCCAGTGACAACTGGTATGACCGTGACCATCTTCACATTGCGAGTTCAAACTTCAATAGGCCATAGTTGATGACTTTCTCTTCTTCCTGTTGCTTTATCCATAGATCAAAAGAATGTCATTGATCAATGATTATTAAGCCTTCTTTTTCTATTTTACATTCCACCAAGATGTTCGGTTTGTTGTGTTTTTTTTATCTGGAAAGAAGCAATGCAGTAATAAATAAGAAGAGTTGAAATAAACCATGCAAGATTTCACAGCTCTAATATATATGTATATATATATAATTTTCTAAATGTGTGTATATGTATGTGTTTACGTGTGTGCGATCGTATGTTGTTTATACGTTTCCACAGTTTTCATTCGATTTCGATGAAATTTTTTTTTGATAGATAATTTTTCAGCGCCGGTTTGAGTCCAAATTGGCTGGAAAAAATTACAACCTTGAAGGTGAAAAATCGACAAAACTGATTTTTTACACTTTGTGTAAGGCAAAGTTTAATGTCTGTAAAAACAGCGTACAATCAATTTAGACATTTGAAATCTAACGCAAAAGATTATTAGAATTATAAAATTGTTACCCCCCCCTGCATTTGGAGATGTGCCTCAGATGCACCCAATTGTTTTTATTAATATTGAATTTCGGGTGGGCTGTCTTTAAACTGTTCCAAATGAACGGCAAAAATTCCCAGAAATGAAAAACCCGGTCGAAGTCGGGTTATACTCCTAGTAATTAAATGCAACTACATACAAGAAAAATTACTAAATTTTACTCATTTTTATTACAAAATAATAGTAAAATGTTTTTGTATTCTTTTACTTTTAAAATATTAATTCTGGTCCAATGATGAGAATATATTTTATCAAATTAAATCTTTAAAAGAGAACTATGAATTGCAAATTTTTGAAGACATGCATTCGTGTAACTATCGATATGATGTATGGGGGGGCGTGTGTGAGAGTGTGCGTGCTGTGGGGGTGTTAGTGCGCGCGTGCGTGTCTATTTGTACGTAAGTAAAAATATGGAAAATTATTTGTTGTTTAAGAATTTGAAAGGAATAGTAAAGGGAGCCAACCCCTTTACTGCTCAAAGATCAACTTTGAACTTGAAACCCTTACTAATCCGGGACTCTGACTGGCAAACCTTCTTGGGCCCACGCGGTAAATTCGATCCTGGAATCTTCCTCTTTTGCAACTAACAGCCGTAGTGACCAGATGTTTATTAGAGCCATCACTTCCGACGGTAATGGAATACAGATGCCCCGAAGCCCACTTGTGTCTTGGCCACTTTTCTTGCAGTTAAGTCCGCAAATATAAATTATATTTGCAAGCCTTCTTTTTACCTATTGTACATGCACCCTTTTCTGTACATTAAGTCAGTTGAATATAATACAGTCGTTGTGTTGCTTCTCTTTTTCAAGTATGTCCGTCTTTGACTTTTTGGAACTTAACTGCAGCCGGAAAATCTTCATAGCTATTAAGTCGGACCGAACGTAAAAGTTTACTGCGAAAAGTGACCATATTATTATTGTTGTTGTTTTGTTTTCTGTTTAATCCAGTCTCTTGCCAGGTCATTACCCGTGACACACAGTGTAATGTTTTAGAATTCCTTGCAAATGGCTGTTGCCAGGGATTTTGTTAATGTTCTTATTTGTATCTTTTTCATCGTACCCAAGGTTCCACTTTTGGGTATAACAGTAGTTTTAATGTGACACATGTTTTCGATTTCTATTTAATTCAGTTACTATTATTATTATTATTACAAGTTTTTTCTATTTCCTTGAAGCAGATGTTAAACATATGAGAGCGTTATCATCTCTATACCTTCTCTCCTTTTCTCACTGAAACCAAACAGCGTATCTGGTGTCTTTTCCGCCTTTCATCGCATAAGGAATAAGTAGAATTATTATTATTATGGTTATTATTATTTCCTAAGATGGGAGGGGCTCTTTCATCATGAGTGCGACAGAAAGAAAGAAAGGTAAAATGTTCAAGGAACTTTTTTTTGATTAAATCTCTTGTGAATATGAAAAGCTGTTGTTAAGTCAACAATTAATCTCACTTTTGCTGACTCTCATACATGGAACCAGATAAAAAATGAATTTTTAAAAATGATATTTTTGTCTGTGACAATGAATCTAGTGTAAAGATACAAAGAGAGAAAAACTAAGCAACTGAAAAAGCTTCTGTGTATTTTCCATTTTACTGCGTCCATAAAGAATATTCATCAGAGACATATGCCACGCCTTGTGTAGCATCAAAGAACTGATTATATTTTTATAATTTTTTATGATTATTAATAATAATACTTGCATCGCCATTATATGTCTTCTCAGTATATACAATGATCAATATGTCACCCATTTAGCCTCCTTCGCCATATAATTGGTGGGGAAATAATCCACTACAATTTGTAAAAAATGAGGTTTCTGTCCTCTAGAATTTCAGTATGCAGATTAGCAGGGAAATCCAAGCAAATCAATCAGAAATAACTGAAAAACTCTGTTCAAAAGACATGTCTGCTGACAGATATTGCCGTTCGAACCGACAAAAACACTTCTTTGAAAACTTTTGAGAAACTAGGCAAACACAATGACCTCGATATTGTAATCAGTAGAATGTGGCCTCTCAACACAACATGACCTATTGTTATTGAGGCTATGGTAATTAGATCAAAGGGGACAGATCAAATTCTTGGTATCCTTAAAAGATTTGAATTGCAAAACATCATACTTATGTGTACTTCCCGTACCTTGCGTAGATTTATCTCCATACAATAACTACAATTAAATATTTTGTTTTTCACTCTGGTTTCAGGAACCTCATCTGTTTGTATCGACTGGTACAAAATAAATGGTTGTCGTTTGTAGTTTCTGGTTTAGTTTTTAAACAACTCGTACTACACAAAGCAAGGGCAAATAATAATAATAATAATAATAATAATAGAAATAAAAAAGAAAAAATAGTAACCTAAATAAATAAACTACGAGGACAATTGACAAGTCTAAGTGAATTAGACAAGAAAGGCTTCAAAATGAAAGAAAGAAAAAAGGAGACAAATATAACGAAGCATTGACATAAAGAATAAGATCAAAAGAAGCTGAAACAACAAATTCAAGCGAAGGAACAGAGAATCAGACGTTATGAAAACAGAAACATATTCTTCTCGAAAAACATGATCTTCAAAGAAGATGCCAGTGAAATATATATAGATCTGGGAAAAATAGAGATAAATAATCCACCTAATATCCAAGAAGTCGAGGAGTTCTTGGGTAACATATGGAAAAACAGCAAAATACACAATAAAAGAACAACATGGATGAAAGAGCAACAGGAACAACACACACACGTAGAGTGCCAAAAATGGACGGATATCAATATTACTGAAACAACCGTTGGCATTTGCAAAACCAAAAACTGGGAAGCACCAAGAATAGCCAATTTTTGGATAAAGACCCTAACCCTACCACCCACCAAGATCTCGCACAGGCATACAATGATATACTGATAAATCCAGAAAAATTCCCCAAAGTGGGGAGTAATATACCTACTCACAAAAACAGAAGAGACACAGAATCAGAAGTACTATAGGCCCATCACCTGTTTACTAACAAAGTGCAAGATCCTTACTTCTATAAAAACCGAGAAGACATACAGCTTCATTGGGAAAACAATTACTCCCTGAAGAACATAATGGATATAAAAAAGAAAGTTACGGGTGCATAGATCAACTAATTATCAATAAAACAATATTGGAAGAGGTGAAAACAAAGAAACTTATCGACATCATGGAGCGACTACAGGAAGTCGTTCGACAGTGTGCCACACTCATGGACAGAGAAAAGCCTAAAAATATATGACTCCCAAAATTATGTCCCAAATTCATAACGGAGAACATGAAAATTGGAAGATGACACTAAACGTAAACCAGAAATTCAGGAAGTGTATGCTTATTGACATAGCAGTATCATCTGAGAGAAAAATTTCCATGAAAATTGTCGAGAAATTGTCCAAATACAAGGAACTGGAGATCGAGATTGACAGGATGTGGAGTATGAGCCTATACCAAGAGTAATCGGAGCTCTGGGTCTCGTCAGAAAAGGAATGGACAATTTTACCAACAGGTAACATCAACATACAAAGTTCCCTAGAAGATCGCCCAACTCGGAATATTCCATATCGTAAGAAAAATGCTGTCAATTAAATGACAGTTCTCCTATAGAGTCTAAGGACCATAGTTTGGACCCAGCTCTACAGGATACTAAGCAGGAAACATAACGTACACAAATAATAATAATAATTGTATGATTTTGAGAGGGCAGAAAGATGTTATGGATAAAATTTTGGAGAATGAAAATCACAAAAAAAATTGTAGGATGTCATGATCTGGAGTTATCAGGCACATAAAAACAGACTTTGAAGTGGAAAAGAAGAAAAAAACAGGCCATGTAAGTGTAAAGAAGAAAGACTATGCATTATTATATATAGACGAAGACGATATAGTTGTCGACAAAGAGGGAAAAGGAAGGTACAAAAATTGTAGTTAATGTAAAGAATGGAAGTCGTCTCAATTGCAGTTGGTATTTTGGGCACTATAATTATTCGTTTCCAAAGTTACTGGAAAAGATTGGGGTCAGTGTCAAGATTGCATACTTACAGAAGACAGCCCTGCTTGGGACTGCTTGTATATTTCAAAGGGTTCTTGAAAGTTCACTGGTTTTAAGCAGCTACTACTTTGATTCTATTTTCAACAACACAATAATAGTAATTGTACTCACAAGTACAGCTCACATACTATGTACAATCAGTGTGATCGTATGTTACTTAATTTTTTTGTTCTACAAAACAATGATATAAGGCATTTTGAACTTGGTTGGGACACGGAAAGAAATGTGTATACAATAGAATCCCAAGCAAATAATAATAATAATAATAATAATAATAATAATTCCCCTATAATCTGAATATAATCCCCCCATCTCATGGACAGGACGAGCTTTTTGGTCTTAGTCGACAGTCATCCTAGAGCTGGCAACTTGAACAAAATTACTCCTTGGTGGTCAAGGATACAAGGCAAAATATTACCAATCTCAATGATTGCGAACAAATCTTCATACTGGATAGACCGTCACCCGGGTCAACAAGGGTCGTGTACTTCAGAGATGAACCGGTCTGGGGAAAATACAAGAATCTGTCACTGGAACAAAAACTTCCAACAACGAAGAGACACATGCTCACCAAACCCGGACCAATCTTGGACCAAATGATTCGATGGCAAATCATCTAATAAAAAGAAAGCGAACAAAATGGCCTCGCGAAGAGTATCAACAAGTCATGACATCCTTTTTCATCACACTCAAAAATTCACAAAAGAACACCACGAATCAGACATACCAAATATGGAGAACTATGGCAGGAAGTGAAATAAGGCCCAGACATGCTTGCCAATTTCTGCAGGTATATCGTGCAAAAGAAAAGACTCTCAAATGCAAAAATAGATCAGATAAAGCTTGATATAAGACAGAATACAAACAGTAAAGAGATGAGAGTAGAAATAAATAATATGACAGAGGATGACGTAAAAACTAAAATAAATGAAATAGGAAATAATAATCTACCTGTGACATAACCTGCATTTATCCACATTATGTCCGCGAAGATGAGTCCAACTACATTAGGGTAGAATTCCTTAAAAACCACAGAGGTGAAATCATCGAAACGAAAAACCACATCATCCAAGTACTCAGTAGAGTAACTCTCATACAAATTTCAGAAACAGACCGGCTGTCCAATATTCATATGACAAAGTCCAATAAGCACATTGTGCAAATATACAACGCTGCACTGGAAAAACTGCTAATGGACAAACCACTGGGAAACATCACAGAAGTTAACAATATATACGCAACATCTTTAGCAGCAAGTGAGAAGCTTGGAGTCAAGACAATGAAAAGATCAAATAAAGAAAGCCAACTTGGAAAGAAAAATTGATGTGAGAAATAATGGAAATTAGATGTGAGATTTCTACACTAGAGACACTAGTAACCCAAATATCTCAACATGTAAGTGCAAGAAAATCAATCAGATATATAAAATTAAATCACTAAATGTAATTTCATTAATCAAGGAAATACTGAAACAGAAACTGCAGTTAAAGGCGTAGAGAACAAGACGACACGAAAAACGTTGTAGGTTTTATCACCAAAATAAAACATCTCAAAGGGACCTTAAGAAATTTTACAAGGAAATTGGAAAATCAATTATACATGTCAAAAAGTTACCATCTATTGACAAAGTGCAGAAATTTTAGGAGAATATTTGGAGCAGCCCAAAGAATATAACCCAAATGCAGAATGGATCCAACGTGAAAAAGAACGAATGCTGTATAAACCGCTACAAGAGTTAAAAAAATAAAACCACGAATCATGTTAGGCAAGCTCTAACGAAATCCCCAAAATGGAAATTCCCAGGAAATGGCAAGGTACTCAATTTCTAGCTCTATCATCTCTCATTAATCCATAAAACCCTTGCACAAACTCTATCAATGCTTATTAATAATTCCAATGAAATTCCGGAATGGATCATTGAAGGCATTATATATCTCATGCTAAAAACAATGAAACATATGACCCGAAAAATTATAGGCCAATAACATGTCTGTCCAGCACGTGTAAATTGATCACATCTGTCCTGACGAACCGTACTTACTCTTTTCTCGAAACAAACAACATTCTTCCACTGGAACAGAAGGGATGCCAGAGAGTTTCATGTGGTTGCAAAGATCAACTATTGATAAACAAAATGATCCTGGAAAATTGCAGGAGACGATATAGAATTCTTAGCACAGCATTGATAGATTGCCGTAAGCCCTTTGTTAGTGTGCCACACTCTTGGATACTTAAGACTTTGGAAATGTACAAAGTCTCCCCTGTAAATTTCTTTAAACACAGTATGGGAATCTGGAAAACCACATTATACCTAAATCACACCAGAGGCACTGCCATCTCCAACAGACGGAATATCCGACGAGGAATCTTTCAAGGAGACTCCCTGTTACCCCTTCTGTTTTGTATGTCCTTAATCCTCCTTACGCATGAACTAAACAATAATAGCTATGGTTACAAGCTAAACAAGAAAGTACTCAATCACCTACTGTACACGGATGAGCTTAAACTCTTGCTAAAGTCGAAAATGAGTTGAAGGATCTCCTCGATACTTAAAATGTTTCAGTGACGACATAGGTATTGATTTCGGATTAGAAAATGTGCAAAAGTAACAGCCAAGAAAGGGAGAATTACAGAAATGCACTCAATAGATTTAGATCTTAGCACAAAGATTAGGGAACAATAACAAGAAGACCGCTTATAGGTACCTATTAGCGAAAGAGATGAAATGCAGCATACCTAAAGGAAAGGTAAGAAAGGCTTGTGCGTCTGGTAAGGAATACCGAGCTGAATTCAAAAATAGAATATCAACTATAAACACTTTGGCTGTCGCTGTGGTGCAATATAGTTTCAACATCCTTGTTTGGACCATAGCTGACATTAAGCGAATGGACACCAAAACGAGAAAGCTTCTCACCTGACACTACATGCATCATCCCAAAGCTGATGTTGATCGTCTGTATGTGCCCAGATCCGAAGGAAGCAGAGGATTAGTTCAACTGGAACTATCTTACAAAACTACAACAATTGACCTTCAAAAGATAGCTAGAAACTTCCATAAGACTGGATGATGATCTGTGTCAAAGAACATGAAAGTAGGAAGCGTCTTTATTCCGTAATAAAAGAAGACAACAAGTTAAAATTGGAGTTTCAAGTGTTTAAAGAAATACAAGTAAAGCATAAAACAGTAACTGAAGCTGTAAAATACTTGAAAAAAAAAAGAAAGCAAAAGCAAATGCAATGGACCAGATGCAAAAATGATGGCAAGATAAACCGCTTCGAGGTCAATACTCTGCCCTTATCGAACAAGCTAAAGCAGACAAACTTCGTACTCATCAGTGGGTTAAAAGCTGAAACTGAAGATTTTATTCTTGCTACACAGGAGCAATGTTTGCTAACTAGAAATTACTAAACACACATACTGAAAAATTGTGTTAGCTCAAAATGCAGATTCTGTGATAAATACCCGGGACCAATTGACCATCTTGTATCAGGTTGTGCAGTCTTGACACCCACTGAATATAAAACACAGCACAACTGGAAAATCTGCAACGCTTACGGAAAGGAAAATGCAAGAAATTAGTATGAACATCATCCAGATCCGGTTACAGGGATAGGACCTGTAACAATTTTATGGAACTTTACAATGCACACAGACAAAATAATCAAAGCTAATCGCCCTGACATCGTGATTGGAGACCGCAAAGACAAAATATGCCTCCTTATTAATATGGCAGTTCCTGCAGACTGCAATGTATCTTTGAAGATCTTCAAATAATATCAAAATTCAAAGGACCTTGAAATTGAAATCTCAAAAATGTGGCACATGAGGACATTAACAATTTCAGTTGTAGTTGAAGCCCTCGGATTGATTGGAAAAGATCCCAATAGACTCATTGAAGGAATCCCTGGTAGCCCATGCCTTAAAGAAATACAAAAAATTGTACTCACAAGTACAGCCCACACCTTACGAATAGCTTTATCTATGTAAAATATGTGCGATTGTTTTTTTCAAGACTGCTCAGTGGAAAATGTCATGATGCCATTTCTGAACATTGGTCTCCTGTCGGGACCCGGAAAGAAATGAGTATACACCAGAAAACAAAGGAAATAAAACAACAACAACAACAACGACAATAATAATAATAATAATAATAATAAGAAGAAGAAGAAGAAGAAGAAGAAGAGGAAATGTCTCCCATGGCGTCTGATCTTTATTGGTTGGAGGTGTTAAAATGTTTTGTTTTAGTGAATTAAGATAGACTACTCTTGGGTTTTAGGTGAGTGATTAGAATACGTGATGGAGTTGCCATTTTTTCAAAATCTAATAAGTTGGTGTTGACATTAACGGTTGGTGGAAAAATCCAAGAAATGGGTCGGATTATTCAAGAATTAACTTCCTCTGAATGAAAGATTGGTATGTGAACATACAGTAAATTATTTAATGACAGTTAAAAAAAAAATTTCTAAAAGCGTTACTACCAATATGTTTTCTACTGACATAAAGTGGAGCGACGAAATCAAGTCAATTACTACATCCGTTGCAAGGAAGGTTGGTTCCCTGTTTCGTGCCAAAAGCTTTTTCTCATCTGCATCCATCTTAAACATTTATAAATCTACCATTTGTCTGTGTATTGAATACTGTTGCCAAATTTGATCTGATCCTCCTACTTTGCATCTCGAGATTTTTAACAAAATCTAAAGAAGGATCTGCAATATAATCGATCCTGACCAAGTATCTTGTCACCAATTACTTTCTCACGTGCTACTAGATTGGCAATTAGGTCTCACCGCTTTGCTGTTGAACTAGCTAGATGCAATCGTCATTTTTATTCTAACAGTTTTATTTCCTCACACTTCTCACCGGTGGAACTCCATTACGATTTTTTGCTTCTTTGATGATTACAATCTTCAAAAATTTAAATGCAATTTCACTCGACATCTTCTGTATTCTTGAAGCTGGTTCCTTTTTTGCCCATTCTTCAATCCTCCCCATTCTCAGTCTTCCCATTCTCTTTCACTTTCACTCCATGTAATCCCCTGCGTTTTAGTCTCATTGTCTCCATGTTTGGGGTGAAACGATCATATATATATATATATATATATATATATATATATATATATATAAAAACCTTACAAAACCTTTTGTTTTTAATGTCCTTCATTTGGTGTTCTTTTCTTTTCAGATCATCGTGCATCGTTTGTATATAACCCTGAACTGATTGCGAAAATGTATGAAGAATGTTGACGTTTTACGCGCGTCAAGGAAGCTAAATGTTCCTTCTTAATCCATGTCTATTTTTAAGAATTAATTCCCTGGGGAAGGTTATAATTCTACTAAGAGTAAGGAACCAGAAACCAATCCTAAAAATGAAACCGGGGATAAGCCACTACTCCTGTTAAAAAAACGGGCAGTGTGCGAACAGGACGATAGGCGAACCTATCTACTCTTATTGAGGAAAATAAATAAATAGTGAATAAAATTTCAGAGTTTAGTTAGAGACATTAAAAATTATTTTTAAAATAACGAGTAAAGGGGGCACGGCACATCACTAAGATATTATTTTGATGTGTTATGATTCGAAGGAATTTTTAGAATTGAATGAATTTTAATTTAAATGATGTTTTAGAACTTTTGCTTTCTTTCTCTTTTTTTTTTCCTGAACCGGATGATAGACAATCTTATCTACTCCTATCAGAGTACGCTCCGGCCTTCTTGGAATTTCGAACTGAACCCTTTAAATTTAAGGTAGATTGTTCTAATTCCACGTGCCATGCCACTTCCGGATGTTTCAGTTATCTCCCTTTAACTCAACTCTCCAAGTTTTTGTTCGCCACCACTGCCGTAGATAGGTATTGAACTCACAGCACTTGGGGTTAAGTCACTGGATCCATTCACCGGACAATATCTCAACTTCAGCTCCCACCACCCATACAGTGCAAAGAAAGGGATCATCCGCTGCTTGCAACATCGAGCAAAAGTCATAAGTGGCGACATATGATCAAGAAATAGTCAGTATAAGCAGTACCCTACAACGTAACAACTACCATGGGTACATGTCAGCAGCTCCGACAAATTGGGATAAAAAGGTAAAAGAGGATAAACTTCAAAAGTGGTTCGACATTTCACAAACACCTCTTCCAAGTAAGATGTCCCAATAGAGGAGAACATGACTAAGGACTGTATATATGCCATCCCGTGCAGCTGTATTAAGAAATAGAAAGGAGAAACTGACCGCCTCCTTAAGGTAAGACTGCAAGAACATCGTAAAGTAGTGATACGAGGGGAAATAGAAAAATTAGGCGTAGCTGGCCACATATGGAGGGAAAAGGAAGATCACCCCCACTCCCGTGGAATTGGGCTGAAATAATAGACAGCGAATATCACTGGTAAATATGAAAACTTAAGGAATCAGCACATATGCTAGGCCACAAAAATCGCATAAGCCGGCCAAGCATGGAAATGAATACAATTTGGGAACCAGTAATACGGAATGCTAGAGAAAAGCAATAATAACAACAAAATTGCAGTATGAGTTCTGGTAAAAAAAAAAAAAAAAAAATATTAAGTTTATAAAACGATTGGCTCAGTGGACAAAAGCGTTGGTTGGATCTTAACCCAAAGAGTTCAATACCTAGCTACAGCAGTGGTGGTGAACAAAAACTTGGAGGGTTAAGTTAAAGTGTGATAACTGAGACATCCGGAAGGGGCGGGGAACTAGAACAATTTACAGGTTCAGTTTGAAATTTCAATCACCTGAAGAAGGTCGGAGTGTACAAGGGCCGAAATGTCGTGATAAAGGGAACAGAGATGAAGAGGACAGTTCGAATAATGTAAATTATTTTACGCAGTCAAATCACTAAGTCAAGAGAAGGAAGAGTGCTTCTATTTTGCACCACAAATATTTTTCAAGGTAGTCTTCTTCCTTGTCAATGCACTTAATTCAGTGGAGTGTACTAATTACGTAAATCGCACATTATGCAATTAGAATTTGATATCAAAATCCAGTTAATATTTACGTGCTGGGTTACGGACTTATTGCTCCGCTGTTGTACGCGCATTTAGGTATATATTTAGTTGAGTGGTGTGTCTGTGAAAACCACTTTAATTACACGTTTATAATCACAGTTAGGAAAAGTTATACCAACTACAATCAGCACATTTCTATACTTATAAAATCTATAAGTTAACATCTCATTTCGTCTAGCAAACGAAGGTTAATATAAATGATAACAACGACAACAATTTTGTTCTGTGTATTTGCGAATTATCTGAACAGTGCCAATATACGAGGTTATAATCAGTGAATAATTACATGAGTTGTGCTGATTCGAACGGGGCGATATGTTGGTTGCGCGTACCTGATCAAGACAAACGATTGTTTCCATCGTCAACATGGCGGCTGTTGTAGTTTTATCTTTTTGGGTTTCTCCTCGCTTGCGGGCGCATGCGCACTACGACCAGTGACTTTAGCTGCTATTGGGACTTTGATTACACCCTCCATAGTTCCGCCAACTCGCCGCCGTTATTTCAGTGTTTGTATCGATTTGTGGCAAATCAATATCTTGCATTAGCAATCGTTGTTTCTTTATGGTCAGTATGACTACAACTGATAAGAGGGACTGGGATAATCTCTATATAGAAATATGCACGTAAATATTTATCTATAGAGAAACAGGACGTCCTAAAATATACCATATTTATTTGTGTACAATGCGGGAAATTGTGTGTTAAAAGTAAAAGCCGAAATGGGTGAAGGAAATTTGCATGACATACGAGCGCAAAATTTCAGTTATTTTACTTCTAAGCAACTTATACGTTCAGTGGTTACACTCTAGAAAAGCTCGTCTTAAAATTGCGTAGAACAATTTATTTGGCGTATGCAGGAGCTTATAGGAAAAAAGCGGTTTTTAGCTCGAATTTCAGTCTGTTGTTCTCAGAAAGAAAATAAAGATAAACCTTTTACCAATAATTAAGGCAAAGATAATTTACTTTTGATTAACGGTCACCGCATCGATTTTTTTCTTTTATAGATATTTTTATATTTACAGCCTCTTCCCGATCTAAAGTCGACATTATACATCGGCTACTAAAATTGACTTAATGCGTTGTACAAAAAGCTGTTAATATAACACCTTCCATGCATAGAAAATTTGGGGATTTCATTCCTCTTCTTTGTGTCATGTGTCCCCTCAGGACTCCCCACAATTCCCTGTCCTTTATAGCTTTTAATAAATTTTTTGTTTTCTCCTAAAGCCTGTTCCGACATTCACTTACTCAAGCTCACTAAGTATTACTTACCCTGGTCTCTCCACTGAAACGGAATGGGACACAAGGTTGGGTTTAACGTGGACAATACGAGAAGCGTACACCCGGATCAAGAACAAGAAATTGCCCAGCTCCGTCAGCTGCGCTGGCATCGGTATGAATACCGACCCCCTCTTTAGTGCACTTAGGGGTGAAGCCTCGGACAAATGTTCCCCGGGACCAAGTACCTCGCAGTATTTATTTTTCCTCTGTTGTATCTCTGTTCACAGACGGATCTACAACTGAGTCACACTCTTCCCGAAGACAGAGATGCAACTGAGAGATGATAAATCCTACCCAGCATGTGCCAGGTAAGTCTCCTAAACCTTGTTTCGCCTTCCATTTACTCAAGCTTACTAAGTATGTGAAGTTTTGTTTTCCTCTGTCACCCTTGCCTTCAATCTGTCCTGTGAGTATCAGATTTTCCAAGCCCTTTTTCCTCATCATGCGCCCTAAAAATTACAACTGTTGCTTCTTAAGGTTAAGTATAAGTTTCCTTTTTGTTTCCATTTTCTCTAAAACTTCGTTGTTGCTCATATTAATCGGTCCATGGTATCCTCGTCATCTTTACGTAGAACAACATTTCTGTTGCTTCAGGTTTCATCTTTGAAGCATTCACTGTCATATAGGAGGACAGATACCTCGTAACACTTGAGTATTCTTTTCTTTGTTTATAATGAAGGTTTTCTATTTCTTAATACTCTGCATAGTTTTTGGAATACATCTTTGGCTATCCCCTTCGAATTTCAGTGTCGCACTTTCCATTCTCTGTATGGAGAGAAAATGAATTCAGCAGATATTCAAAAATAGAAAGGGATGTAAAGCAAGGATGTGCATTCTCACTGTATTTATTCAGCTTATACAGCGAGGCAATTCTGAGAGAATTAGAAGGATTCATTATTGGCCGCAGGTCTTAACATAAGATATACAGATGACACAGTGTTGCTGGCAGACATGGAAAGGAAACTATAAAAACTCCTACAGAAGATAGTGAAGGAAAGCGAGAAGAAAGAATTAAACATCAACTGAAAGAAGACAAAATGCATAATTGTTATCAAAAGGATGAGACCAAAATGCAAATTAAAAATTGGAGATACCAAAATCAAACAAGTACAAAAAATTAAATATCTGGGGATCCATATTCGATGCCTGTAAAATATTAGCAGGTGAAAATACGAAATGACATTATATATTAGATGGCGTTGCGCATTAATAGATCAGTTAGTTATGTGCCATGCGTGATACACGCTTCGGCGATCATGTATCTTTCGATACATGACTGACGAGGCAGATTTTTCCCCGCAGCAGGTTGCCATTTCTTTCTGCGGTAGACCAGTTGCCATCTAAGGCTATAGAACTCGCTCTGTCCTGCTATTTACCCATAATTGGAGCGAGGGGAGAAGAAGAGGATTCATACCTTCCCCAAGGTTATTAGCACGTAAGTGAATACAATGGATTCGACTGGAATTCGTACTCGGCTTTTCGATTCCTCAATCCGAGCAGCTATCCATCATTACTCCATCGCGCATTAATAGATATAATGATACAAACATACTTATCAAACATTTTAAGCATTTCGCAAAATGTACCATTGTATATTTTACACTCTTATATGCAAAATTTGTTATAAAATTTCCTCTTTACTAAGAAGATAAATTGGAACTAATTTTTTTTCTCACTCAACTTCGCTTTTCTTTTCCGTCTTCCTACATTCAATTCAATGAATTAATAATTCGTAGCAATCTTGTTTGCGGAGATAGTTCTCCCCTATTAATAGTTATTACATGTGTTATCACTTAAACTCCTTCCTAATGGGTAGGTCCCTGGAGATAGTTGTTAACGGCCAGTCCTCTGGGGTCCTAGCAATCAATGCAGGCGTCCCTCAGGGGTCATTTCTCCGACTAACCCTCTTTTTACTTTAAATTAATGATCTGCCTAAGATCAGTTATACAGTGATACAACGATATATGGGTGTGTCTTCCAAATTGTGATGACGAGTTGACTGGTCACCACTCACGATGAATGGATGCTCAGTCCCTTAATTTCCAGTTTCGATAGAGACTAAAAGTATTTCTGCGTCCTTGTGGGTAACAAATTATTTTTCACCCTGAAAACATTCTCACAAAGACGAGATGTAGCAAGTCTCTCACTGCTCTATTGCTACATCTGTGGAAAGTCTTCAGACGAACTATATTCCTTAGTTCCGCCAGTTCTAATCTTCACGGTTAGGACCCGCTATGCCACGCCGATTGTAGCACAGCACTCTCATTCCCTTTCCATCGGGCAGAAGTTCCGCTGGGGCAAATTTTTTACGCGAACCATTGTTCCATGGAACCGACTTCGAAGGGAATGTTTGCCCTTTCGCTAGAATCTTAACCTGATCAAGTCTAGGGTTAACCGTTATCTTCTTCACCTATCCGCATAAACTGTGTCTCTTACTTTGTAACCCTCTACCTCGAGTGACTCCCAGGCCCTGTTCAAGGTGAACATCACTGTAAAAAATACTCTTTATTGATCAGGACGTATTTGCAAATGTACAGAAAAACCAGAATGATTACGTGACATTTTAATTGATTCGATGACAGTTCTTTGATGTACAACATAGTCTAGTGTTACACGTACGTTAGGCTGGTTAGGTCACATGCAAAAAATAAAGTAATATATATATGAAATTCAACAAATATTTTAATAAATTTTCTGTTTATACGTTTTCTTTATGAATACACTTATTTGAGTAAATGCTCTGTTTTTAATTAAACTGCATTAATTATATTTACCAGCCTGAAATTTGGAGAAATTTCGTAGAAAATATGCATTCTCCAACAGGAATCGAACCTGTATCCTATAATCATTAAGCCTGGCGTGCTATGACCGTTCAGCCACAGATAACTTCCAGGCAGCAAAATTTCTACAATAATTAAAAAAACAGAGCATTTACTGAAATAAGCGTATCCATAAAAAACGTATAAACAGAAAATATATTAAAATACATACATACACACATACATACGTACATACATATATGTGTCTGGGTGTGTTTGTGTGTATGTATGTATACAGGGTGCGATAGATAAATTGTCGTCTAAATTACGGAAAAATTAAAATAATACTGAGATCTCTTTTTAACAAATATATTTACCAAAATTACACACAAATATCTTGAAATACTAAAGAGTACATTTATTCAATAAAATCTCCATTGACTTCAACCATGGCCTCCAGATGACTTCGGAATCTCCTGCAACTCTTCTGGAACGGTCTCCTTGTTTAAGTTGGTGAATGCAGCCATAATCCTTTAGTTCATCTTTGGTGTTAAAATGAGTTTTGTTGGTCCCTCACTCAACTGCACCCCTCCCATAATA
The DNA here is from genome assembly GCA_903632075.3 of Acanthosepion pharaonis. Classification (NCBI taxonomy): domain Eukaryota; kingdom Metazoa; phylum Mollusca; class Cephalopoda; order Sepiida; family Sepiidae; genus Acanthosepion; species Acanthosepion pharaonis. The sequence goes on along the minus strand of CAHIKZ030000779.1, from coordinate 1,012,655 downwards.
ATCAAGGGGGTTGTAGTCTGGGAGTTAGGTGGCCAGATGTAAAGGCTGATGTGGTCAACATGCCTGGGTTTTCCTGCTTGTGTGGCATGGTGCATAGTCCTGTTGTCAGACAAAGGGTCTTCCAGCAGCCACTAACTTGGCCTAGGGCAGCAATACCTCCGGAAGGTACTAGATGTAGATGTAAAACTACGTGTTGAGTCTGACACCCTGTGAATTGAGGCATAACGTTGCCATTACTAGTGATCTCTCCAAACGCCATGATGTTGACTGGATATATTATTCAACTCTTTCCGAATCCACTGAACTCTCCTCAGATTGACACCTAAACACTCTGAAATGAAATTGGGCCTTCAAGCACGAATGCCAAGCAGGAGAGTATACCTTTTCCAAATTTCTGGAGGAGTCAATTACGTCATGGTGCTCTTTTACTCACAGACGGTGCCCAGCAGACCCTACTATACTGTGCAGTCGACAAAATCAGAAGCAAACAACACACATGCGCGAAATTAAAAAATATAATATGGCGACATTTACCCATTGCACCATATATATATATATATATATATATATATATATATATATATATATATATATATATATATATATATATATATATATATAATAAGAAATAAACATGTCTGCTAATTATTATGCAGAGGGATTTTTAATAAATGTGAAACTAAAGAGCTTTACCAAATAACTAAAAAAAAAACCAAAAACACGTCAATTGAAGGCTTCCAATAGCAGCAACAATAGAAATTGGTTGATCATGTAACTAGAATGCCCAATAATAATATAATCGATAGTTTAACTTTTTACACTCACAATAACAAAACGTTTGAAAAGAAACTACCATAGATACAAGAAAGAGCGATAACAATTAGTGGACTCGAAAAGTTTCATTTCTTGAAAAACTGTTTCAATAAAAATATTTTATAAATTTCAATCAACAGTAAGGCTAACTGTTTAGTCAACGAATGTAATTACTATTAATTTTTGATTGGGTTTTCTTTCATATTCTTTGCGTTGTCTGACTAGTAATAGATATAATAATAAAAAACCCACATCACTTGAGGACTTCCAACAGTAGCAACAACAAAAATAGGTAGCACTAGAAGAAAATAATAATGATATAATCAAGATATTGAGTCTCCACACTGCCAAAAGCAAAAAGTTTGAAAAGAAAAACCCATCATTGTTAGAAAGAATTATAGCATTTAATGGACTTAGGAATGTTAATTTAATAAAAAAAATTCTTATAAATTTCAAGCAGCCGTGATTTAAACTGTTAGGTCAACGAATGCCTAATGCTTCCTCTATGGAAACGGTTGATTCCACCATAACTATTTCAAGGAAGAAACGAAGAGTATAAATAAATCCTCAACTATCTAGTGCACTCGATTGTCTGTAAAATCAGTGAACTACAAAGATGAATAGGCATTCTTGATTTTGTATGGTGACGCTAAATTCATCACACTCATTACCAAACGTTATGTTTTTGGAATCAGAAAAGAATGCAGTTCAAAATGCTCTACCTCGTCTTCAATTACTTGTTACTTAGGCCCAACTGTCCTGATTAACGAACAACTGGCTGCAGTACTGATGAGTGGGTAGTGTAACGAGTTATCGACGTTGAAAACGAAATCAGCGAGCTGAATTCAAATGCGGCCTTAAATACGGTTTAAATCGATATTACCTCATGCAAGTCAGTAAAGCCACTAGGGGTTACAGGGTGTGGAAGAATTAAGAACAGAAACATTAATAATGAGCGGGAAGAGTAATCAGGAGGACAATAGCTAGCGATTGACATTGCATTTATTTTTTTTGCAGATTAAAGTTGGCTAGAAAGCATGGAGTCGGAAGGGAGAAGTACGAGAAAAGAAACTGTTAGCATAGAAGTTACGGTTATAGCCAATCCAACTGTAAATTGATGAGATCTCGATGCCAGTCAAGTACTGCGCTTGAATTCATAAAATCTAGGTAACATATCTCATCCGAACAATTACCATGAAAATATTTATAGAAAAAATCACAAGAAGGTAACTTTACGGTGGTGGGAAAGCGATTGAATCCGAGCCGCCAGATCAAGACTTATAATATTGCTGATTCTTCTTTGGATTTTATCAATGTGCTCAAGGTAAATAAAAGAGACAGCGGACCATATGTGGCAGCAATATTCTAAGCATTATTATTTTGTTCAGTTCACTTCGCCTTAACGTCCTTGCACAAGGTAATGAATTCATCTTCCTCGAGCTTATAGGTTAATTAGCAGGGTAGACTAGGCTCTCTTGCCTTAGCCTGCAATAAGTCTAGGGGAGAAAAACGTTGAATTCAAAATCAGCCCGAAGAGGATTGGGCTCCGTCAAACTTACTCAAGATACACCACTGTAGCTACGGTTACAATGGTGCATCCCCACGGCCTTAAATGAGTTACGGGTTATAAAGATGTGCGCAACGTGATGCAACGGGTTATCGGTAGGGAAAGTAAAGGCGGCGAGCCAAGTTCAAATTCTGGACTAGTTTGTTGCGTTCAATTTCGTACATATGCTCTTCGAGAAGAGATGAATCTGTCACTTCTCCATCCTTTCCCTAGATATGGGGTGAACTGACCTTGGATATCAACCAGTCAATAACACTGCATTCAAAACCAGTCTAAAGACACACTCTGCTGCTACGGCTGCAATAACTGCGGTACACCTACGACCCTAACGGTCAATGGGATTCGTCCTTCGAGAGACGGTATCTAGAGTTTTATCTGAAGAATCGGATGGCTGAGAATAATTATACCTTTTTTTTTTTTTTTTACCAAGAAAATACTGGATAGAGTTTCTAATGTCTGTTTTAACAGCCATTAGCGTGATCGAACCGATTATCATATTTTTAGCTAATTTGATTTAAGTAGCAAAAATTAGACGCCAGCTGTTACATTCTAAATTACCTTTGCTCTGCTTGTGTCCGTCAAAAACGAGAAATTATTATTACTCCGTTATTTCACATCCATCAAAATACGTATCGAGAATAAACAATATTCTAAAAGGCTCACATCGTTAAACAACACAATGCGCAAAATAGCATACGTTTCTCAAGAGACTATTTCTCTCGGTTTTCTCTTCAATAAGATGGAACTGTATCGTTGGCAGGTCATTCCTTCTTTATCGCTTGTTTATTACTTCTCTTTGTTATCTTCTCTGTGCATGTAATTGTTAGACTAAAGTTAACTCAATTCAAAGCTCGGGGGCCATTCAAAGTAAAGAGTATAGTGGATTCTAAGTGGAGGTGGTAGAAAGTAAAGATTATGAAAATAAATAACGAATGGCCCATGACTTGAAGAGATTAGAATTGTTTTGTTCAGGAAAGCATTCGCGTGGAAGTCTATTCCACAAAGTTACAGATCTTAGGAAAAAGCTTTCTCCTTACAACTGGAATACGTAGAAAATGATGGTGATTCGACTCTGTGGAGGTAACATGGCCTATCCTAACTCTAATAACATTGTTCATCCTAGCTGTGTTTGTAACACATGCAGACGAATACAATAATATTGTATTATTGTACTCTCGACTAATAATAATACAAGACTTAAACTGTCGGATTTAATATTGCATGTTATTTACTGTGGAACTTCGTCAATTCCCATCGACCAGTTTGTGTACTGCCCTGGAGCCCTCATCAGGATGTGGACCTTGATTCCTCATCGGCGACTTCTGTTCATTTCTCTCCAGGGTAGGTGTGCATATATTGATTGTAATACGATTCTTTGTCCATTCTTGCAAGCCAGGTCAGCCCTGCTCCTGTATTCGCTGGCGTCACATTGGATGTAAAATATGATCTTGGATCGTGTTTGCCAATATCTGCATCTAGGACGCCAAACGTATTTTTAAATGCTTTTTTTGTAATGTCTATACATTTTTGCTGCAGTTATCATTCTTGCACTGGAGACACCAGGTGGTAGTGTGTTTGTTATCACAACGATGACTTTTGAAAGTATTTAAATAAAGAGGAAGAGAAAGGAATGGTTACACCTTGAAATAATAGAGGACACACACACACACACACACACACACACACATATATATATATATATATAGAGAGAGAGAGAGAGATAGATAGATAGATAGATAGATAGATAGATAGATAGATAGATAGATAGATAGATAGATATACCAATACCAGTATAAACATAACACAAATAATAAAAACGGTTGTCACTTGCTGGAAGCTCCTGACGAGTGGAATGAATATGATATGATAGGATAAGATAAAAAAACAAATAGGAAATGTTTATAAATCTAACAGAATTTTAAATGTCTAAATGCTAGATTTATAAAAGATTTCCTATTTGATCTTTATCTTCTTATTCTGTCGAATGCATATTTAATCTGTATTTTATCCCTATTCATGCATATATATACATACAGGGTACGATCGGCAAATTGTTGCCATTTTATATTTTTAATTTCACGCATGCACGTTGTTTGTTTTTAATTTTGTTGATTACACAATATAGTAGGGTCAGTTGGGCACCGTCTGTAAAAAAAAGATCACGATTACGCAATTTACTTTGGCAGAAATTTGGAAACGGCATGCTGTACTGGATCGTCGAATGCGAGCATTCCAGAGTGTTTGGGTGTCAATCTGAGGATAGTGAAGGATTCAGAAAGATTTGGATGAGTCTAATGATTACGAAAGTACGGCAGCTCGAAATCTCACTCTGATCGTTCTGATAAGAAAAGAACATTCGAATTTGTTGGTGGGGGGCTCAAATTCAATACGGAGGCCTACATCAAGTGCCTTGTAGTGCTGCCCTGGGTCAAGAGGGTGGCTGATGGAAGATCCTATGTCTGACAACTCGACACTATATCACACAAGCAGTCATGGCTGTCAGACAATTTCTGTGACCACATCAGCCTTTACATCTTGGCCACCTAGCTCCTCAGACTGCAACCCCCTTGATTATTAAGTGTGCGGGACGCAGTTGAGCGAGAGACCAACAAATCTCCCTGTAACACCAAAGAAGGCAAGGATTATGGCAGCATTCAGCAACTTAAACAACGAGGCCGTCCAAAAGAGTTGCAGGAGATTCCGAAGTCTTCTGAAGGCCGAGATTGAAGCCAGTGGCGATTTTATTGAATAAATTTACTCTTTAGTATTTCAAAATATTTTTGAGTAATTTTGCTAAATATATCTATTACAAGGAGATGTCAGTGTTATTTTCATTTTTGCGTAATTTACACGGCAATTTATTCATCGTACCCCCTGCGCGCGCTCGCGTGTGTGTTTAAACAGGTGTAGAATTTCATCCCTTGTTCGATGCTTAAGATTGGGTTTCAGGTGCCTTCTAAAACATTTTCATTTTCTTTCACTCACAGTAGCCCCTTGAGTCTTAATGGCGTTATCGCCTTGCTTGTGGAGAATTGCTTGGTATATATATATATATATATATATATATATATATATATATATATATATATATATATATGTGTGTGTGCGTGTGTGTGATTGTGTGTGTGTGGTGAAATATATATATATATATATATATATATATATATATAGTGAAATGACAGAATTAAAAAATTGGTTACGCTTCCTTAAAAAGTGCTTATTCAAACAAATAATGATTTCTACGTTGTGTGGGGTTGGCGAAACTACAAAAACGCCGATTGTAATTCTACACCGAGAAACTGTGAAAATACGGGAACGTTTAGATGTTAATTTTAATTTTTAAATTTTTAGTGTCCGATGTCATTCAGCTTTTCTACTGTTTTTGTTATTGTTTTTTGAAATATTCCACATTGTAATCGCAAGATAATTACAGATAAAGTGATATGTTGTGTGATCCCGGATGTAAATTCACCATGGAAGACTCTGAAAGTAGGGCACTTTCAATACATGCTCGTACCCACATATATAAGATTCCATCGATAAAACTACCATGAGTTTGGTGATGTCCTCATGAAGGACAAAATGAGGTTTTCCGATTTGTCTATTTCTGTCAGCCTCTCTTAATCTGATATCTGGATGTTTATCTTCTAAGGAAGTTCGTTTTAATTAGATACCTCCAATAATTCGCTGCAAAAAGAGCATACCATAATGAAAAAAGGCCTCAAACTTGATAAAAACAAGGTTTTATCGTCAAAATGTTTATGTTATTATTAAGTAGATAGACAAAGTATTTTTGGTCATTTTATTAAAATTTTTAATTCTAGCACGTTCGAAATTTTGGTTAAAAATCTTGTTTTTTTTTTGCGCCAGTGGGAGCAGCAAAATTAATATAGAAAATTTTAGCGTACAAATAATTGTTGGATTTTAATAAAACTTTCAGAACTTTTTTTAAAAACTCTTGGTAGAAATCTTTTTTGAATCTACTACCTCCCACTTAATTAATGATATTTCCAGAAATTTCATTTTGTTCCTTTACATATTTGTATTAGTTAAAAGCAGGAGTCCTTGGAGAATGTAAATCATAATTTTTTACAAGTACTAATTCATTTACCGAAAATCTGCTTTGAATCGTAAAATAAAAAAAAATGCAATCAAACTATGACATTATTTAATTAAAAAAAAACTTTTAATTGATTTTATAAATAAGATATATTAAGAATAATATTGCCTTAAGAAAACAAAATCGAAGAATAATGAATTTTTCAAGATTTGTTTTTACATTTTAATTAGAATAACTCATTAATTTTTATTTTTTTTAATCTTTTAAAATTCTGTATTAATTTTGACCTTTTAAATGATATTTTTAATAGTCTGATAGATGTCAATATATTTTTAGAAAGGTTAAGGTCTTCTCTTTTGAAAATTAAAATGTCCTCAATTTCACCACCCGTGGAATTTATAAGGGATAATTTGCCGTATTTCACCATTGTCAGCAGGCATATACAATGCATTGCAAAAGTCTACACCCCATTGAAAACTGGATATATTTTGTTTATTTTGATAGGAACAATTAATATTTTAAACTCCAATAATTTGTTTTAATAAGCAGATCTATCACACTTTTTTTTAATACATAAAATACATTTGAAAAATTTAAAACTGATTCTTAAACAAAGATAATTTTGAAAAATGTCTTTGCAAAAGTCTACAGCCCCTTTGGAATGTCTTCAGCTAATATTTTGATCCTGCTGCATCAATTACATTCTGCCTCGAGTAACCTTCTACGAGCTTGATGCAGTGGTCTGCTGACAGGTTTTGCCATTCTTCATGGCAGAACTTCTCGAGCTGTGTCAGATTGGATGGGGAACGTCGGTTCACAGCCAGCTTTCGATCTCGCTATAGATTTTCTGTAGGATTGATGTCTGAAGACTGGCTGGGACACTCCAAACTCTGATTTTCTTGTTAGCAAACCAAGCTTTAGTGCTTTCTGACACATGCTTGGGGTCGTTATCTTGTTGAAACTTGAAATTGCGACCCAAGCGCACAGCTCTAGCAGACTTCAGCAGGTTTGCCCCCAATATTTCTTGGTACTTGACACTGTCCATGACACCTTAGATGGTTACCAACTCTCCAGGCCCTGTAGCTGAAAAACAGCCCCAAAGCATGATCGAGCCACACCCATGCTTTACAGTGGGGACAGTGTAATGAGGTTGGTGAGCAGTGCCTTTTTTCCGCCAAACGTAGCGTTTCGTTTTTGTTTTTTTTCATATAACTCGACTTTGGTCTCATCTGACCACAAAATCTTTCGCCACATGGTCATGGAATCATTGATTTGACTTTTGGCAAAGTTTAGCCTAGCTTGCTTGTACATAGGCTTCAGAAAGGGCTTTTTTTCTAGTTACCCACCCTTGCATGCCAGACCGGTGCAATACTCTCGGAATTGTAGATGCATGGACATCTGTCCCAGTCTGGAAACTAAAGCTTTCAAGTCTTCCAGTCTTGCACTAGAGTTGAAAGTTGCCTCCCGGACTCTTCTGGTAAGTTTGCTCAGTCTCCCAGATCTTGGTAGGGTAGCAGTGATTTTGCGCACTAACCACTTCTTAACTACAGTTTTAACAATGCTTAAGGGCAATTCTAAAGTTTTTGCAATCTTTTTATAGCCATTATTTTCATTGTACTTTTAAATAATAAGGTTTTTAAGTTCCTGAGGCGGAGGCTTGCCTATTTTCTTTCCCGAGTTGGACACCTTGTGTTTACAGTCAGAGTCCAAAGACCCAACATACCAAGAAACCATGTGGTGGATGATTTTGTAGGCAGTTAAATCACCTTATATAGCAAAATAATAGACTGACCAAGTTTGTTTGTTATGGTAGAACACACATGCCACTTTTGATTGTTCTGGATTGTATACATCAATGATAAACTACGTGATAACACAGTATAATATCTGGGGGTGGTGTAGACGTTTTCAAAAACATTTTTCTAAGTTATATGATTTTAAGAATCAGTGTGAAATTTTTAAAATGTAATTTTTATACCAAAGGAAAGTGTAATGGATCTGCTTATTATTTAACAATGATTAGAATTGAAAAACTGTGTTGTTCCTTGTTAAATTATACAAAATATATAAATTTTCAAAGGGGGGTGTAGACTTTTGCAAGCCACTGTATCAGTAGTTATTTATATAGCTGTGAAATAGTAGATAACAAAAAAAACTACCGCATGACAAAGAACTACTGTCTCTATATGCCTCTTAGTGAATGAAATACGGACCAATAATTGGTCTATCACACTGAATTTGACAAATAAAACAGCCTGCAGGGAGAGATAGAAAGAGAAAGGTGACAGTCGAACAAATATTTTAGAATACTTCCGATCAACCCATATGTTGCTTTCAGACCTTGCTCTCACTGTGTGGAACTTTCAAAATGGTCACGTGATATCTGTATATTTTGCAAACCAGACAACAAATTAAGGAAGTTTTATATCTCAGGAAGCACTAGTGCTGAGAACATAAAATTTTGCCTGGTTATAAGTGTTGTTAATAATAACAAATTGGCAGCATAATTTTATCATCACTTTGAACTCTTACTTTTTGGCAGTCTAGTCAGTAAAATATAGGGCCTATTCGAAGACGACTTGACACACTTGCTACAGAATGAAGAAAAATACATAGAAATAACTTATTACATCAAGCAACCCACGAAACCTGAAAGTCTTGTTTTGCTAAGCCAACTAAAAATGGATGTGCTGATTAAAAAGTGTGTATATCTTTTCACATCTTTTTTATGCCTGCCAAAAATGTCATCCATGGTGCAAAAATAGAAAATTATAGAATCTGAAATCTTTAATTCAAACATTATTGCTAGGCTCAGAAAATAGCACTCCATCAGAAAAGGTTATAAGATTGAAAATGCTCTTAACTCCATCAGACAAAATAGCAAACAGCACAATGTAAATGACTTGATGTAAATCAAAATATACGATCAAATAAATTAGCACCGTCTTCTCATTTGTCCTTTTCTTGTAGAGCCAAACAACTTTTGTTGCAATCGGTGCTCCTACAATCACGACATGCTGTTGCGCAGTTACGCACGTGAGACCATATTTCTGGAAAGAGCAGATGTATGTGCAACAAGGACTCTTGGACGAAATCTTGCACTTACAATGCACAAACTTCCGTAGTTCCTCAGAAGCAAAATCTAGATCGGTAAGAACTGGGGCTAAATTACCGTTTTTCACATCTCTACCCCAACTGCAAGAATCAAGTTGGCAATGACGTAAAATCTTCGAAATCATAGCTTAAAGATGAACAAATCTGATCGTTCAGTTGGAGGCAGTCTTTCAGGTTGTAACATCTTCGTCAACGTTGCAATATACATCATATACATGATGTACCTGACGGGGTTCAATGTATCTCCTGGTTTTCTTCCATACATCTTGACAAAAATCTGCGACCCTGCAGATACCATTTGGACAGGAGATTCAGTTGCATCAGCTAAAGTGGTGCAACAAAACTGGATCTCCTTTGATTTATGAATAAGCCTGATTATCTCACATTTCCCACGCCCAAATACAGCTGCAGTAGAGTCACATCCACCACCCCCCATGTGTGTATGACTGGCAAGTTTTGCAGAATGTAGGATTTTGTCTTCTCTGCGATTTCACTGATGCTGAGCAACTTCTTCATCTTTTCCCGAAATTTCTTTTCCTGGAAAAAATTGAAAATGGAAAAAATTTTTGCTTTCAGCATTGTCCATATTCATGAAAACAACTAAAAGCAAATAAAAGCATTTGAAATTAAATAATATCTTTTTTTTATTGAGTTTTGTATGTTACAATTCAGAGCTGATTTTCAGGTAGGTGGGACCAAACAAAAAAACATGATTTACATTACTCAAAGCCTTGTAATTTTAACTATTGTAATCACTAAAGTGGACTCGATCGAATTTCTAGAATTTTTATAAAATTAGTTAGGGGGGTGGTAATAAATATAAAAAAATATTTCTAACATGATTTTAATAAAAAAAAAAACATATTTATAATAATTTCGATTATCTGTGAATAGTTTCTGAAAGTTTCATTAACATCAGACAATTATTCTTATTTTTGCAAGATTTTCCAAATTATTGTGTGTCATAAAAAAAAAAAAAAACGTGCTAAAAATTGTATGTTATTTTACTAGTTCCGGTGATACAAAGAGAAACAAGTTTTGTTTTTTCTTAACCAAAATTTAGAATGTTCTAAAAAGAAGGAAATTTTTTTTTAAATAATTAAAAAAAAACTTTGCTCTTTCCTCTTCATAATAACATAAACATTTAGACGATAAAATTTTGTTTTCGTCAAGTTTGGCGTCTTTTTCATCATCTTTTTTTTAGCGATCTCGTGGAGGTACCTAGGTTAAGATTATAGTAACCGGGAAACATCCTCTTGGGAGTCTATTCCACAGAGCAGTGATACGCATGAAGAATCTTTTTGAGTGGGACTTACTTCATACCGATGGAATACAAAGGGAATGGCGGTGGGGTGGGGGGGGGGGCTTGCTACTGTGTAAGCGGCATGGCGGGTCCCAGACATGGCGGAACATTTTCCATGGAAGTAACGCTACATCCTGATTGTGAGAGAGAACATATTTTTTCCATTTTCGTATACTTTTGTTAATGGAGTGGTTAACACCAAATTATATATTAATTGCACTAATCCTTAATAAAGAAAAATACACCAGGATAAAGAGGATTAACTTTTCGAGTTAAATTAATTATGCTCTTAATCTCTACTTGTTCATTTGAATTCCTTAAGCTGACTACAACAGTGAACTAACGCAAATTCAAACTGAAACTAAAAATCTTTTCTCCCAGCGGAATGATTTCACATAAGCCTCCAGTTCTGGCCGTAACTTGCACTATGACTTGACCTGAAGTTAATAATTCCACATCTCAGTGGGAACAGGGCGAGCAGTACTAAATAAGAACAAGACAAGATATCATTAGACATGGATAACATAATGGGAACAATCTACCGCCGTAGATTATATAAGGGATTCAATTTTAAATTTCCTGTCAAATTCCAAGAAGGCCGGTCACAGCCGCCGAAATGTTGTGATAACAACAACAAAGGTGAAAACTTTTGTTTGAATGTAAATAACGAACAAATGAAAATGCGAATCGTAGTGACCTCAAAGAGCCGAAGATAAAGTTTAGAGAAATGGATAAACAACTAATGGAAATAAAGAATGCAATTCATCTAAACCCTCTCCATGGAAACAGCGATAGAACAGCGAGTGGCTTACAGGGGTTGCAGAGTGGAAAATAATTCGTCGCCTACAAGGACGTGGAGACGCTTTTGTATTCTATCGAGAATAGAAAGTGAAGACGAGGCAACTCCTGCCCATATATGGTAGCAGTGCTCCATTTTAGCTCTGATCTGGCTCTTGTAAAGAAGGAGTGAGGTACTTGCTGGAGCAGTATAGGGGACTGACCATTTCCCCAGCATCTTTATAGATGGATAGTATGTACAAGATCCATTTGAATTATTGAGAAGAGAAGACTTGTTGTCGCTTCATCCCCATTGTAATCCACCGTTTGCTGCTGGTCTTAATATTTAGTGACGAAATGATACTATCTCTAATATAAACATTGCTGTTATGATAACACTATGATAATAATATGCTGACGACATAGCAATTCTTGGGGAAAGCTTTACGAGCGTTCAATCGGCAATGAACGAAATGCAATCATTTGCATCCCAGTTTGACGAGAAGGTTAACGCATCTGTGAGCAAAGTTCTTGCGGTTGGGTTCGCGTCTTCTGAGAATCTACCGGTTATTCTTGACTGGAAAACCCTAGAGGAAGTCGACCGCTTCACGTACCTGCGATCAGTGATAACTGACACTGATCCGGGAAAGAAGCATATCGATGCCCACACTGAGGCTGCACGTGTCGCGTTATGTTGGCTTAGGACTCGGTTGTGTTGTAGATCTGAAACCAAAATCAACACGGAAGTTCGGATATACCAAAATCTGGTCAGAAAGATACTCCACCACAGCTGTTAAACGTGGCCAGTGAGAGCTGGGGACCCTCACATGCTTTTGGTGTTCGATCACTTCTGCCTGCGCCCTATTCTCCGCGTACTTCATCTCGAAGACCGCCGTCTGCACTCGCTGCAAAGTTGGCTCTCTCCAGCAAGGCGACTTGGCTAGTTTGGGCTATGCTGTTCGTCGTCAACAGGGCGAATTCATCCGCGAAACGATTGCTCCGGTTCCCCAACAAGGTTGGCGGAAGTGGCGTGGTTAAAAACGGTTAAAGAGGTCGTCAAACTTTTCTTGGATCCGTCCGTGTTTGTTGAAACCGTGATTAGTTAACTCTTACTAACTCAGTTGCATCCAACCACCAAGCTTCGTCAGGTTTTGTTCAGGATGCGCTTTTGACGGAGCAGCTCTATCGATCCCACGTATATGCCACAACAAGTCCAAGTAGTAATAGCAAAAATAACCGTTTCCATAAAGAAAACATTAGGCATTCATTGACCGAACACTTCGTATTATTGTCGGTTAAAATTTATAAAATCTTTTTTTAAAACAGTTTTTCAAAAAATTAGACTTCTTAAGTGTTATCGCTCTTTCTATGACTGATGGCAGTTTCCTTCCAAACCTTTTGTTTTAGGTAGAGTGAAAAGTTAATGTCTTGATTATATCGTTATTTTTTCTTCTAGTTATATGTGCTTGCCATTTCTGTTGTTGATGTTGGTAGTTTTAAAATCATGTTTTTATTATTTGGTAATCCACTTTGGTAATATTATGTAGCGCCAGTGCAGGTGAAAGGGTCTTGTGCTCCCCCCTACTCTATTACATCTCAATTTTCATAAGGTAGTATACATATAAAATACACATCTTATTGTAACCTAATTATGTACAATAACGATTCGTATACAATATAGATGAACAATTCAACGGGAAAATTTTAAAAATAAATACAATGTATCTAAATACAAATTAGAGATCATAATAGATTATTACAAGTTAAATAAATCAACAAATGTGTTGCGGCAATTTTTAACATCATCTTGAGATTTTTCTTGTTAAAAAGTTGAATTATTTTAACACATTTAACATTATCGATAAAAAAAATAGTGAATTTTATATAGTATTATTTTTTTTCAAAACAAATTCACAGATTTGGACGAAAAAAACAAACAAAAACAAAACAGAATGACGTCAAAATCCGCGAAAATTTTTCATCCTTCAGTAATCAGTTGTGCTCAGTTCAATTTGTAACGTATATAAATGTAGGTAGAAAAAAGCAAATGTTGATAAGATAGCTAGCGTTACAAAGCATTGCTCCAAGTACCCAATCAGGCTTGCCCCCCCTTATCGGGGATTCGAGGGAAGTACGATTTATAAGATCCATTCGATTGAAGACATTTTTAATCATTGATTTGCGAAAATGTGTTGTATACGGAGGATTAAACATTTCTGAATACGTTGGATGCCACGCACGACATCGAAATAAAAGTCGAGATGCCATTTGTGCATATACTTACTAAGTTTAGTGCGGGCCGCAATTATGGAACACACAGTGTGGATCGGAATCAGTAGTAATGATCTAGGTTGACAGGCTCCCTAGTAGCTGTGTTTCTAGAGATATTATTAGTTGTCAAATTATGCCTACATATAGAAAATTAATATTTTATTTCCATTTTGTAATTATTCTATCTTTCAGAAAAATTTCGCTTTGGACTCGTTTTTATCATTAACGTGAGTTTGCGTTCGGATTTTCTTTCGCACCGAAATATTTCATCGCTAATTAAACAATCGACCTCTCTCTCTCTCTCTTTCTCTCTCTCTCTTTCTCTCTCTTTCTCTCTCTCTCTCTCTCTGATTACACATTTTTGTAAGCGACTGACAGGACGCATCTCAGGGAAATCTATAGTTTGTTTGCTTTTAGTCGTATTGTTCTTGTTCCTGTTATTATAGGAATGTTCCGTCTATTAGTTGGTGATAATTACCATTTGATATGATTGAATTCTTTTTCATTCGACCCCAGTCGAGATCATAGTCCGTAAAATAACGCCGCGGGTTATAAAATGTCTATGATGAATGAGCTGTGTGATATGAATAAAAGTAGTGGTGGTATAAAGTGGTGATTATGAGGATAAGGAGATCAGATAACAGATGACCCTAGATTCGAACGGGTTATGATTGTAGTTTTCTTAGAAGCGTCCAAGTGAGCGTCTGTTTCCGAAAGTAGCAATTCTTAGTGGGGGAGGGGGCTGTCTGAGTCAAACTTTCTCTTTTCAATGGCTGCATAGTATGCGCTCCTAATAGGTTGGGTTACATACCCAGTTTACTAAGGTGGGGGTGCTTGAATTCAAAATTTTCCTTCTCCTAGACTGGCTACCAGCCCCAGCTAGAGATTCTAGTCGTCTGTCCTGGTATTTAACCCATAGTTGGAAAGAAAAGTGTTAGATCCCTACCTTCCCGGAAGGCATTTGCGCAAAAGTAAACGCAATGAACATGGATTGCCAACTTCTCTTTCTGGGCTGCTAACCGTTATGCTAAACTACTACTTCTCAAGCTTTTCTTTTCTTTTCTTTTCCTTTTCTTTTCTTTTCTTTTCTTTCTTTTTTTTTAATTCAGGGTGCACTTGTAAAATAACCAAAACTCTAGGGTGCACTTTAAATTTCCATAAGGAGAAATTAGTCATTAGTCATGAAATTTGAAAATGTGAAATTTTGGTTAAGCTTTCCCGAAGCAAATTACTAGTAGAGGGGTCAATAGTGACGAAATTAAAAACCCCTTGAGGAGGCAGGGATAATAGATAGCGGCTAGAATTGAGGAATCGGAGAGTCGAGTTCGAATTCCAGCCAAATCCATTAAGTTCATTTACGTGCTAATACGTTTGGGAAATTTATGAATCCTCTTTCTCTCCCCTTAGCTATGGGTAAATAGCAGGACAGGGTCTATAGCCTCGGATGGCAACTGGTCTACCGCAGAAAGAAATGGCAACCTACTGCGGGAAAAAATCTGCCTCGTCAGTTATGTATCAAAAGATACATGATCACCTAAGCGTGTATCACGTATGGCACATAACTGACTGAGGAAGACGAAAGGGAAAGGATTATCCACTCCTTAAAGATTAAGGAATTTAGCATCCAGTTTAAAATATCAAAAGATAAAAACTCCACTTTGGACAAACACTAACAGCCGACTAAAATTGTTCACCCTGACGTATCTCCGGGTCCACTAAGCCATGATCTCCGGCGATGTCATTGCGCCACCTCCATTCGGGATACGGGAGATAGAAAGCTTTCCTGCACAAGATCGTGAAAGACATGTGCTTAGTATCCCTAGCATTTTAAAAATAAATATTTTTTTAAATATAAAAATAATTCATAAATTTACTCTTCTGTTAAGTTGGGGAGGGAGCACCTGGTTACCTTTCAATGCGCATTAGTGCACCCTCGCGTACCAGTTGAGAAACGTTGCGCTAAACGCATACCCTAATCATTATATATTTAGGCCAGATGCACTAACAATCATGAGAGTCCATGAAAATACATCCGACCTCTTACATCACCTAAACACAACAAGAAATCCAACCTCAGGTAGTGTCAAGTCACGTAGACCGCTATCACGTCGCTGGTGTCCTCTTGCTGAACAAGACGCTGGTACTCCTAAAAAATGGGCGAACATGTAGCAAACAAGATGGACGAACACCGACAGCCGACTAAAATTGTTCATCCCTGACGTATCACCCAATCCACCAAGCCATGATATACAGCAATGTCATTGAGTCCCCTCCTTTCGGGATACGGGAGATAGAAGGCTTTCGTAGACAAAATCGTTCTTGCGTACGACTCAGACTCCACTTGTAGGGAGCTATAAACCGTGCAGTATGTCTTGATGCTCGCAGACGTGAACATACAAGGCAACATGAAAGAAGTTATCGACTTATGATTGCCTGAATTACCTCTTTATATCGTTCTTTATACAGTTCAAAAGTTTGAGGTCAGCCCTGGTAGTTTTTAAATTGGCCCCAACGCGCGATTTCTGGTGTATCATGCGAGTTCCTTTTTTGAGATACCAAATGACAATAGATTAAATTCTTTTCTCTCTCTTTATCCCATCATCTAGATAAATAAGTTAAAAGTAAGAGAATGATAAAAAAAATATAGTTTGTAACGCTATACTCGTTGCGTAAATGCGTACAGCAATAAACAACGGGACGAGAAACAGGTAAACATCTTATAAACGTAAACAATGGAAAAGATACTTATTTGCTATGTTTATATTTTATAATACGATACTAATATGTGAATATTACGTGCATTATTATTGGATACAATTAAATAAAACATCAGTTTTATCACAATCATATTTATTTTAAATACATCTGTACTTTTTGACTACACTAAATGGATATATAGTTTGGTCAACGGCCAATTGTATATCTCGTGTATGATGCGACCCCCTTAAAATTAGCTTCAAAATTAGGTCTTCAAAAGTCACATGATATGCGAGTATATACCGTAAATATTTGCTCCCCGTAGCAGTTACAAGGTTTATGTTTTACATTATTTTCTCTCTCCCCATTTAATTGCATTCGTTAATTAAAATTAATTTACACGCTTTTAAATTCCCAGAATAAATAACTTGATAAGTCCTGAGACGAAACCGGTAGTTTTAGTTTGGCATTTGCTTTTAAAATGCCTTCTTATTATCTTTTCCTATCTATTATATATATATATATATATATATATATATATATATATATATATATATATATATATATATAAAAAAACAAATTTTCGGTCTCAAGTTATTTTTGATTCTCATATACTTGTATTTTGATTGGTCATTGCAGCTTATCTATAAGGGTTTCCCCCAGTGAAGGGTGTTTGGTCGATGAATACACACACACACACACACACACACACACACACACACACACACACACACATATATATATATATATATATATATTAACTTTTTCCCTCCTCCGCTTCTCCATCTAACATATATACGTGTTCGTATATAATGGTGGTGAAGTCAATTAAAATATTTCATCCTACAAATATATTTCACTTTTATTAAAGTTTTGCCTATATATATATATATTAGTGGTCTTGATTTCTATTTTAAACTAGTAGGTTTGGTTAGGCATCAGATGTTTAGTTAGTGGCACAATTTTAGTGGTTTGCCATGGGCGTCACTTTCGTCTTTAGTGGGGATCAACTGACAGCAAATCTCTTGACATTTATACCATTCTCGTTATCCCTGCTAATCCACGTACGATTGTGATTTGAGCAAGCTAAACCCATTTATGAAAATGATACTACGGTTTCCAGAAGATCAAGATCAGAGCCTGACAGCTGATCTATCCTCTGATCTAGCACTAACAGCTCAACTGGCTTGTAACATTCAATACTTCAAAAACACATCCAGTAACGTTTCAACATCACCCAGAAAACATTTTTAGTATTGTGAACGCTTAACCGTTCAATAAAGCTGCTTGTTTTGAATACCTACTGGGGCTCAAGTTCACCCCAGTTGTTATTTATATATACGATCCCTCGTTAAGATGCCGGAAAAATGGTTAGCCCCTTGTACCACGACAGTAACCATATGCGTCTTAGTGACATTATCGGCATGCTTGGGGAGAAACGACCTTGCTGATAACATTAGCTCTCAACTTGGTATCTATTCTGATGGCACAACCATTTATTCCTGTCATGATAATAAATCTGGTCAATTTAGCGGCTGGTCTCAAAAACGACCTACAGGTTGTTGTTAACTGTTAACCAAAACTAAACAGCTCTCTATTAATTATCCGAGAGTCTTCTTGCAACCTTCAATCAGCATGGCTGATGCTAATCCCTGGAGAGGGTTTCGTTGCGCCTTCTTGGGTAATGTTTTCAGCTGATATCGTGTAGAAAGACTATATTGAATCCATTGCTGGGTCACCTTCATATCGAATGTTGGTTCATTGTTTCGTGCTAGACATTTTTGATCGCCTGAATCTATCTTGCGTATCTATAAGTCTACCCTTCGTCCATGCTTATCATATTACTGCCACATATACAATCCCTCATTAAGATTCTGTCAAAATGCCCAGCTTCTTGTACCACCATAGAAAGTAATTGAGACCTGCTTTACCTTTACAAAAATCATATTAACTCAAAATATAGCATTGCTGCGATATCTAGCCTGAAGCTGCCCAATCCCCACTTATCAATGTTGTTCAAATTAGTTTACGCGGCCTTGAGTGGGGGGGGGGGATGACATTTCCCACCCTAAATCCTCTTTCCCACTGATAAAACTATCACTATTCTATCACTATTTCCATGAAAAATGTTCAGTCAAGCTCTATTTGTTAGTGGCACAAGTTGGGACCTTTGCAGACAAAAAACACAGGTTTGAATCATTCGCATTTCCGCGTCGTTCCAGTGGTAAGAAAGATGTTCCATTTAGAAAGATGATTTCCAAGAAACCGCTATATAAGACTACCGTGTTGATTGCTTTCGCACAAATATTCATGAGTCTATCATTCTAATGATTACTGTTCTGCATCAAGGTCGGAAGGTCATTAGAGTGGCATTCTGTATCAAAACAGATTTGGTCAGTTGCTAGACGACCACCATGTCTTGCACCATGGCTAAGTGTTCAGAGCAATAGAACACTCGCAAGTTATTCGTATAACTTGCGAGTGTTCTATAACTAGCCGCCTTGAATAAAACGGATTCAATCTTGAAATCTGATTTCCTAGACAACCACAAACGGAGATTCTTTCGCGCCACTGGAGTCTTAATGTATGGTGCTAATACTTGGACAATAACTAAAACCATTTGAGCCTAAGCTTGAAGGAACTTAAACTCGTATGTTGAGCGCTATACTTAACATCTCTTGGAGACAACATCCAACTAAATAACAGCTCTATGAACCCATCCCTGGTATTTCTACAATCTTAGGTGAACGCGGAATGTTGGCGAGCAAAACAAGGACTTTTGCGAAGATGACAACCTTGATCTCTTCAAGTCTCCGGTGAATCTTTATCTCTCCTCCATATCGTCTTCGCTTCCTATTTCCTCATCTTGAGATGATTTTCTAAAACGTGGCACAAGACCGAAAACATGAGGCACTCAGTGATGATCGAACTCACTATTTAGTCGCAATTGATCTAGCGAGACAAGCTTTCTAAGCATTACATCACTTCTTCATCTTGTGTTCATAGCACGTACATAACTCAGTAATCCTCTACCTTGAGTGGCACTTGTATTGGGGATAATAGGGGAAAACTCCGTATATCTAGTTATAATTATACTTATTATTTGTAAGTTACACCAATAATAGCTGGCATAAAATTTATTTCTGAATCGACATTTCATTTAACGTGCCTACAACTTATATAATCTGTAAGTATAGCTTTCTCTTAATCTAAATAGATTAATTCTACCTAGATTAATTTTTAATCTACCTAAATTATTTAAGATGTCTAGAATATTATAAAGTTTATAATCTGTAAGCATAGCTTTCTCTTCATCTACAGTATTTCTTAATCTACGCTATTTACTTAATCTACATAAAGTCTCTTAATTCCTTAATCTACACAGATTAATTCTACCGGTATTCATTTTTAATCTACCTACATTATTTAAGATGCCTAGAACTTATATAAGCATTATAATCTGTAAACATCGCTTTCTCTTAATCTACAGTATTTTCTTAATCTACATAGATTCTCTTAATTCCTTAAACTACCCAGATTAATTCTTAATCTACCTAGATTATTTAAGATGCCTAAAACTTGTATAAGCTTTATAATTTGTAAGCATCGCTTTCTGCTAATCTACAGCATTTCTTAATCTACAGTATTTCTTAATCTACAGTATTCACTTAATCGATATAGATTATCTTAATTCCGTAATCTACTCAGATTAATTCTACGCAGATTAATTTTTAATCTACCTAGATTATTTAAGATGCCTAGAAATTATATAAGTTTTATAATCTGTACGCATAGCTTTCTCTTAATCTACAGTAGTTCGATGAAAACATTTCTTGTTTACGTAACACACCATGTTATGAGTAGAATTTATTAAACAAACATGTCACTCATGATTTTGTTTATGACAAGTTGGATTTATTGAATAAATATATCAAAAGTGTTATTCCCTTAAATCATAACACGTCTAACAGGTGAGATTTATGAAATGTAGACGTGTAAAATTACATGCACACAACTGCTTGCATACTGGGTGCGATGGATAAATTGTCCTCTATAATATATAAAATGCATTGGATATATTGTCGTCTATAATGATCATTTACCTTCAGTTCATCTTTGTTGTTACAAGAATTTTTGCGCCCAACACATAATAATCAAGGGGGTTGCAATCTGGGGAAGTAGGTGGTCAGATGTAAGTGGTGATTTGATCGCAGAAATTGTCTGTTCGGCATGACTGGGTTCTCTTGCTTGTGTGGCATAGCATCCTGTTGCCAGACATAGGGTCTTCCAGCCGCCACCCGCTTGACCGAGGGCAGCAATACCTCCCCAGGGCACTTGATGTAGGCCTCCGTGTTGAATCTGAAATAATAAAAATAGAAAAAAAATAAAGGAAGAATAAGATTTGAGATGGAGAAAACAAATTCATTATTTTTTGGATAGATGTAAAATAACGGTTTTTTTCTTCAACTGATAATTTAATATTTAAAAATTGCAAGTTGCAGGAATCTTTAAGCCTTATTTTTTAATTTTTTAATCATTTCAAGTAAGGCAATAAAGCCACTAAGATGCAGGGGATACTCAGTGTGAAAGAATATGAGAAAAAGAATATTATTAAGGATAAAGAGCAATAAAAGAACAGGAATTAAGAAGAGAAAAGATCACGATTGAGATTGTATTTAAATTTTTGAAAATCAAAGTTGACTCATAAGCAAGTAGCCGGAAGAGAGTTATTATTAAAATAATAGTTTACCCATACCGTCAAAAACGATGACATATGAAATTCTTAGATATGAAAATCTTTTATATGGAAATCGTTAAATATAGTTTTTTCCCACTTATTACATATAGTTATTAAAGAGGGGTCATTTTATTGCTTAATAAAAGCAGAAAACTCGCCCCCTCTTTATGCCCACTAGTATATCTGCTTTAATTAATTCTGTCTAATGCCCCTATGACGCAAGGGGGCTACTCGGAGTAAACCGAAAACACAATCATATAATATATATATATATATATATATATATATATATATATATGACAAAATATAGTTTTAAGTTATGCTATATTTATGGATTAAAAAGCTCAATATCAAGGATAGAGAGTATGTAAATATAAAAATTAACATTGAGGTCAACACCCAGGAGCGACAGTGTATTTCATGCTAAACGCAAATGAGAGGCCAGACAGTCGCATCTAGATGTTAACTTCAATGTCCATATATATATATATATATATATATATATATATATATATATAGATAGATAGATAGATAGATTTGTACGCACATATGCGTACATATACCCTTCACACGTATTTACATATATTAGAGCCTTTGTATGCATACTTGTGTATATACATATATCTATGTTTTTTCATATATACCTGTGAACAAATATCCACACGCATAAATATACACATGCATAAATATACATATATTAGAGCCGTTTTTCTTTTCCATGGATACATGTACATACATATGTATACAAATATATATATATATATATATATATATATATATATATATATATATATATATAGTTATTAATATATGTGTGTGTGTATATGGCATCTCTTTTCTAATAAGGTAGCCCACTTATACTGCAACTATGCTGAGAGGATATTTATAATTAAGATTATTAAACCAAGTTTCAAAAAACTTTGCAGGGATTTAAGTAGAAGCCCATGAAATCATAGAATTTTAGTAAAATATTGAACAGTAAAAAATTTGTCAACATTTGAACAAAAATATTAACGTCAGAAATTATATAGTGTTATATATTTTAGTAGTATCCTATTGTTTCATTTAGACTTGATTTTTTTTATATACGTAAACTGTTTTTTTTTTTTTTGCTTTACAAAAATGACTTAAAAATCAGCTATAAAATATATAGAATATAAAAACGTTAGGTTGAAATTCACACAATTCTCGAGTCAGAATGGGAACGCACGAATCGACAATATTTGTTCTAAATTAAATTTAAAATAAATTTAAATAGATTAGGGAAAGAATGAAAAGTAAACGAAAGGACCTCATTCAGGGTAAAAGAAAAAGATATATGCTGTGAGTATTTGTCTATCATTTTGCATCATAAAATATGTATTTCTGAGAGAGAAAAAAGACTTGATTTTTTTCAAATATTTGCCTATACACGATATATCTATCTGCTCATTTGCTCAGCGGTTGAAACGATGGCTAATGGTCTCTACGGCGCCGTAGGTTCTCGATTGAGTCCAGAATTTTGGATGATAATTTTCAAGAAAATCTAAGATTAAGTTTAATTTTTGTACCTTATAAAATTATGATATTCAGTTTAACTATTAGAATAACAGTCTATGCAATATCAGCCTTATTTTCGCGCACACATGTGAAGACACAGACACATATCTAAAGTTAAAAAAAATCCAAGGTCCTGTAATGTTATCAGGTATCTCGACTTCAGTCACTTTCCCACTGTCGTGACGTGGCTGCCCTCTGTCTTTTCTATAAATATTTTCATAGCAGTTCTTTTAATGAACACTCTTTCTTTGTACATCGGCCTTATGAATTTAAGCGTACTACTAGATTAGATAATAGGTCTCACTGTTTTACTGTTGAAATAAATAGATGTAACTGTAAGTTCTATAATCAATAATTTTTCTCGCACTTCTCGCCTGTAGAGAGAGAGAGAGAGAGAGAGAGAGAGAAAGAGAGAAAAATCCATGACAAATCTATGACTCGTTTCGTCTTTTAGGACTTCATCGAATTAATGTTGGAGCGGCTACACAAGAACACGACTGAGTGATAATCGTGAAATTAAAGTTATCCTTAACGGCCATTCTTCTAGATGATTCTGTAGTAATGCAGATGTTCCCCAGGGCTCCATTCTTGTCCTACTTTGTTTTTAAATTTCATTAACGACCTTGCTGATAACATCAGCTCTCAACTTGGTATCTATTCTGATGGCACAACCATTTACTCCTGTCATGATAATAAGTCTGGTCAATTTAGCGGCTGGTCTCAAAAACGACCTACAGGCTGCTGTTAACTGTTAACCAAAACTAAACTGCTCTCTATTAATCATCCGAGAGATTCCTTGCAACCTTCAATCAGCATAGCTGATGCTAACCTCCTGGAGAGTAATTCGTTGCGCCTTCTTGGGCTAATGTTTTCAGATGACATGATGTGGAAAGACTATATTGAATTCATTGCAAGGTCAGCTGCTAAAAATGTTGGTTCACTGTGTCGTGCTAGACATTTTTGAGCGCCTGAAACCATCTTGCGTATCTATAAGTCTACCCTTCGTCCATGCTTAGCATATTGCAGCCACATATGATCTAGAGC
The DNA here is from genome assembly GCA_903632075.3 of Acanthosepion pharaonis. NCBI lineage: Eukaryota > Metazoa > Mollusca > Cephalopoda > Sepiida > Sepiidae > Acanthosepion > Acanthosepion pharaonis. Next base: position 988,732 of record CAHIKZ030000779.1, on the reverse strand, counting down.
TCCTCTTTTATATCTATAGATCCTTGATTAGATCCAAAGAATAATTATTAATATTATTGATCCTGATCTGGCGTCACGGCTTCAGTCACTTTCTTAACGCCGTTAAGTTGCCTCTCTGTGCCTTTTCTATAAATGCTCTCATGGTAATTATTCGGATGAGCTCATCGTTATGGTACGCAGAATTTAAACGCAATACTAGAATGACGACGCGATTTCATCAATTTAGATTTGAGTTGGCTAGATATAATCGTAAGTTCTCTGCTAACAATTTCTTCCGGCTCCATGCTCTCCGGTGAACTTTAATCTTCAAAAATGTAAATGCAATGACAATCGCTATTTACTGTTTTCCTGATTGCTCTTCTCGTTACCGCTTCTTAGTAATGTTTCTGTTCTATAATTCTTCCAAACCCTATTACCCCTTGCGTCTTAGTGTATATATATATATATATATATATATATATATATATATATATATATATATATCAGCTATGTGTAACAAATGGAAAACATTGAAAAAGAAAAAAGTTGGAAATATCGTTTAAAGACAGAACCCCTGAAGACTGGCAATTTTACCAAGAAACTTGGAAGTCGGAATAAAATTGATATTTAAAAGTTAAGGAATCTTTCCATATAATATTATTAACGCTCTATTTCTAATATTATTTTAATATTATCCACTATATATAAACATATCTGCTGTTTCTTTAATCTTATATATGTATGTATGTATATATGTATGTATGTATGCAAAAATACAGATATAAATAACATATATCTGTAAAGACAACATAAATAACAGACAAAAGAAAGATTTTTTTTTTTTTATCCCTTGGGAACTTTAGCAAGGTAAAAGATATATTTACCTTGATAAAATCCCTAAGGAGATAAAGCCTACTGATAAACAGAAGTGTTCTTTTTGTCTTTTACACACACACACACACACACACAAACATATATATATATATATATATATATATATATATATATAATTTTAGGTGGGGTGAGGTAATAATTAAGTGAACCAAATCTGGAGGGAGATGGGTATTTGCGCGTTAAGTGGATATAACGAACGCAGCAGGGATTCGAACTCGGCTGTCCGATTAACAATTCCGGGACATTATCTATTAGGCTACCTGCACATCCAGACTTACAGTAACTGGTATTCACAAGCGGTTATCTATCTAGGTACTGGCCAGGTTCGACGTTGCTTAACTTCGGTGATTGTACATATTTCAATGTGATGTGGTCGTAAATGATTTTGAAAATTAATAACATTAAAGATTTTAGACAAATGGTACTACTCAACTTGAATGCATTGTTATAGAGATTGAAGCTAAGATGGCAAATTTAGTCTTCATTTTAGTTCTCAGCTTTAGCAAATTATATGCCAGTGAAATATCCGCACATACACACACACATGCTCACGCAAACACACACACACACATAAAATAACGATATATATATATATATATATATATATATATAAAATAACGATATATATATATATATATATATATATATATAAAATAACGATATGTATATATATATATATATATATATATATATATATATATATATATATATATATATTGTTATTTTATATATGTATATATATGTACCTATATGTGTATGAGTGTGTGTTTATGTATGTGTGAGTAAAAAGAAAATGTATTGTTACTGGTCAGAATTAATGGATTTATTTTTAATCTGACATTTTTATTCTTTCAAACGTTATTATAGTTGATACTTCGTATATGAAATAGACGCCCACACCGTTTAATAAATATAAATATGGTATTTCAAATACTAAATATTCACTATATTAACGTTTGAAGTAGTATTATATATATATATATATACATATATATATATGTGTGTATGTGTGTGTGTGTGTGTGTGTGTGTGTGTGTGTGTGTGTGTGTATGCCCAGGGAGAATGATATAATTCTCTCACTATAAAAGCTACAGAATTTAAGTTTTGTTTAATAATAGATATTTTTCTCAGTATTTTTGCAATATAGATTATAATGCAAACTTTGTAATCTACTATATAGTTACCTGAAAATAGCTTGTTTTTGTTTTGCTTTCAGTTACAGTTTGCTTTGCGTCAGTTCCATTTTATCAACTTATTGATTCTTGAATTCGGTAATTTTCTGCTTTTGTTTTTCGATAGGTTTTCAAAACAACAATAATACATTCCCGGTCGTAAGATCGTCTGGTCATCGCCATTTCATGCAAACAGATTTCTATATGCAACTGTAGTCAAACTAGTAGCAAACGACTAAATTTGAAATAGCGTCTGACTGCAGCAGCGTTTCTTTTCACATTTTTCATGACAAGAATAAATGCAACTGTTTTTGTTCCTTCTCCCCAACCACCCTCTGAAAACATGTTGAGTACGAAAAGATACGTACACAGAGAATGTAATTAATGCTCATTTCAAATTAACTGATCCAGGATTAAATAAATGATTTAAGCACAGCTTACTGCTTATTAAACCCGCCAACAACAATCACTACAAGAGCTTAATCCAGCAAAAGATATATATAAAAAAGATCTTTTGAGACGCTCAAATATACAAACGCAAATTTTAATAATAATAATAATAATAATAATAATAATAATAATAATAATAATAAAGAAATAAAAAAAATTGTATTCACAAATACAGCTCACACATTACGAAGAGCTTTATCTATGTAAAATGTGTGTGATCTAAGGTTTTTTGGGGTTTTCTTTTTACAAAAATGATCAGTGGAAAATGTCATGAAGTTATTTCTGACCTTAGGTCTCTGGTTAGGACCCAGAAGGGAATGTATATACAACAGAAATCCAAGAAAATAATAATAATAATAATAATAATAATAATAATAATAATAATATTTACGGTGGTTCTGTATGCGCGTACGTGAGTTTAGACTTGAATATACTCATTGATTCAGGAAAATGCAAAGTACATATTAGTTGTGTGCAAAAGTCCCTAGCGCCTGTAAAAATTACAGACTCAATAAAATGTCAGTTATGGTGAGATGAGAAGAGAACAAAAATTGTGGAAAATCTTACGTTCCTAAGGTTTTTAGAACGTAGCCTACATTATAAAAATATTTATGTACAAAGAGACACAATGTACATATATCATATACATGCATCACATACACAAAAACAAACACGTATATATCAAAGCTTATTTACTAATTTCAGCTTATAATACTAATTTCAGCAATGAATCAAATATTAGGGAAGGATAGGTAGATTATGTTGCGCCAGTCTTCCAAGAACAGAAAGTCCGGCTGCCTTAAAAATCAGGATTTAAAATCATGTTTTTTTTGGTGGGGGTGCTAAATAACATACCACTGTCTTTATATTGAAATTCCCAACTATCTCAGCCATCAAGGAAGCCCGATATAAATGTTCAATGAAAGATTGATAAAGCTTATTGAGGGTCAAATAGTCTGCAGTAGCATTTAAAATAATAAGTTAATTTATTCCGATATATGGGATATTGTGTTAATCAAATGTATGTTTCTACGGCCAATAAATTTTGAATTTATTAAAAAAAAAATATGCTACACTTTGTGTGAATAATAAGATGTAACATCCCCAAACACATTATTATCGATATTGTTAATAAGAATTGACATCATAAACTAAAATGAATATGATATATTGCTCTTAGAAATATATCCTAAAACTGTTACGCACATCGGTTTATTTACATCAGTTTTATTACGAACATTAATTCACTAACAAAATCTCACATTATATATATATATATATATATATATATATATATATATATATATATATATATATATATATATTCATTGATAGATTGTTGTGTCTAAGATCCCTTTTGTGTTCATAGATACATTTTTTTAAATTTCTGCGCGTTTTCCTAATGTATTGTGAGGAGCAGTTCTATTAATTTGTTTTTATCTTATATTCTTCTATTTAGGAGATATCTATCTATCTATCTATCTATCTATCTATCTATCTCTCTCTCTCTCTCTATATATATATATATATATATATATATATATATATATACTAGCAGTAGAGCCCGGCGTTGCCCGGGGATATAACAGTAAGAGATAGATCAAGTATCCACCATCATAAAGACTGAAAAATAAAATTAACAAAGATTATTGTTTAAGGTTGACGGACGCATGTCTTAATTAGTTTTTTTTTTGTTTTTTTACGAATTGGTCAAACCCAAACTCAAACAAAAACATAGTTTTCAATTGTTATGAGTCTACCGATTGAATAGAATTTTATTATAAACAATTGTCTTGTAAATGGAATTTTTAAAGCATTCTGAATGTAAAAATAAAGAAAAAAGTGTGCAAGACAATAAGAAACACTACATGCCAAAAAAAGTGAAGTTTTGTTGAAATCGGTTGAAAAATGTAGGTAGTCTTTCTGTAATCTTTTAGTTTTACAATTTATGAGTTTTACTTATTGAATACAGTAAAAAAATGCATATTTTGCTTGTGGTGATTCATAATTAGAATTCTGATTTGAATATATTTTCCACTCGTTGTTTCTCATACAAAAAATATTAACTTTATTTGGGTTTATTAATTATGATCTAACAAATCTTATTCATTTAGTAGCCTTTCTGTAATAATAATCTTTTACAATTTATGATTTTTACTTATTGAATACAGTAAAAAAATTTGACACCATGTGTATTTAAAGTAGTTTTCCGTTCCGGTTATTATTTTTAGTTAGGACTTGTGTATGTTTAGATTTCATTATCTTTCCTAAAGATAAAGAATTTATTCCGATGTTTGTATTCGTACAATCAGTAGAGATCGTTAGATTATTGTTTAAGGTTGACGGACACGCATGTCTTAATTAGTTTTTTTTTTTTTTTTTTTACGAATTGGTCAAACCCAAACTCAAACAAAAACATTGTTTTCAATCGTTATGAGTCTACTGATTGAATAGAATTTTATTATAAATAATTGTCTTGTAAATGGAATTTTTAAAGCATTCTGAATGTAAAAATAAAGAAAAAAGTGTGCAAGAGAATAAGAAACACTACATGCCAAAAAAAAAGTGAAGTTTTGTTTTATCGGATGAAAAATATAGGAAATCCGCTCCCATATTTAAAGTAACCCCCACACACACACAAACCGATGTGAGTTGTCCCCCTTCCATCTTCACGATGTCTCTTAATCGTGTTTTCAAATTGATTTTGTTCAAAAACAATTATATTTTTCCCATTTTTGGCGCTGTTAGAACCATCACAAGGTAATTTTATGTAGTCCTGTGAAGTTTTGTTGAAATCGGTTGAAAAATGTAGGAAATCCGATCCAATATATAAACGTTACACACACACACACACACACACACACACACACACAGACACAGACACACACACACACACACACATACAATCTGCGTTTTATAATAAGTAAGATATATATATATAATTTTCCTTATTTATAAAGGGTCAGTATTCAATATCAATTATATAAACAGACATGCTTATAAACATAAATAATGTAGTTAAAGAAATCAACACTGCAAAGTGATTGTCCCTCAATTCTCAGTGATAACTGCAACACGCCCAACCAGAAGCGCGAATAAAGAAGAAGAAGAACAACAATAATCTTAATTCTTTATCAAAGAATATGAAAGAAATAAGAAACTTCATTCAGTAATAAAGGAAGCCAACAAATTCAAAAGGGAACTGAAAAGTGAGTGAAGAAGTGCAAATAAACTATAATGCACCTATTGCAGTGGCAAAGAACCTAAAAAAAGAAAGCAAAACCAAATGCAATGGACCAAATATAAAAAATAATGACAAGATAATCTCTTCTTCATGGTCAATATTCTGCGCGTACTAAATGTAGACAAACCCCCGTACCCATCAGTAGTTACATAGGACAGGGTTAAAGGCTGAAACCGAATGGTTTATTCTTGCTGCACAAGACCAAAACTTCCTGACTAGAAATTACCAAGCACACACACTGAAAAAGTGTGTTAAGTTGAAATGCAGATTATGTGATAAATATCTAGAAACAATTGACCATTTTGTATCAAGTTGCACGGTGTTAAGCACCCAGTGGATATAAAACTCTGATAGAATGAGCCAATATCTGTACTGGAAAATATGAAACTTTTATGGGAAGGAAACAGCAAGAAACTGGTATGAACATCACCCAGACCCGGTGACAAAGACAAGACCTGTAAAAATTTTATGGGGATTTAGAACACAAACAGGCAAAACAAAGCTAATCGTCCAGACATCGGGATCAATAATCACAAAAACAGGATGTGCTTTCTTATTGACATGGCAGTCTCTACAGATTGTAATGTATCTTGGATGATCATCAAAAAACTATCAAAACACAAGGATCTTTAAGTGGAAATCTAAAAAATATGGTACATGAGGACATCATTAATTCCAGTTGTATTTGGAGCACTAGGATTAATTGGAAAAAGTTTCGATAGACACATTTGAAGGAGGGATTCCTTGTAGACACTGCCTTAAAGAAATAAAAGACATTTTATTCACAATTACAACTCACACATAACGAAGAACTTTATATAAAATGTGTGTTTTTTGTTTTCTTTACAGAAATGATCAGTGGAAACTGTCATGACACCATTTATGACATTAGGTCTCTGGTTGGGACCCGGAAAGAAATAGGTATGCAACAAATCAAATCAAATAAAATAATAATAATAATAATAATAATAATAATAATAATAATAATTTGTCTGTGATGCATGTGCCTCGTATTCAGACTATGTGTTACCAAGAATATATATTTGCATCACAACATCAATTTATTAGAATGTTGTTTTCTCACTCTCTCAAATAATAACAACAATAATAATATTACTACTATCACTACTACTCCTACTAATAATAATAACAACAGATAAGAAACAAACTGGACATATTGGTGTAAGATAGAAAGAAATAAGTAGTGTTAATCATTGATCTATCGTGTCTTTTCATACAAGGATTTGTACAAAAGGAAGAAAAGAAAATAATCGACTATGACCCATTGTAGTTTGAACACGCAAGGCATTGGAAGCTGAAGAAGTTCGCAACCATACCAGTTGTCATTGGTGCACTTGGTACAGTGACTAAGAAAATAGAGACATGGATAAAGAAAATTGGCATGGATTACCCAGTATTTACAGAAAGGAAACCTCCCAGAAACGGCAAGAATAATCGGGTAGGCTGTTGACTTTGGCCCACTTTCCATTTATTATTTACCAGATATTAAGATCTTATCTGAGAAAATACTGAAATAATATATTATTGTGCACCACCTGTGACACAAGTTTAAAAAATAGTATGAACATTTTCCTGAATAAATCATAGAAGACACCATTCTTTTCTACTTTGCTATTCATACTGATAGACATATAAGAGCTAATAGACCAAAAACTAAGACAAAGACACTAACAAGTAAAAATGTTTTCTAATAGATATGGCAGAGTCATCAGGTAAAATGTATATATGTTAAAGAATATGAAAAAATAGGTTACTAATTTTATTTGAAAGATGTAGCATCTTCACACGTTGGCTGCCAAACGTCAATTACGAAACCTGACTTCAAACGCCAATTTTATAATAGAAAACTTAGGCAATATTTTTTTCTGAGTTGATTTATATTTTCTACTGAAGTCTTAACATTGTTTTTACACTAAAAATATCAATGCGAATAGATTCATTGCTGGAAGCCGCAGATGAAAATGTATCAGAAAATGCCAAGCACGAGATAACTCGTAGTCGGCTTCATAAAAAAACTGACAACTCACGAGTTATCTCGTAGTTAACAGTCAATGTGTTAAAAATATTGTTATACCTAAAATAATTGGAATCCTGGCTACAATCAAGAAAGCTACAAAATCACTAACAAGATTCCTGGTAGGTACTGTTTATAAGAAATTCAAAAATGGCACTGTGTGGAACTGCTCACCTACTCGGGAGAGCAGGGTCGGTGTAAGGGTTTCATGGACCCCCACCGAAACTATGAGATGGGGCCCCCACACTATTATATCTCAATTTCCATAAGGCAGTATTCATATAAAATACAAATTTTATTGTAACCTAATTATTTACAATAATGGATCATATGCAATATAGGAGAACATTTCAACTAGAAAAATTAAATGTAAATACAATGTATGGCAGTACAAATTAGAGACATGTTATAATAGATTATTCCATCTTAAATAAACAATGATTTTCGGCAATTTTTAATCAACTGGAGATTTTTCTTGATTAAAAGTTGAATAATTTGAATACATTCAACATTATGCATAAAAAAATATTGAGTCTTATGTAGTGTTTTTTTGCGAGACTTAGCATGAGCAAAACAAATCCATGAATTTTGACGAAAACCTTCCCCAGAATGACGTCAAAATGCGCGAAAATCATTCCTCCTGTAATAGTCAGTTGTACTTAGTTTAATTTGTAACATAGGTAGAAAAAAGCAAATGTTGATAAGGTAGTGAGGGTCACAAAACACTGCCCACGGGTCCTTAATCAAGCTTTCTCTCAATCCCATTATCTACTTCTTTTTTATATTCTTCTTTTATATTTTTATCGTAGTTCATGTGGTAAGCATAATATACAGACACCGTGCAGGCATCCTGTACTGGAGTGAGTCACTTAATGATACCCGAATATGCCATATACAGGTCCTGTTCTCTAACCAATGAAGGCGGTTTCACACTGACGCCATACAGATATCGCTAAATACATTCCCTGTGATTATTATAAGTTTAAAAAGAGGTTGAAGCCTTTATTACAATAACCAAGGATTTTCCAACAATATGCAGTGCGTGTATAGTAAAATTACGAATACAAAATTATACATAAATTACTCAAAAATGCATTAGTCTGTTTATCACTGTTTCTCGGAGAACCACTGGCGACATCTTAGGAATAAAAAAGGTTTCTGGGGAGCATCGTTTGAGAAAAACAGATATAGACTGTGCAAGAAACTGACCAGAAATGTGTAATCTGTGGCTGATCCAAGCTTTGATCCATGCTTTGCCTTATCCCACGTTGTGTTTGATTTTGATCACAAGACTGGCAAGGATCGAATAGTCGACAGGAATTGTTGAATCGGTATGGTCCGGCTAAAGTGAAGTCACAAATAAAAAAGATGTTTGAATAAAAGAAAATGTTTTTATATACGTTCTTTGTACAGAGCTTGGTCAGTTCTTTATTTAAAAATTATCAGTTCTTCAAGCAGAAAAATATCGGCCCTTCCCGGTTCGTAAGGTTGGTTGGTTTACCTAAGTCTGAACAAGGCTTCTGACGCAAGGCTTAAGTCGGGCGTTTTCTTCAGGCAGGCAGTCACGTAAGATCAGGCAAAGCGATGGTCTCTCGTTCGGCGTCTGGAACTACTTTCTTGGTCGCTTCGATATCCTGCTTATACGGACCTTCACCCCAAACTGGCATGGGGTCTGATGTGGCTTGGTTTCCTGGTGATTTCTCTAATTGCCAACAAGAGCCCATTGTTGTCTGGCTCAGGGAAATTAATTACATCCCCAATTTGGGAGAGACCCCCTCTTCTAGTGGTCGAAGAATATCGATCCGCCCAAACTTTTTCCTTCTCATTTTGATACTTCACACCAACACTTCCCAATTGGGGGTAGGCAATGCCTCCACCTTCCTTGATATTTCACCTGCGCCTGTCATCTCTGCTGCCCTTCAACCAATATGACTCTCGACCGCTTGGCATGGCTTAACTTATGGTCATTAATTAAAATTATCATTTTAAATTTTGCTTACGCGAAATTTTCTCAGCCTGATTTTGCTTAAATACCAGCTGCTTCCTCTGGTCAGTCACCACCTCAATCCCGCCAGTGTCATTGCACTCCAAATATCCTAGTTTACACAAAGAAAATTTCCTTAATTTGGTTACAAATCAAATCTTATCCGTCCTACTTATATTGTGTTTTCGTAACCGGTACTTCTGGATCTGCCTCATTAATCAACTGTCAGCTTCAAGATCGCCACATGGCTTCTTTGTGGTAATATCACTTTCCTTTAAGTAATTTTCTGGTTTCAGAAAATTAAGCTTTTCTTTTGGAATAAGAGAAATCTCCCTTCTTTCTCTCGGTCTGTCCATCGTTCTATTCATTAACTCCTCTCATCTCGTTCCGAGCTATGGTTCTGATTTAACCCCTTTCTTTTCATTCGCCAGTGTCAAATAGTGTCATATGTCCTTCTCAGAGTGGGTGTCATTGTATATTAAACGTTGTATATTTGTACCTCAAATAGACTTCAAATAACATAAATATCATCTTATAGAAATGTTGATTCTATCTGAGCTCCATTCTACAATTCCACCAATTCCGAAGTCCTGGATATGACGATAAACTACACCCGACAAGACCTCTTATCTGGAGATTGCAAGTTTTGAGGAGAGTGGAACCATCTCTTAATTGCTGCTGTTCCTAAGTCCACTCTGACCCACTGTTAGGGTCCCAGCTATGGTCAATTAGTGAACCCCAAAGCAACAATAAAACACCATGAAAGTATAAAAATACATTTTCATAGTAAAAATACCAGCAATACATATTTATATAAATGAATTACTAACAATACATATTTATAGTAAAATAACCAAAATACATATTTAAAGCAAAATAACCAACAATAGATTTTATAATAGAATTATCAACATTACATTTTATCTGTAGCTGAAGGCATACAATTACGTTCAAAATATATTTAGTTGAAGCCATAAAATTCTGTATTAAATAACCCATAGAAGTGTTGATATACCGCTAAACAAAATCAACCAACCAACCAACAATCAATTCCAACATTTATTGTTAGGACTGGGCATGCTGCGAACCACATTCATTCCCGCTGTATTCCAATTGTAGGGTGAAAATTTTACTAATACCCCCCTCCCCCGTGAACCGATTCTTTGTGGAACAAATTCCTGTGTGGGTACTTCCCCGAACGCTACAATATTAACCTCCTTATGTCAAAAGTCAATCGTTACATCTCTTCCATATCCACATAATTATCTCTTCCTACTTTTACATTCATATCACTCACCTCATTTAATAACACACTACCATGAGTGGCTCTTGTGCTTTGCATTGGATGAACCTTAGTAATAAATAAATGAATAAAATAAATATTGTTGCAAAAGAATGTGATAAACTTTCCAAATATAAAAATCTGGAAAAAGACATTACAAGGTGACATTTAAACACACCTTTTTTTTTTTTCAAGAAGATGGAGGGCTAGAAATGTTTAAGAAGAATACTGATAGTCACATGAAAAATCGCAGGAAAATAATCTTTGTCTGGAATACAAGAGGCTGTGCTGAGTACTGCTCACATACTTATAAAAATATCTTTGACTTCAATTATCTCAGTGATAACATCTTCAGAGAAACTTTCATTTACCTTAAGCCTCAGATTATGTCAACGATTGTAGGAAATAAAATAATAATAATAATAATAATAATAATAATAATAATAATAATAATAGCAACCAAGGAATTTGAAAAACTATCAAAATACAAAGACCTGGAAATTGAAATAGAAAAAATGTGGAAATTGAAAACAAGAATAATACCAGTGGTAAATTATAAAAATGGAACAAAACAACACATTGAAAGAATCCCTGGAAACCCCAGCTTAAGAGACATACAGAAAATTGTCTTATTGCACACACACTAAGGAGAACTTTGTCTATGTAACGCTAGCAACTTCACCGAAATTTACAACACACCACGACCTGTTAGGTTTTCCCGCAGACTTGGTGTGTGTCCATAGCAAAATCGAATGATGATGATAATAATAATAATAATAATAATTGGTTAAAAGAGTATCACCATTGGTTGAAAGCATTAGATTTACCAGTGTTTTTATGTGTTCTAGAAAGCCTGTTTAACTTGGTAAAGCACGAAAAATCAGGAAAATACTGCGGGATATATAAGTGCAAATCTCTTTATAGTATCCAATAAACTTTGCAAAAATACAAATATTTTTACTACTACTACTAGTATTACTACTACTACTACTACTACTACTAATAATAATAATAATAATAATAACTAATTTTAACCTGTGAAAATTTCGTGATTTTCTTATTTTAAATTTCTGATGAATCTCAATTCTCCAGCTAATGATTAAGTTCATGGCGAATTCTATGACAATAAAATATCCATAGAAACTCCCCTATCGCATCGTTATTTGATCTTTAGAACTTTAACAAGATATTGCAATAAGAATCCTAAATACGTTATTACAAGAATTAAGGAGGTAAAAATGAAAAGATTTGAAAGTGACAACTTTTTTCCATTTCATTGAAACAGGCGTTAAACCCTTCTAACTTCCCTTCTTTCATTTTCTCACTCAAACCAAGTAGCGTCTTTTGAATTTTCACGCGATCAAAACGAAATAGTCCGTTATTTATGAGGTATTAACAGAAAGCATTAACCACTTCTATAGTTCTTTCTTTTTCTTTCTTTTTTCACTGAAACCAAGTAGCGTCTCTGATAAATCGTTTGTCTTTCCACGCGATCAAAACGGAATAGTACATTATTTATGAGGTATTGGCAGAGAGCAGCGGCCGTGCAAACTAACGAACAGAGAGAAGAGCACAATTATTATATGTTAATAATAATATCAGTAATAATAGATCTACTCAATAAAGAGACAGAAAATACACCGACAAAATCACTGGCAACATCAAGATAGAAGAAATAAAGCAGATCGTCTTCTTCAGCACTGGTCGTATATTAAGTTCATCATATAAAAGGATCGCAGCCTCATGGTAGTCCAAGGGAATGGGCTCGGCTCTATGAATAAACAAAGCAGGGCATTAACGAAAAAAGTCTGATTTGTAACAATAATATTTATCGCGACTATTAAATTGAAATAGTAACGACAATAATAATACAAGATATTGTCCTATCCTGTGGGCACTCCCAAAGTTTTTAAAAACATCTGGAAAAAATGCTTAACCAGCGTGGTTGTAAAACTGATTCAGGATATAAATGGAGGTTAAAGCATCGAAAAATATGATGACTAGGATCAAAGTGTAGTATCGGTTCCAGCAGCTGAAAGACAGCCTACCGCTCAAGCCATCGGCTGTAGTTCTAGCTCGCCATCGGCCGCCGCTCCAGCCATCCTCGCCAACAGCAACGATATACAATATACTGTCCTTTTTCAGGACAACACTCTTCATCGACTTTCTAAACTGTCCTTCTCAGAACAACGCGCTTCTCACTTTTTACGTGAACAGACAGAGATATTATTTGCCTAGTGCATTGTAACCTTATTTTTGTTGATGTATTTTTTTTAACGAAAATAAACTTGGCAATATTTTTTTTACTCAAGTCTTCGTTTTGTTTTTTGTTGTCTTCCATAATTCAATATCTGCGGCCCAATATATCACCCGCAACAATATGAAGCAAGAATTTCCCTAATCACTAAAATAAAGAAAAAATAACTAAAACAGTTTAGATATTTAAGGGAACTCGTTGGTTATTTATTGTCACTAAGTTTTCAGTCATCAGATATTTACTGTAAACATGCAAATATCATAAATATAACAGAAATCCGAAGGTGTATTAAAAGAGTGAAAGATGCCTTTCAAAAACTAAACACTACATTAAGAAAGGTGAAATTTTTGTTTGAAGCAATCAACAGAATGCTTAACTGCTTTTCTAATATCATTACTTCTGGAGGACAGGGAATGCTGAATAATTTCCTTGCAGATCAAGAGGAGACATGAGTTTCAACAGTTGAAAGCTGAGAATATCATGGGCGGAACATGTGACCAACGAGGCAGTTTTAAGGCAGCGATGGGCAACCTTTTTAGAATAGTGGGTCCCATGAGACAGTTCATCATGAGGTGGGCCACGCCTTCTAAAACAATCTAGGCAATTTTTCTCTAAAGATACCACAGAAAGTTTTACAACAAAAGACCATGGACATAAGCATAATGGGGAAAAGTCTATTTTATTTTCTTTAAAGAAAAGATTCCTTCTATAATTAACAAAAAACCCTGCAGTCTTTATAATATTATCATTGATGACAGAGTGATTAACACAAGCTGTTGTGTGTGATTTGTTTCTAATTTATTGATTTCACAATGCAAAATCATTTTTGAAAAGAAGTATATTTATTTCCTAGAGAAAAAATAATTATCATTAATGTTTCCTGTTTCTGAAGCAAAAGATGTTTACACTTATGAACTTCCTTAGTGAAACTCGCCAAAGATTTAAAATGCTGACAACGATACCTTCAACAGGAAGTTGCAAAATTCAAGAAACATTGTACTTAATCATTGTTTATGTATGTGGTTATGTATGAGAGAGTGTGTGAGTGAACAAGTGAGAATGAAAAGAAAGAACATTTCAATAAGCGTTATTTCCCTCATGAAATTACACGGACCATTCAGAATGCCAATCGGGTCGCATGCGGCCCGTGGGTCGCAGTTTGCCCATAACTGTTTTAAGGAAACTTTAAGCAACGAAATGGACCCTTGGGCTTAAGTTAAAATTTCGGGGACACGTAATGAAGAAAGAGAGCTTGTTGAATTTAGCACACACGCGATATGTTGACAGCAAGGGGGTAGAAGGAAACAGGGACTGGGAGGGATATTAATGGGACAAACATTGTTTAGAACTAGAAAGGATAAGGAGTTGTGGAGTGATCACTCTCGTCCTGAAGACACGGCATATAAGTGGTAAGTCCAACACTGTCACCATCGTTACCAAAGACTTGTTTCTACACCTGCCTCACTTTATTTAATATTAATAAATAGAAGTGCTAATGTGATTTATTTTATTTGTACTCAGATCAATATTTGATCTATCGGGGACTCGACTGGGAATACTTATCGAAAGGAAGGAGGTTTCGACTTTCAAATATGAAGTTTATTTGGTTTCAAGTTTAACACAAGGCCTAAAATTGAACAGCATTTTTGGAACTCACTACCTTCCCACCAACCCATATCTATCCCAATGCATTTTTATTTATAAAACAAATTCAATGTAAAAATAGAAGAATTATTTTAAAAATCGCTCACATTAAATATATTATTGTGGAACTCTCTTCAGGCTTCATGCTTTCTAGCCAACTTTAATCTTCAAATGCAATGTCAATCGTTATCTACTCACCCGATTACTCTTTCCTCTTCTTGGTCATTATTAATGTTTCTGTTCCTAATTCTACCCCCCCCCCCGTAACCACTTGTGTCTTAGTGGCTTTACTACCTTGTATGGGGTGATACCGATTTAAAAAATAATAACATATGAGAAAAGTGAATGTTGTTTGTGTGGGGTTGTATTTCAATATATCGGGTTTTTTTTTACCAAATACTAGTATCGGCAAGGTGAAATTATTTTCTTTAATCTCCACTCACATAACCTTATTTCTTAAGACGCGACGATTATTTTCCCAACAATTTTCTCTGCAGCACGATTATTTTCTTCCGGGAAAAATTGATTGGCTGATTCGTTTTCTACGGCTTATCAACTCTTTGAAGATTATTTAAAGCCAGAAAATATTTTTAGATTGTAAGACTTTTTTTAGATAATAATGGTTTAGTTTTACAAGTCTCACTAATTAATTCATATCTGGGGGAGAAGAGATGGATTCATACCTTTCCCAAGTAGGTAAATATAAAAAAACAACAGAAATGTAAGTTAACAATTTCAGGTCATCGTCCATTACTCCACCTGCACATTCAAGCTTACAGGACCTCGTATTATCAGGTGGTCACCTATCTAGGTACTGACCAGGCTCGGCGTTGCTTAACTTCGGTGATCGTAGGAGAACCGGTGTTTTAACGTGATGTTTCAGGATGACGACTCTTGTATTTAGTACAAAACAGTAGCACATAATTTGAAATACAGTGAAGCCTTGCAGTTTATTGAGCTTCGATAAAGGAAATTCGAATAGACATGAACAATTGTTAATGAAAAGTGTTTTTTTGTTTTTTTCAAATTGTTCTGTACATAAATGCATTTCTGGCGCGAAATTACAGTAACGGTTAGGTTCATATTTAAGAATTCCAGATGATGAAAGTAAAAATTAAAATGCCGTTCAAATAATTCTCTGATTTCAGTACGACCTTACATGGCAATTATTTCAACGTTAAAAAACATTTCGTTATATTACTTTTTTTATATGCCATTATTCACCAAGACCGAAGAGCCACTCAAGGTAGAGGGTTACTAAATGAGGTAGTTGTAAACGTGTAAAGGGAGTATATATTATAAGGATATGTAGAACAGATAACGATTGAACCTAGACTTGAAGAGGGTAACATTGTAGCGATCGAAGAAGTATCCTGTCTGGAGCCTGCTCCACAAAGTGACGATGTTAAATAATAGTTTCAGACCATTATTTTGTAAAGGCAGTGTATTTTGGCTCAGACCTTCTGAGGCTGACCTTTAAGGTCAGATGGTAAACAAAATAGGGATGTCGATTTTGACTGGCTGAGCCGAACGTGGGAATCTCAGAGAGATAGAAAGTGATTTCAATGAGTTAAGTTTTACCTGTCATACAAAATAGACGTTGTTATTTCGTGTCTCGGGCAACTTGTTCCCCAGTGGAGGTGATAGAGCGCCCCCAGTAGCTAGTTAAATATGTACACGTCGATATGTTTAATAAAGCAGTGAGTTAAAATCCTTTTTGTTGAGGTTCTCATTTTACCTCCGAACAAAAAAACCAACTAGAGATCACCCGGCTGAGAGAAGAAAGAGAGGAAAACAACTTTATTATGATCGCCTCCAGACCGTCAAGCAAAAGACCTCCCCCAGAAGAGGGGGAGTATACAACAACGATTTTGAGGAAGAAGCTGTCCAAGTGGAACATTCACCCTACCAATGGAATACGAAAAGAATGAGTATATGTTGGTATGGCGGGTCCTAGCCGTGAAGAACTGAACTGGTGGAATTGGGTTTTCACATCGACAATCAATCTCCAGCATTCGCCTTAGTAATTACCATTTATATTCTTCTTATAACTGCATATAAAAATGTAATGTCGCAGGGATTTTTTTTTCTTGTGGGTGGGGAGAGATAATGAATATCGAGTAATAATCACATACAAAGGGTTTCTGGTCTGACAGTCATATCACGTTGAAATACCGGTTCCGGTGCGATCACCGAAGTTAAGCAACGTCGAGCCTAGCCAGTACCTAGATGGATGTGCGGGTGATGAAATGGCCTTACACGCAAGCCACCAATCTGCTACTGGGTGACATGCCACTAGCGTTTACCGGCGTGTTCCTATCGACAATGCTATCACTGGTGGACAGCTAGAGGCCCACTGGTGGCCCGCCGGTAGCTTCCACCAGAGTACAGCTGGTGTTGCCATCGGCGACCCGCCATCGGGTCACTAACGGCTTGCGTGTAGGTGGGGCTAATGGCTTGGAATTGTTAATCGGAGAGGCGAGATCCAATTCCAGTTGGATTCGTTATATTCACTTACGCGCAAATACCCTTGGGGAAAGATATGAATCCACCATTTCTCTTCCAGATATGGATTAATTATTAAGACGTGTATCACTAAACTATTATCATCTCTCCCCTCAAATATTCTTACAATCATTATTTTCTGGATTTAAATAACCAGCAACAGGTGGATAGCCCATAAAAAAATGAATTAATCAAGGAAACAAATAGTTGCTGAAACGTCTTTGGCTCCATTTATTTCCCCAAATCTGATCAAATAAGTTTATTTTTGAAGGGCTTTTTGGTAGGACCCAGAAATTCTCTCCACCCCTCATAAATTATTCTGTTTATAAAGCCATCAAGCTATAGAAAAGTTTATTGTTGCATCGAAGATTGATTTCAAGTGAATATTACTTGTAGCCCATAAGTACAGAAAATTATTGGATCGAAGTCCTTTTACACCCCACACACACACACATACACACATATGCATGCATACATACAAACATACATAGAGAAAGAAAATTAATGGAATTTTATAAAATTTTTAATCCGACATTAATTCAGGTTCGAATTGTGCCGGGGGTGGACATTCAGATCAATACCCAGCGGCAGTCGGCTTCATGCTTAAACATAATCGTCATGGCCTTTACATACACTCTATACGAACTTGGATCGATAGGTTCATAGCTTGATATACAATTATAGCTGAACTGTGATCTGAAATTTACCCTGTATTTTTTAAGATATGTTATTAAAATTGACCATTACATTGACAAGAAACAAGATTATGATCAAAATAATAGAACTTGTGCATATATTTTTATTTTATGTCATTAGGCTATAGATTTAATGTACCACCTACATACATACATAAATGCATATATACATACATACACACTTACATACATATATATAATTTCTTTATTAAGACAAAAAAATGCACAGGTCAGTTGATGTAAATTTACACTGATTAAAAATAGAGATGTCTACTCAATCACACGTATCCACGAGTTATAACGTTTAAAGTCATAAGAATATATAAGAAATATATATATATATATATATATATATATATAAGAAATAAATAAATAAATATATATATATATATATATATATATATATATATATATAATAAATAAATAAATATATATATATATATATATATATATATATATATATATATATATATGAGAGAGGGAGAGAGAAAGATGTGGACACAGGAATGAATACTATATCAGTTTCAAGCCTCAATGCGATCATTAGGCCAATATATATATATATATATATATATATATATATATATATATATATATATATATATATATATATATACGAATGGATAGATATATAAATTGATAGCTGTATGTACATTCCTGGATAAATGCAAGAAAATTCCAATAATTAAAATGCTTGTTCAGAATTGCTCAAATGATACACGTTTATATGAAATGGAAACTCTTTTCCGACGTCATTTTATAGCAGAAGAAATCTGTATTACCTTAAAAATTTCTATTTTTCAACTTGGCAATGAGGCTCATTTTTCTTTTATTAAAGGATATGACTATCATTGGGGTGGGGCTATATGTATATTTTATTTTAGAGTCCCATACAAAACTGTATCTAAAACGGTCAGTCTTTCTCTCGTAATCTCTCCAATACCAAAAGTGATGTAATTAACACTCGCAGGACCCCGCAGCTACATCTTTCACGGTAGGATAGCACCTGTGTATTACACAGTGAAATTGTAGTTTGAGGATCTTAGCAGTAACAGTAACAGTAGCAGCATTAGCACAATAGACTCATTGGTTTGATGCATTCTCTATTATTCTAAATAACTGAAAAGTAGAATTACTATTCGACAATGAGGAGGAATTTTGGGGCTTCGTTGGCGCTACTTAATCCTCAAACAAAAATAAACGCAGTAGTTCTTCGTTTAGTGATTGGCGGTTTAAAATCATCAGCGAATTGCACGGTGACGACTGGTTGTTGTTCTCTTCCTCAAGCGGTCTCTTCTCTGTGGACAGTGGTCTACTGTTCTGCGTTTAGCCGCCAACTACCACCAACTTAGTAAGCACGAGGTTTTTATCTTCTTCGAAGGTTATATTATACTCTCCCCCTCGCTTTCTCTCTCTCTCTCTCTCCATTCCTTTCTCTCCGTTGCACTCCATTCTTACTTACAGTTTAGCAGCAAGCAAGACCACACGTTTTAATAGTAAAACTGTCGACTCGCTTGTTCAGTTTGCCTGCCTGCTTGCTTGCTTGCTGTACGTTCTATTGTAGTGTATGTGCTACCCTTTCTGTTGAAACGTCCCAATTATATTTGACAAATAATTTTTCTCTCTTCTTTTTCTTCTCTTTCTCTCTCGTTATTTTTTCCATATCTTACTTACACTACTTGACTTTCTCTCATTCATTCAATCATTTTCCCCCTTCTTTCTTCATTTCTTTCTTTATTTAAACTCTTCCCTCTTTGCTCACGCATAAACGCTTGCGTCCTTTTTTACGGACTCTTCCCAAAAAGGACAGACAACTATATTTCCCCCTTTTCAACATAGGAACTTGTTTTAGAACATAAAGCACGAAAAAAAACAGCACAAACGGCAAATATATTTTTTTTTTAAAAAAAAAAAAGGAAGAAAAACGTGACAAGGATTTGTTTTCTTTTTAAAGGAGAAAAGATTTCTCTGACAGATACAACGAAAAAAAAATATATATAACCAGCATTTGAAACGTTTTCATAATTTAATATTAATAAATAAAACGGGACACTGATTAATTTTGCTAGCATCCGTTTATTTTCCTGAGAAGTGTATACCAAAACGTCCCAAATGGCATTTATTTTTCAAAGGACTAAACCTGGCACTAGCAGACAATTCAGGAGGATGTTACTGGTCGCTAATGTTCTCCTATTTTTTATTGTCCAAGAGGCATCATGCCGAGCGTGGGGAGGATCGAAGTCAAAACGACAGATATGTGGATACGAGGTAAGTAAAAATATGTATTCTATTTTTAAAATTTTTATTTTGTTTCGTAAAAATCCCTTAAAAAATAATTAAATAAAATAATAGTATTTTTAATTAACTGTTGTTTTTGAAAAAGCAACATGCTTTGACCGCGGGAGTAGATTTGTTTTTTGTTTTTTTTACATGTTTTATTGTTGTTTGTTTGTGTTAGTGAGTCGTATCATTTCCAGTTGTAGACTAATGTTTATACACAAGTAAGATTTTTGTAATGGTTCAAATCCGGTTTGAAAACAAAGGTGGTTCGTTTTTGTGTGTAAAATTGGTCTCCAGGGTAGAAATTTTCATTATGCCATGTTTATTTGCTTTTATTGACTCAACATAATAACAGCAATCTGAAGAAATCCATTGCCCAGGGTTTCGTATTGTTTTAGACGTCATAATAATAATAATAATAATAATGGTAATACTTATATGGATCAGTATAGTTAATTCATCACGAATTCTCTAGTAAGATGAGGTTTAAGTGTTTACGAACTTAATGTTTGGTTTCCATGAGGGAATATATATATATATATATATATATATATATATATATATATATATATATATATATATATATTCTTCTTCTTCAATCCATTCACTCAATAAATTATTCATTTCTCTTATCGGTTCGTAAATCTATTTATTTATTCAATTTTATTTGACACATGTACAAATATGAAACAAATAAGAGTTTAGTTATCTGTGCATAAAAACATACATATTCATTAACCTGTCCGTATGTATGTGAGTATATGTATTTGTGTCTGTTTATATATATATATATATATATATATATATATATATATATATATTTTGCGTGTGTGTGTGCGGATTTATATAGAGGGATTTATAAATGTGTGTATGGTAACAGTCGATCAATTTTGACCATGATTTGTTCTTATTATTAACTTTCTAATGATTTTATATACATGCACACTGACACACACAGACACACACACGTTCACTTATGTACTTTGAGTTTCATGGAAATAACATCCACACTTCAGGAGTTATGTTTGTAATATTGGATTTTATTATTATTAGAGAAGATGATATATATAAATTATTATTACTATTGGTCCTCCTGTCGAGCACTATAATAATCATGTAGGCTACTATACTGCAACCTAGGCTTCTTCAAGTTTTTACAAAGCAGAGATTTTAATTTTCTAGTTGTTATAACTTCGAAATAGTTTTATAAAGTAAAATGTTATCAATATGACAAACTCATATTTATTTGATTTTGCAGAAAGAAAAGCAAGGAAAAGAATGTTTTAGTTTGTGTTAAGTGCATAACATGTTTGATTTTAGTTCAGAATGCTTAAATCTTAGATATTTTTTAAAGCAGTGATTTTAATTTTCTAGATGTTATAACTTCTAAATAGTTTGACAAACTGAAATGATGACGTACTCTTTTTTTACACTGATTATTAAAAAAAACTGTTTTATTTATTTATTTTACCAAGGTTGTGTTGAAATATGTGCTAATTTGGTTTACAATAAATAAAGAATATTTTTATTGGCAAACAATAGATAGCTATTCTACTTAATTTGAAAAAATTGCAATAAGTTTACTTCAAGCTATGTAAATGTCGCTAAAAATATATCACGAGTAAAAATATTCAAGATGAGTGCGGGCCAGTTAGAGGGTGTCCGTCGGAGGGTGTCCCCATAATTTCATTACAATAAGTGGCCCCAAAAGGTCATAATCGAGCCCTACACACACACACACACACACACACACACACACACACACACACATATATATATATATATATATATTTGTGTGTACAGATATATAGACCGACATATATATTTATGATGCTTCAAAAGCATTACAAAACGCCGGTGATCATTTTGTCATTTAGAAAACGAAAGTAAAAAGAAAATAGGTAAACAGATTTTTTTTTTTAAAATAAGATCACTAAGATTACGATGGGTGAATCAAATCACGAATCACCCCAGTGTTATTTTCTGTCGACCCAGTATAAACCATTTTTTTAAAACTTGGAATAGCCGGCAACGGTAACTAGCAACGAACACTAAAATAAACACACACTTTCTGTATTGTTATTACAAACGAATTATGGCTAGCAAACTGATTCCCATAAATCGTTATGACTGAGTATTAGTGTGTTTGTTTTTCAATATTTTTGCTCCACATTAGTGGTCTTGTGCTCAAATAAAGCTACGCTTCTTTTAATAACGGCAAGGAATTGAAGTTGAAGGTAAACAATATATAAAATTTCTACGGGATAAAAAGTCTACCCCCAAATCAGCCAATTCCAGTAAAAGAAACACTGAATAAAATGTAACAAAGATAAGGATACTCGATGCCTGACTCTGATGTAATTGTTATTG
Source organism: Acanthosepion pharaonis (assembly GCA_903632075.3). Lineage (NCBI taxonomy): Eukaryota > Metazoa > Mollusca > Cephalopoda > Sepiida > Sepiidae > Acanthosepion > Acanthosepion pharaonis. Next base: position 965,941 of record CAHIKZ030000779.1, on the reverse strand, counting down.
AACTCGTTTAGCATCACCTCATTACTGTCGTAAGTTCAATCCACACGCGGTGCATATATTTTTTTTACCTTGTGCCATCCTTAGCGAAGCTTAATAAATGTTGATTAGGTTTTTACTGTCAAATCAAGTTGAATTCATATGAACCCATTATCTGATTAACAAAGTAAGTTAAGTAGCTTTGAATCTAGACGGTATTGAGATGGGTTACCGTTTAGGAATACCAGTTACTGTTTAAGATAAAATAAAAAGCTTGTTTTAGAAATGGAATTCCCAAAATGTGCGGTACTCCCCGGGGGGATGGTGGAAAACTAACGGACTTTAGTGGAGACGGCTAGAAGGGGCAGTAAGGTGTCATTCGTTAGAACCTAGTATAGTGATGTTTTTTGTTTTGTTTTTTTTATAAAGGAGGAAGATTTTCGTGCAGTTGCCCATCCCCTTTCCAAACAAAGAAACAATAAAAACTTACGGAATATTGGAATCTGAGATTTTTGAGAGCTTTGAAAAGCTAATATCCCTACACTCAGGCCCAGTGCGTACTAAAGACCTAGGGTACCCAAGCCTGATTGGGAGCCCCGGGCATTGCTTTGTGACCCTCGTTATCTTATCAATTGCTTTTTTTTTTCTACCTGCATGTATATACGATACAAATTAAACTAAACACAACTGACTATGAAAGGATTAAAAAGGTTCGCGGATTTTGACGTCATTCTGTTTTTGGGGTTTTTTTGTCTAAAACCGTAGATTTTTTTTTGCTCATGCTAAGTCTTGAAAAACAAAAACAAAAAAAAATCACTATAAAATTGTAAGAATGTGTTAAGTTAAATTATTCAACTTTTTAACAAGAAAAATCTCAAGATCATGTTAAAAATTGCAGCAAAACATTGATTATTTATTTAAGAAGATGGAATGATTTTTTATGACATGCCTCTAATTTGTATTTAGATACGTTGTACAATGTGGAGCAATGGATAGCGGCTCGGATTGAGGAATCGGAGGTTCGAATTCCATTCAAGTCCATTACATTCACTTACGTGCTATTACCCTTGGGAAAGATATGAATCTTCTCCCCCCCCCAAAGGTATGGATAAATAGCAGGACAGACCATAGCAACTGGTCTACCGCAGAAAGAAATGGCAATCTACTGCGAGCAAAAAATCTTCTTCGTCAGTCATGTATCTTTCGATACATGATCGCCTATAATTGACTAACTGAATTGTTCACCTATATTACATATAATCCATTATTGTACGTAATTAGTTCACAATAAAATGTGGATTTTATATGAATACTACCTTATGAAAATTGAGATGTAGAGTGGGGGCTCCGTATTATAGATTTGATGGGGGGGGAGTATGATAGATTACTGACCACGTGACCCTTTCACCGGATCTGCCTACACCTATCTCAGTAAAATTGTAAATTTACCCTTTCATGTTATAAAACCAGCTAAATAAATATGTTTACTTGCTTAACTTTTTTTTTGTGAAATGCATATGTGTGTTTAAAGTGTCTGATTGCCTTGAATTTGGTCGTATATCTAATGCAAAAAAGAAAAAGAAAAAGTGTATTCATGGTGATGGAGATGCACTAGGGATGTGGCTTATTAATCAAAGAGGTCAGTAACTCGAAAAAGTTTAAAGTTTGTAAATCATTATAGACAGGATCCAGAAACTCACGCCCAAGATTTATGTTCTTTTTAAAGTTTTTAAATGATATTTTTTGCTATCCTCTGTCTACGTAACCCATTAGGCTCAAATAAACATCACATGTACTGCAGCCATAACAGCAGCGGTGAATCTAGAGCAAGATATTCTGAAAGATCGCAACCTCCTCCAGGGTAGTTTTGAATTCTGAATTTTTCTTCTCTTAGACAGGTTGCCACCTTGATAAGAATGCCCATCCAGATCTACTATTTAATCCATAACTGGGGAAAACTAGCGAATATTGCCAAAATGTTAAACTACGCCCCGGATTTTTTCATATATCTCCTTTCCTAAAAGAAATACTCTTTTCCCAAGCCATGACCATAAAATCTTTTTAATATTAAAAGAAAGTAGTTAAATCAAAACCTTCTATTATTTAAAATAAATTAATACATAAATAATTTATCAAAATAAAATAATATATAACAATTACATTAATAAATAAGTGAATAAATATAAACACGTAAGTCAACAAGAGCAATAACAACATTTAGTCACTTTTGTTAAATTATATCACTTAGCATCCTCCATAGTTTACCTTGTTAGCCTGAAGGAATTTATGAGAATTAAATTTAAATTTTGAAAACCTAACGGTATTTTTTAAAAATGTTGAATTCCAAACCGTGGAAAAGGGAATGAGAAAAACAGTCTATTTTTCCCTAAAAGTCATGGAAATTCACAGATAAAAAAAAAGGAAATCGTGAAGGGCCATGATTGTCTACGGTATAAAAAATCTGAGTGCGGTTCATTAATAGGCATACACATTAATATATAGATATATATGAACATTCGAATGGGTGCTGAAAAAATTTTAGTCTATCAGAAGACAAAACACGTTGGTAAAGAAAAGTTTTCCTTTTATCTTTATTCGTATTGTCTTTTTACGGATAGATTTTATTCATATCTGTGTTTTTTGCGTATCTGTTTTATAGACTGTGCATCAGTGTTTGCAAATATCTTTAAAATTTTCTTATTTTTACACGTGTGTCTGTGTGATTTGCTTTTAGCATAACGGATATTGGCCGGTAAATTGGAATCGACAGATTGAGTTCAAATCTCAACCTCGACTTTTGTATTCGCTTTGGCACTAATGCCCTTGGAAAAGGCATGAATCCATCTTGACTCGCCAAATCTATTGGTTAGAATGGGAATCCTTGTCTTTGATGGCAACCAGTCCAGGAGAAGAAAAACGCTGAATAGAAAAGGCAATAAGAAAAACAGTCTATCTTTCCCAAGAAGCCATGGAAATTCACAGATAATAAAAGAAGGGAAATCCTGAAGAGCAACGATCGTCTACGATATGAAAAAAATCTGTGTGTAGTTCATTAATAGACATACAAAATATATAGATATATATGAACATAGGAATGGGTGCTAATTTTTTTTTAGCTCGACCCATTTCTATAAGTCAGTATTTTACTGGCCAGTCATTGGATTGCGAATCCAATGAAATAAGTCGGGACGATGACTTTTCAACACCCGCTTATTTCTACATAAAGGCGTTTTTATCATAACTATGTATAATTCTGCATAGATAGATAGATGAAAAAAATTGATAGATAGATAAAAAGAATTAGATAGATAGATAGATAGATAGATAGATAGATAGATAGATAGATAGATAGATAGATGAAGAGAATTAGATGATAAGGATTAGATAGAAAGATGAAGAGAATTAGATGATAAGGATTAGATAGATAGATAGATAGATAGATAGATAGATAGATAGATAGATATTATTTACTGGAAATATCTTGAAACCATAGTGACAGAATTCAATTAGAGAAATCTACTGATTAAATAATTATGTTACATATATTGACAGAATTTCATCAACGTTCTTTTTATTGGGACATTTTAAGATTTCCAAATCAGGATTTAGATTAGATTTTTCCATTATTTTAATTATGAAAATAGTAATTTTTTTAAAAAACCATGTTATGTCAAATTTCCATAAATAAGTACAATCTTTGCCGTCTCTAAATTTATGGCACGCCTCTTTTGGCTGGATAAAGAACATATACTTTGTAATCATTATTTATAAGTGCATGACCTTCTCTTTTTAATATTTATGCTTTAAAGTGCTTAGGTCAGATATTTAAAAAAATTCCTCACGACATCCGTCCCCTAGGCCTTTAGGTTCGTAGGGGCACATCTTGTATTGCAGCCATAGCAGCAGTGGTGTGTGTAGGGCAAGACTGAGCCCATCCCTCTTCAGGCTTGGTTTGAATTCAGAGTTTTCCTTCTCCTAGACTGGTTGCCATCTCAAGGAAAGAGATTCCAGTTTTCCTTTGTTATTTCACCAATAGCTGGAGAAAGACGGCTTTTTTCATGCGAAATGAACGAAATAGGATCGAGCGATAATTGAACTCATCACGCCGAATTCATTTTCCGCACCGATAAACGTTACACTGTCTGCGCTCCCTTGCAAGACATATTGGATGTGAAAATAAGATAATTAAAAAAATACATATAAATAAAAGAAGGAAGTGTCTTGGAAAAATTGATGTTTGCTCATTTCGTCAGATTTTAGGAAGTGGGTCAAGTCGATAACTTTTCAGCACTCCTTCGTAATGTTGCGGATTTTTTTTTTTTTTTAGCAACCTATCACTTGATCGATCGGCACCTTTCACGATATTTCATCTCAGTGGCGTTGTCTATTCCATAGACATTCATCTTGAGATATTCTGATCGACATCATCATTATTGTTATTATTAATAATAGTAGTAGTAGTAGTAATAGTAGTAATAGTATTAAGACGCTATTTCTAGCTTCCTGGACGTTGGCTCTCAGAAGAGCTCTCCCGCCTTTTGTCAAATCTTGTTTTCATTTCTAACCAACCTCCTCATCAACACTGAGGTGAAATGAGGTTGTTGGTTTAGTCGCTAGTTGTCTGACGATAAAGCGGGTTTTACTGTGTTACATGGTATCAATAACCTCAAAAAATTAAGCAAAATATTTACACATTGGAATATAATATCAGAGAAAAAAAGAAAAGGGCGTTGAACTGCTATGTAATATCTAATCACTGATGCATTTCAGAAAATAAGTAAATTGTTAAGAGAGGAAAATATCAATAAAAAAAAGAAAGAAAAGAGTGCTAAACTGGTATGTAATATCTAATCTTCTGTACTGTAGTGGATGCTGGACAATCTCCCCACGCTTTTCACAAAGTAAGCAAAGTATTAAGAGATAGTGAAATTTATTTATAAACAATGAAAAATGCTGAACTGCTATATTATATGAATTTCCTGACAAATGAAGAGATTTGAAGTTATTCTACTGATGAATACAGAAAATATCATAAACTGAACATGTAAACAACAAAGAAGTTTTAAAGAAAATGGAAACTAGGTTGTTTTTTTTTTGTCTGAATTTCTGGGATGATGACTTATCATTATTTACCCTATTTATATTCTGACTATTTTCTTCATCTTTGTTGTTTTCGTCACATCGTTTCGGGATATCGTAAAGAAGAACTGGACAATATACCTAGACATGAGCAGTGGAACGAGAACTGTCTACTCTCATAGATTAAATAAAGGTTTCAGTTCGGAATTCCACGTAAATTGCTCAGATTGATATACACCTGAGGAAGGCCGGGGAGGGGCACAACGGTCGAAACTCTGTGATAAAAAAAACAACAAAAATAAGCTCAATACTCCGACTATAAATAGTGTAAATAGGGCACTTATACCACAAATCAGAAAGTCGGATGAAATTTTTCGGATGCCTTGTGAGGATAGAAGGCTTGGAGAATTTAATACACACAGGAGATATTGAAGGCAAGAGGGGAAGAGAGTAACCTACCTAATAAGTTTCTGTAAATGGATGGAAGTTCAGGGACAAAGACGGATGGTTGAAAGTTAGACGTTGCAAACAGCTACAAGGGATAGGAAGCTGTGGAGTGCTATGACTGCCAATGCTCCAAAGGACATGATACAGAAAAGGTCAGAAGAAGGTGCTAGTAGCAGGCTGGATTTGAGCTAAACATATCTGGATATGTATGGCCGGTTAACTTTTGAAATACTTCAATTACTTCGTAATTGGTTGTTACTTCTTGTGAAAATACTAATGACTAAATAACTCTATAGCGATTTACTAAGCGTAGCTTACATGTGGCACAATGCCGAAAGTATACAACACCAAGTGTGGCTTAGAACTCACTATTTAGACGTAACTGATCTAGCGAGACAAGCTTGTTAACCATTACACCACGTCAAAGTGCCGAAGCTATAATGGTTTTCTAAGCGAAGCTTAGATGTGATAAAAGGCCGAAGATATGGGGTACCTAATCAGGATCATACTCACTACTAATTGTTCTAGCGAGACGAGCTCGTGAGGCATTACATCATGTCTAAGGGCCCATTTAATAATCGTAGCTTAGATGTGGCAAAGAGCAGACAGTATGGAGGCGCCCCATGAAGATCGAACTCACTAATCAGTAGTAATTGTTCTTACGAGGTAAGCTTGCTAACCATTACACCACGTCGAGGTGCCTTTTTACTAAGCTTAGCTTAGATGTGGCACAAGGCCGTAAATATAGGGCGCCCAACTCAGTACTCAGTCGTAATTGTTTTAGTGAGATAAGCTTGCTAACCATTACACCACGTCGAAGTGCCCACTTACTAAGCGTAGCTTAGTTGTGGCACCAGGCCGAAAGTATGGGGAACCCCATGAGGGACGAACTCACTATTCAGTCGTAATTAATCTAGCAAGACGAGCTTGCTAACCATGACACAACGTCGAAATGCTCAGTTGGCGCTATATATAGATTTCGTTTTGTTATAACTTTATTTCTGACGACCATCAAGAGCTTGAAAGTTTTTTTTCTTTTTCACAATTTTAAAATTAATTAAGCCAGTCTAATTGTTATTGTTGCTTACTAGGCTTAGCTTAGTTTGTCAAAAGGACACAAGTATGGCAGTGAAAATCCAATTAATATTACCATCTGAACTGGAGTTCCTTAATAATGCTTATGAATCCTTACTGCCATAAAGTTCAAAATCGTTTACACAGCCTTGTGAGGTAAAATTATTTCCCGCTCTACGGCCACTTTCCTACAGATACAATATCGCAAAGGACATCGCTACACGATCGCTGTTTCCATGGCAACCACCAGTTCAGACCTTTACTGCTAGGAAGCGACGCGCTACTTCCATGGTGTCGAATCCAGCAATATGAGTTACTCTCATTTTCCTCCGTATTCCAAATGTAAAGAGAAAGTTTCACTCAGATTTTTCTCAAGAACAATTGATATAGTTAGGTTCGCCCACTTCCCGGTTCACAGACCTTCTAAACAGGAGTAGAGTTTATCCCTTGGTCCTTGTTTAGAATTGGGTTTCCCGTTCCTTCTAAAAAATTTTCATTCTATTTCACCACGAGCAGCTCTTTGCGTCTTAGTAGCATTATAACCTTTCTTGGGGCGAATTGATTAAAAAAACAAAACAAAAACTGCTACTTTGTGGAAGAGAATATCGCGTGTATGTTTCCCTGAACACTAATTTTTTAACTCTTCAGGTCAAGGGTCAATCGTTAAATATCCTCCTTATTATCATAATCTCCACGTACAACCACTTTCTCCCCATATTCATTATCATTGCGACTGTAAATCTCTACTTTGAGCGGATCTCCAGCCTGGTCAAAATTTAATTAAAAAATTCTAACACACAAAATCACAAGTTTGAATATAAATATCGGAATTTGTAAAATGATACGCCATTATTAACTGTGATCTCGTTGCAGTTTCTCTGCTGATTCTGTTTTTTCCCCTTAATCTTTCTAATTTTAATTAAATTAAAATTTACAGGCAGCTTCTTTCAACTACTTCAAACCACTGTTCTTTCTAACCTTTCCCGCTCTTTTGACGCCATAGTTCAAGAGAAGACGAAATATTGAGATTCCTTTTGATATTTTTGATAACATGATTAACACGCAAAAGAAAGACCCACGTTACACCGCTGCACATAAAACCAAAGTATTAAGAACCAGGAACATTTTGTTAAAAATAAAGAAAAATGTGGTGAACTGTGATCTAATATTAATCACTCCTAAATGGCAGTGAATGCCAGAACAATTTTCTCACAATTGAAGATGAAACTGGAGGCAACAGAGACGTGATTCTATCGGTGAATGCTGATGATACCATAGAAGGAATATGTGAGTAAAGAGAAAAGTTTTAAGGAAACTGGGAAAGAAAAGAAGTTTTATGATTAGGAATAGAAAAAAAGATCATTGAAATCGTTTTTTACGGCTTATCAAACCTTTGCAGATTATATAAACAAGAAAATATTTTTTAGATTGTAAGTATTTTGGAGTGGGGAGATAATAATATTTTAGTGATATAAGTCTTACTAATTAACCCATATCTAGGGTCAGAAGATGTGCCTTTCCCATGGGTATTTGCACGTAAGTTAATATAACGAACCGAACAGGAATTAAAACCTGGTTCTCCGATTTACAATTCCGAGCCATTATCTATTACACCATCGGCACATCCAAGCTTACAGCACCTGATATTCACAAGTGGTCACTCATCTAGGTAAGTTGCTTTATTTCGGTGATCGTGCGGGAATTTGATGTGGCAGTAAGCCTTAGTGAAGAAGAATTTAACACTCAGAGAATGTACTGACGGCAAGTGGGTCAGAGTGAAGCTGTGAGTAAAATACCTAATGGATGATGGAACAGGGACTCAGAGGGATAGCAAGGGGACAAAAATTACATAGAACTACGAAGGAATAGGGAAGTGTAGAGTGCTATGATTCTTCACATCTTGAAGGGGCAGGACATATAGTAGAAGGAGAAAACAAAGTAACTGTAGCGATATAGTGTTCGCCAATTTCTGTCGAAAGTCGAATTATTGTTTTATTTATTTTTGTTTTGCCTGGAACTGTAACATTGGTGTATGCATATATTTGTGTATTTATACGACGGCGAATTTATACGACTGCGAAGTTCATATTTCCTTAAAGGAAACAGGAACATGTTCATATTGACTCACTTCGTTGATTCTGTTTTTAGAACTTATTTATAAGAGGACATTTTTTAAAATTAATTTGAAAGTTTTTAAATTAGAAATGAAATAAGTAAACACGGATACCAAATTTTGTATGACTATTGAATAGTCTGACCCCAAAATGCTTCAACTTCCGCTTCCTATCTGTCTGTCTGTCTGTCTGTCTGTCTGTCTCTCTCTCTCTCTCTCTCTCTCTATATATATATATATATATATATATATATATATATATATATAATGAAAAAGTGCTCCTGGAGTCATAGAAAAACAAATGGAATCAATTATCAAACATATTGAGAAATCTTTGCAACAAATGCCAAAAATCTGTGCTGCAGTCATCAAGGCGAAATGAGGATATTTTGGCGAGAGCAAAATTTAAACATAAAATGCTTTTTTTTTTTCTTTTTATCATAAAAAATTTCTTATAAAATAAGGATATCTTAATTTTTTTAACCATGTATAATAATTTTTTCTCTTATTTGAAAATACAAAACAATTTCGACCAATTAAAAAAAATTACCGATTTCATTTAAATTTTTTTTCTTTTCACTTTTTATTAAATATCACACATTGTGATAAGATCTGTTAAGAATTGTGAAACGTTTTAAGAACCTGAACATAAATTTACTGTGGATGAACTAGAGATTAAAGCACTTTCTAAACATTTTCGTCTCAATAAATTGTTTTCTCTTTTAATTAGAGTAGCATTTTTTATATTAAAATTATAGTCAGTCTTATTACGGTGAGCAACTAATACATTCAAAGTGTTGTTTAGTAAAATATCCCTTTTATGCTTTATTGAAAAGTATAGAAATTTTATGTCTATTAAATTTAACCATCTTCTTTCCTAAATTGAGAACATGGTTCCTGCAGATGCATGAAATAACAAAAAGAACGCTGTTTCTGATTTCACGGGTGTCATCTTCATGGTAGGTATAAGTAATGTAAGGTGAAGAAAAGAAATAAGGTGGTTTCAGTGGTGCATTTTAAAATGTCGTTATATTTTGTAATAGAATCGAATAAATTCAAACGCAGGAAGTCATTTTGGCTACGGTATGTGTGACACCGAAATCCGAAGATGTATTTGGATGACTAAAGATGCATTCTAAAAGCTACGTAGAGTATTCAGAGATAAAAAAAAACTCAACCTCGTTAGAAACAAAGAAAAGGGTAGTGAACTGTAACGTGATGTCTGCTCTCCTATATGGCAGTGAATAATATACAATCTCCTCACAGATAAAGGAGAGACTTGAAGCAACAGAAATGTGGTTCTACAGAAGGATGCTGAGAATAACATGGACCGAATATGTGAGCAACGACGAAGTTCTAGAGACAATGAAAACAAAAAGGACATATACTTAACATCAGAAAGAAACAGTTGAAATTTCTAGGGTACATAATGAGGAAATTTCTAGGTTACATAATGAGGAAATTTGATACTCACAGGACGGATCGAAGGCAAGAGAGACAAAGGAAAATAATGCATAACCTGGCGAGCTTGAGTGAATTGATAGAGGAGCAAGGTTTCTGGAGATATAGCCAAAAAGATAAAATTTATTAAGAGCTACTAAGTACAGGAAGTTATGGAGAATCATGATCGTCAACGTCCTGAAGGGACACGGCACATAAAAGAAGATACGGTTATTAATACTTTAGAACATTCCTTTGGTGATTAAATTACACATAATATATGTAAGTTGTGTAGACACTCGTGTGGAGTATAGGGTCACACCCACACTATACTAGACTTTGATGCTGTGGTTTTTATAGCAAGTCAGTTTTACGGCATGCATTTGCGAGCCCCACGCCAAAGCTAGGGAGCCCAGTCTGTCTAGCGAGGTGGAGATGGAGTCATGCCTTTCAAAGGATATTTGTCTGAAAATGAACGCGAATGGCTCTGCTGAAACTTGAACTCTGCACTCCAATTCCACTTGCCGCGCCGATAACCAATATGCTAGCTGCACATCCGAATTGCACAGAATATTTCATTGAAATACAATTTTTCTTCATATTCTTCATATCATGAATCTTTCGCGTTTCTGAATTTGCGTCCGAAAAAAAAGCGTATTCCTTTAATGAAAATATTTTTTGCAGTCATAAATTTTGCAAAGGTATTAATAATTTCCTACTTAACCGTACATGCGATTTCCAATAAAAAAATATATATATATATATATATATATATATATATATATATATATATATATATATATAGATATAGATATATATATATGTATGTATGTATTATTTTTTCGGAATTTATATTTGCTTACATTTCGAAAATCACTTGGTCCTTTCTTCAGAGGAAGATTGTTTTCTTCGTTCTCACAAATCAATATATGCGTAGATGTCTATATTTCTATGTTTTATATCGACGTCTCTATGTGTTAGTTTTAGTTCTTGTGGTAAGGAATGTGCAGTCGAATCCTGCGACTGACTTTGTTTTGGAAGCGATGTTATTGATTTGTGACAGAAATAAAATGAAAAAGAGAAAAGTAAAAAAGAGAAAATAAAAGAACGAAGAACGTAGACGAAAAGAAAGAAAGAAAGAAAGAAAGAAAGAAAGAAAGAAAGGAAGGAAAGAACGAGAAAAGAAAGCAATAAAGAAATCAAAGGAAGAAGAAGAAGAAGAAGAAAGATGGAAGGAAAGAACGAAGATAGTAAGAGGAAAGTAAAGAGAAAAGCAAGAAAAATAAAACGAAAGGACGAAGAAAGAAGAAGAAAAGCAAAAAATGAAAAAAAGAAAAAAGGAAACAACAACAAAAAAATGAGAAAAGAAAGGAACAAAGAAAGAAAAGGAAAAGAAAGAACAGAAGAAAGAGGGAAGGAAAGAGCAAAGAAATAAAGAGGGTAGAAAAGAATAAAGAAAGAAAGAGAAAAGGGAGAAAGCCGGGGAAAAGGAAAGAACAAAACAAAAGACAAAATGAACAAGGAGAGAAAGTGAGCAAGAAAAAAATAATCAAATAAAATCAAATAAAGACAAAAAATGATCGAACCTGAAATAAAATATGAATGATACCTTTGCCGGGGATGATGGCTTAGCAAAATAATGTCTAAAACACTGGATGCTCCAAATACGTGGCCTTATGTCAGTAACGAAGCAGATTCGCGTATGTTTATGCATGTACTTTGTATTTCTGTCCAAACTCTCTACAAGCTCAGTAAAATTCATTTAAAAACAATTATTTTATCACAAACATGATATTTACATAGACGCGAATAATCACACTCTCTCCCCCCTTCTCTCTCATACATAAATACACACACACACACACACACACACACACACACACACACATGGATACTCACTGACGCATTAAACTTAGGTTGGTCAAAGTAGCAGTGAGGATAACACTTATGACACTAGCGCAGTGGAGAGAAAGTATAAATTACTAATAAATACACCGTCGTAGGTGCCCTTAAGTAAGTCTAATGTAAGGCCAAATAGTAGAAGAAAAATGAGAAAAAACGCTTGCCGTTAATTTTCCAAATGACCAGAGTCTGCGTGAAAATCAACATTCGAAATCCTAAATATGTAGCTGGTTTTGAACACCGACAATTGTTAATAGACGGAAATATACAACGTTCACAGCCCAACGAGACGGACCAATTTAAATATAAGCTTTGAGCTAACTCCATCATTTTATAAAACATAATTATATAAATAATAATCAGATGAACAACAAAATGACAACTTTTTTTTAGGCCTAATGGCTGTTGTTGATAATAGCACTCTGTATAACGAAAAGATCGTCCATAGTTACTGAAATCTATCATGATTTTGTTTTTATAGACATAGTGTCTAAGCATCTTTGCACAGCTTTAGGTGACTTGATTTGAATTCAGAATTGCCTTACTCCTAAAATAGTTTCTAACTACGGCTGGATTAGCTCATAGCTGGATTTTCTTATAAATTAATAGTATTTACCCGTGTCATATTTACGACGTTTCGGTCGTTGTACGCCCCGGCCTTCTTCAAGTGATATACGCTGGAATTTCGAACTAAACCGTTTATTTAGTCCACCGGGGTAGATTGTTCTAGTTCCACGTGCCATGCCGTTTCTGTATATCACAGTTTTCAATTATCTTCCTTTTAGTAAATCAGCCCTCCAACTATTTTTGCTTACTTTTACTGTGGCCAGGCCTTGAACTCACAACTCTTTGGCTCAAATCACTGGATTACTTCAACCAACGCTTTTATCTATCGGGTAATGTGTCAATGTCTCGCCACAGCAAAGATGGACAAAAAAATTGGAGATTTGAGTTACTAAAAGGGAAATAACTGAAAACTGAGATACTCAGAAAAAGGCATGGCATGTGGAACGAGAAAAATATATCCCAGTGGACTAAATACAGGGTTCAGTTCGAAATTCCAACGTATATCACCTGAAGAAGGCTGGAGCGTACAACGGCCGAAACGTCGTGAATATAACTATAAATAAGGACAACAGTCCAAACAATGTAAATAGTGACGATACTTCATCTCAGAAATATAGACAGAAATTAATAATAGTTGTTAATATTATGATAATAAGCAAGTAAATCTAGTGTCACCGTTAAAATATTTATCTTATTAGCATGACCACTTAACGTATTTTGATATAATAATTACATTTATAATCAGAAGAAAGGAAAACTTACTAAGAAAAAACTTCGAGGCGCGATTTAAAAGAAAAGCAAAGTAAGAAAAAAACTGATTTATTATTATTATTATTGATAACAACAAAATTGGAAGAGGATTCTAATACTCATTTCTTTTGTATATAAAATTTCTGATGGTTGACCGATAATTTAAGCCACGCAATACGTAATATTTTAACAAACTAACTAATAAAGATTCCAGTCGAATTCTAATAGTCCCTTACAATCATAATTGCAACCGTATTGCCGCGGATGATTGCGATTGAAAATCTCTAGAATAGCAAGGCAGTTTTACGCGTTTCAGCGTGAAGTTGGGCTGCCATGGAGTCAACTGGGTGAATAAGTTTGATCGTTTGAGAACCAAAAATGTCTAAAGTTTCAATAGCGACAAGAATAAACTCATATCTATTAAGGTGAAAAGAGAGGAATATAGGACGAATTAATCGATAATGGCTTCGAAGCGATAACGTTGCGATTAGAATATGCGAAAACCGAGACATGAAGCAGCACTAATGCATACCCAATCGTCACAGAGTAGGGTGTTTATCAATCGGTGGGACATGGGCTGTCAACCAATCAATCCCCACTGTCTGATTGGAAAGTGTAGATAATCCATTTGACGTTGGTCGTTGGTCAAGTGATGCCTGAAGGTTAGTTAATGCATCATTACATTTCATGTCATCATCCAATCTGCTCTACTTAGTTGAGAGCCTAGAAAATTCGAGATCAGTTTGAAGCCAAAACAAAAAAGGCCTAGTGTAGTCATTGTTCACTTCTGGTTTATTGTAGTTTAGAGACATTCGTAAACGAATAGGCAGCCGGAGATCGACGTACGGCTACATTGCTCGGAAGACAGCTAATGCCATCAAACTTGATACTGCGTATGCCTCTTGTCCAGTACGCACGGTAGCCTCAGGCGAGTATCAGTTCTTACGAGCAGACGAGTAGCATGGAACAGTACGGAGATTATACAACAGGCCCTTGAAAGGAAGCAGTTTTCCAATATAAAAAGCGTCCGATAATTGGATTCGATTCTTTAGAGTTTAGTGTTTATCCCCGAGACAGGAACGGGTAGCTGTTGAAAGGATAAAGAGAGCGAGAAGATTCCGTCGGCATCCTCAAAGCCCCGCGCAGGATCGAGAGCGCAATGCTGGGAGCGTTCCCAAAATGCGACAGGTCGCTATCAAAAATTATATCTGATGGCTCACCATGGATGGTGTTGTCGAGATACGAAATGTTACGGGAGATTCTACCGAGCAAGTTACATAGCTGACATCTTGCGCGAGCAGAAGCGGTCAAAGAGGGTAGGATCGTTACGTGTCAGCACTGGAAGTTATAATTTTCTCGACAGAGAGAGAGGGGGGGGAGAGATAGAGAGAGGTCGAGAAAGAGAGAGAGAGAAATATAAGTTGAAAAACACGAAAGCATGGAAATAAAACGAAAATAGGGAATTACGGAATTCATAAAGCGTTAAATATTTGAACCGATTTCAAAATAAAGCCCAGAAAAGAAACAATGCAAATATCTTTTCCCACACATTTTTTTAATCTTTTAAAAAAAAAATTTGAGATCAAGATAACACAATTCTTTTTTCCAATCCAAAGCTTCTACTGAAAACAAAACGAGAATTCTGTGTCTCAGGATCGAATTCCAGTCACAATCGTTCCACAACTACTTTTGAGCAATAAATGAATGCATCTCTCTTCCATCCTTGTATAGGTTAATTAGCAAATTAATTTGGCAACCGGTTTAGGAGAAGGATAACTCTAGCAAATGACATTCTTGAACTGCAACTAAGGTTTGCTCAGCATAGTTGCAGTATAAACCACAGATTTTGGGTGTTATAAAAAGACAAATGGGCATAAGGAAGCGAACATGCTCGCAAACAAGCGGTCATACTGAAGATAAGAAATCGTTGATTGACAGTGTACCTTCAAGTTAAAATAGATCTAATGATGAAGTAATGTTCGCAACAATCACTCTGTTAACAATCTGGCAGAACCCATCAATTAATTCTTCACTTTCCATTTCCCCTGTCGACTTGCTTTATTACAAGTCGACAACGAATATAGGAAGTATCACCAAATTGTCAGTTTTGAATAAAGAGTGTTTCACAATTTTTGAAACAAAATGATCGGGCACCAATCAAGGAACACAAATGATAGAGTAATGGAAATTACATTTATTGAACGATAAAAGGACAACCATTTAGTCTCAAACATGATCTAAATATGTCAAGAGGAACCCTAGAGAACCTGTTTCAGATGTCCGCCGTCCAGTTGAAGGCACTGTTCAATGTAAAGGTGTTGATAACGCGTGCAAATTCCTCCTGAGTGATCGCTTGAATCTTCTCAGTGATGACTGCTTTCAATGCAGCTACGGTACGAAGCTTGTTTTGATAGATGTTGTCCTTGAGGAACCCCCAGAGGAAGAAACCTGGGTTGTTCAGGTCAGATGAGAGAGGTGCCTATTACACATCAGCTTTGTGGCTGATAAGCCGCTCCTCCAACTTTTCACGGAGCCATACTATAGTAAAATTAGCAGTGTGAGGAGGAACATGATCCTGCTGAAACCACTATTCCTCCTCATCAAGGTCCTCACGCTCCTCGATCTCCCCACATCTGAGAGGCAACTGCTTTGTTTCAATCATTGTGAAATGAAACACCCTGTATTAGGTTTGTCTTGGGATTGAAACTGCTGATTGCCGGGACATCAGAAATTCGGGTTTCTCTTGTTTTTTCTACATCTCTTTCTGGATTATATAAAATCAAACCCTCGGACACGATGACTTGTAACTTCTTGTTAACACACTCATCAGCAGCTCCAAGATAATTTACTCGGCTCAATTTCACAGACAGGATCTGTGTCAACCCATAGCACTACTAATGTTGCCTCACACTGGGATCGTCCCCCCCTGTCCGATATCAATTACTAACGTTCTAACTAATCGGTCACGGGCCAAGCGTTGAAGCGTATTGATCGTGTTCAAGCTGGTGATCACGTCAGACTATGCGCTCTCTAAGATTCGCTCAGCATAGTTGTAGTATAAACCACATTCTGGCTCTGTGTTGAACAAGTACAAATGTGACTGAGTACTCGTATGCAAGAGGAATTAAATAGTCAACCTAAAAAAGACGGCTATAATCGAAAAAGAGAGGCCAGCCATATAAAATCATTATTTAATATTTACTAGGGTTGTTTTCTTTTTCAAATTAATCAGTGTTTGAGGTTTACGGTAAAAAGGAAAAGTTCTTGGTGTTCAGTTCATCAAAAGTTATGCAAATGTTTGATATTTTCCTAATGAAGCAACTGTAGCATTTTTTCAACTTTTCACCCGAGGCAAGGCAATAAAGCCACTGAGACGCAACGGGTTTACTGTGTGTGAGAAAATACAAGGAAACTAAAAACATTATTAAAGTGAGAAAACAATTGTAAATCGATGTATATGTGGCGTAATTACCAGAGCAGCAAATGGGATAGGCGAGTCAAACTCAAATTCCGGTCTAAGTAGTTCTGTTCACCTTCCTACTAATCCGCTTGATTAATAACATGAATCTGTTTCTTTTCCCTCAAGCTATGGATTAAACAACAGGTTTGATTGGGCTTGCTAACTTTGAGTGGTAATTAGTTGATGAGAAGAAAAACTCTGAATTCAAAACCGTGCAGAAGACATTGGGAAATCCCTTTACTATCTTTTCCCCAAGTCATGTCCTGAAGATAATAAAAAAAGAAGCCGTAGAGTACCCGAATTACTTACGTTCTGAAGTAAAATGCCAATAGAAAAATAACTATAAAGCTGTTTAAAATGTAATTTCTTTTTACCAGAAAGGATATAAAATATAAAAATTATTTAAATATTATTTATCAAATCGGTAATTAGCTGTTTTTGAACGATTGCAAGCTCAAGAGGAAGATACATTTTCAACTTTGAAAAAGTCGTTTACTTAAAGCAATTGCGCTTTAGTTTCCCTCAAAGTACTTATGTTGTGTGCTGCCAGAACTCTTCCACTTTTCAAAACAGTTGACCACGTCCTTTTTTTGAGGTCATCATCAACTGCTTCATCCCAATCTTGTTAATCTCATCCACAGTCCAATCTGAAATCTTCTTCAACAGCAATTTTAGCTTTAGGAAACCACACCTGGATGGGTCTGACAGACCTTTGTGGTATGATGTTTTCACAAAAAAAAAAAAAAAAAGAGAGAAGAATCTATACGAGAATTTGAAGAATAGGCAAGCAAGATATTCGAAATGTCTAAAAATTTCCGGGGTAATCCTTGGAAAAATCCGATTTTTATTTTCTAAATCTCTCACTGTCAAACGTTGATTTCTTTTGATTCCAGCCTGAAGGCATTCAGCATTTTCTGGTGTTCTGCTGTTGAAGGCCTTCTAGAATAAGAAAATCTCTTTTCAAGAGATTCATGGACAATCGACAAGCGTCAATGTCAATTTCTCATCAAGGAGCTTAGCTCAGAGTATCATCTTCGAATGCCTTCTTAATCATTCCAATGTTTTCCGAAGATGAATTTTTTTCCGCTGTGAATTGCATGGTCACATAATACACAAGCTTCTTCGACGTCATTTCACTGCGGACTGATTACCCACACTTGAGAGTGTCTGTTCCCAACTGAATTAGTAAGATCTACATTAATTGACGCATAGGCCGCACAACCGGTATTCCATATATTCAAAAAATTGGATACTATTCTGAAAGGGATCATAAACATGATAATAGGTAATGTTATATCTTTCAGGATGTAGACAATCAAGGTCCTCCACAAATTATGTTTATTATTTGTGAATTGCCATAATTTCTTCGGAAAGATAGTTGTGTGGTTTCCCGTTGCCTTCTCCACGATTTTGAATTCAGAGTTTTCTTTTTCATAGACTGGCTGCCACTCAAAGCTAAGGATTATGGTCACGATTGCTATTTAATCCATAGATTGGGGATGAGATTGATTCATATAATTCCTAAGGCTTTTAGTGCAAAATTGAATGCAGCATATTATGCCGATTCCTTTTTTCCCGCTGGTTTATTTGTTTGTTTGTTTAGCGCCATATCAAAACTGCTTATGGGTCATTTAATGCCGAAATTTACTTTTCTTGGGAGCATTAGTAATTTCTTTTACAAATATGTATTGCTGGCAATTTTTTACTATGAAAATATATTGCTGGTATTTTACTATAAAAATGTATTCATTGTGTTTTGACCCCAATTTGGGGAGGGTCAATTATTTGCCCATAATTGGGACCCCCCCCACCCAAACAGGTGCGACCTAAGAACAACAACAATTAGGAGGTGATTCCACGCCCATCAAAACCCTTAGATCAGACGCTTTGCTAATAGTTATACCCAGGATACCCATCGTCGGTGACGGTTACGCTACACGCACATCTTCGAGAGTTATTTATTTTTCTAATAACGCAACAAAAAGATGAAAGAAAATCATGAAAAGTTAATATGTATATGGGAAAACATAACGCATCAGTTAAACGAAGAGATCTGTTAAAATATATATTGTGTTTTTTGGACAGCAATCCCTCTTTATATTCAAGTTTCGTTATTTATATAATTTTTCATGTTTCTATAATACTATTTACAATATTCAGGCTATTGCCCTCATTTTTGTTGCCATATTTATCACGACGTTTCGGCCGTTGTACGCTACGGCCTTCTTTAGGTGGTTGGAATGTCGAACTGATCTCTTTATTTCGCTCGCTGGGGTAGACTGTTCTAGTTCCACGTGCCAAAAAAAAAAAAATTCAAAAAAATTACGGATAGAACTTTTGTGGGATTCGAACAGACGACACGAATCAAAAAATATTTATTCGACTGATTCGTTTTTTACTTATACGCTTCACCCACTCCACGCTTCCAGGATAATAGCTCCATCATCCTGATACTAATTCTGTGATTGGCGGTCATCTGCAACTGTTAAACACTTCCTGTTTTAACAAAGTTAAGAATTGACAAACTTGATTTGTTACAACTCGTAAAAAAGACACCAACGATATTTAAAAAAAAAAAAACGAATTTTATGGAGCTGTAAAATTACTTGGAATATCTTGTTCCATCAGAAAAATAAATATCGTGTAAAAATAGTTATGGTAAAAGCAAACGTCAGTGATTACGCACATGTTGTCAAAGTAAATTGCACGGAAACAGAATTTATTTGTGCGTCGTCAAATTTTCGTGATAATTGATATCTTTATTACACATTAGAACATTAAGCCTAATACATTAAGATTCTTGCGCTTAATTACGCTAAATGTGACATAAAAACTTATATACATTTTATCAGAGGCAGACAAGCAACAATAGGTTGAAGTCATTAACCTTCTACCACTGGATTTGTCCTGCAATGCACGTGATCCAAAACCGTTGGTTAAGCTAATCAAATTACCTTTGCCTCGAGTGAAATATTTCTTAATGTTTTGTTTAGATAATAATGTTTTAGTGATACAAGTCTTACTAATTAACCCATAGCTGTGGGAGAGAAGAGGTGGATCCATATTTTTCCGAAGGGTATTTGTGCGTAAGTAAATATAATGAACCGAGCGAGCATTGCAACTCGACTTTCCGATTAAAAGCTCCTCGACATTATCCATTACACCACCCGCACATCCAAGCTTACAGCACCTGGCATTCCCAAGCGGTTACCCATCTAGGTACTGACCAGGCTTGACGTTGCTTAACTTCGATGATCGTACTAAATTTCACCATTATTTCAGACGAGGCTTATGGCCGCATCATGTTGAAACATCGATTCCCGTACGTTCACCGAAGTTATGCTAGACACCCGAAGAAGACCGGAAGATACTGACGTTGTGATGAGCCGAGTTCGAATTCCAGTCATTACATTCACTTACGTGCTAATAACCCTTGTGAAATGTATGAATCCAAAGCTATGGGTAAATAACATGACAAACTGAGTCCTACAACCTTGGTTGGCAACCAGTCTAGGAGAAAGAAAACTCTGCATTCAAAACCACCTGCTTGCCTCTTTAACTTCTGATAGGAGGGACGGGTTAATCTGAACATCCACCGTGCTGATGGAGCCGACAAGCCATTGCATTGTTTTGAATCTCACCATGAACCACAATTGTGAGATGGAGAGGAGTAGTGACCACAGCAGAGCAAAATGCACTAACTTTGAATGATTACTCTTTCTCTGTCAAAAATAGCTACACTATTCATGCCTTTTTATTGTGGTAATACTAAATAAGATCTATTTTAATGCATTTCACTGAACTGATGCAAACGTGAAAGGTTCGTTTTTCTACTTTTTGCGTTTCAACTTCGATAAGTTTCCTAACTTATACTTTTGAAAGATATCAACCAAGATGGAGGAGAAACCATACATAATCATGAAGTTATAATTCCCATTCCTATATGCCGTGTCCTTTCAAAGCGTACATCATTGTGGCTTTCCATAACTGCCTATCCTTTATAGCTCGAATGAAAGTTTGTTCACTTACTATCCCTCCAAGTCCCTGTTCTGTCATTCATTCTACACAAGCTTGCCGGATAGATTACTCGCTGTTTCTTCCTGCCTTTCCAGTGAGTGTCACATTCTCCAAACATTCTTTCCTCATTATGCGTCCCAGAGATTTAAACTCTTTTTTCTGATTCTAAGTAACGTGTCCTTTTTGTTCCAATTTTCCTTAAGATGTACTCATTGATAAATGCCACGTTCCTAGTATTCTCAGTATCCTGCTGTAGAACCAAATGTCTGTTAACTGAAGTTTCTGAGAGGAAATTGTCCAACATTCATGACCATATGACATTATATATCAGTTCGGCACCTTTGTTTCTAACAAAATTTTCATGCTTTGTAATACATTTTTTTTGTCACATTTTCCTGTTAAAACACTTCGAGGATAGTTAAAATATCTGTACTCTCTCGATTCTGATGTTGCGAATTCGAATGTCATTAGCAATAGCATTTTCCTTTCTTTTGTTTTTCAGTCAACTGCTACTGTTTTTTGTTTTACAGCGCTGTCGTTATTCTGTACTGTTTCACTCTGGTAGAATCTAGCAGGTGGCGGATGAAAGGAAGCGAAAAAGAATGTGTGGCCTCATCAAGCATTTCTAGTATATTCTACTGACAGAGATTACGGGTACTTCACTGGCCGTAGTAGCGAAAGAGAAACTATACAAGTGTCAAATATTTTTTTTAACGTCGAAACATTTCCCGTCCAAACTCAATTAAATAAGGCCACATTTTTCTTTTTTTAATCAAATCACCCCAAGCAAGGCGATATTGCCACTAAGACGCAAGGGGATTACTGTGAGTGAAAGAAAATAAAAAAAAACTTTAGACAGATCCGGAAAACCCAAACCTAAAAAGAAACAAACCTCTAATCCCGTTGAAAAAAACAAGGAGGAGTGTGAACCTATCTACTCCTATTGAAGAGAAAAAATATATGAATAATTAGTAAATAAAGGCGGAGACTTTAGAGATATAGATTTGAAGTAGACATTAGAAGGAATCGGAATAGGATAAACCTCTATTTCTGTTCAAAAGCCCCGGACGGAATGTGAACCGGACGATAGGCAAACCTAGCTCTTCCTATTAAATTGAAAACAAAATATTCAAAATAGTTGATACAATGAAGAAATGTGAAACTGAATATTTTTATTTTAAAACAATCATTTCATCAGATGAGATTATTACGGCATTTAAATTTAGGCGTTTCATTTTATTCATATGAAAAAATATTTTATCATCTACAGCCCCACAGGGAGAGCAGAGGAGGTTTCCATCAGCTCAGTTTTTGCTGGAACAGGGGGCGAAACAGGAGACTAAATTTGTCCTCTTGATCTCAAACTATGACAGTGTTATTGAACTGAATTGTATCGTTTGACTAAAAAGCATTACTGCTATTAATTTTCATTTTGAAACCATAAAACAATTTAGTTTTCTTTTTTTTTTTTTTTTTTGAAACATTTACTTTTAAAACTTTTATACAACGTTTCATCCCAATTACAAAAGAAGACACACAAAAATATGTATTTGAAATCCATTATATTAGCTTCTAAAACTTCTATATAAGTTGTGGGGGGAAAGTATGTAGGTCCCATTTCAGAAAATAAAACAAGAGAGAAAAAAAGGAAATGTGTATTTAAAATCAAAACCAAAAAAATCGTTACATTAGGATTATTCTTCTATGTGCTGCGTCTCTATAGGACATAAGCGATCATGACTCTCCACAAAGCTCGTGTAGCTCTTAGCAATTTTTCTTCCTTTGCAAAGGCCCCTGCCCCCGTCAGATAAGTGGCTCGCTGTCTTCCTGTATGTCTCTTGCCCTAAATATACCCCCCGTGATGTTTTCCTCAATCCGTATCCAATGAATTCCAGCTTCCCAGTATAAGACTTCATTCTATTGCCTTTCTCTTTAAAGCTTCCGGCCACATCACATTGAAACATTAGTACCCGTTACGATCACTGAAGTTAAGTACGGCTGAGTCAGGTCA
This sequence comes from Acanthosepion pharaonis, assembly GCA_903632075.3. Taxonomy (NCBI): domain Eukaryota; kingdom Metazoa; phylum Mollusca; class Cephalopoda; order Sepiida; family Sepiidae; genus Acanthosepion; species Acanthosepion pharaonis. The sequence goes on along the minus strand of CAHIKZ030000779.1, from coordinate 943,105 downwards.
GGTACCTTGATGGGTGACCGATTGGAAATACCAACTGTTGTAAGCTTGCATGTACGGGTGGTGTAATGGATAGGGGCTCGGAACTGTTAATTGAAGAGCCGAGTTCCAATCCCAGTTGGGTTCATTATATTCTTTTATGCACAAATACCCTTGAGAAAGGTACGAATTCATTTTTCTACCTCAAATGTAGATTAATTAGTAAGACGAAATCATTATTATCTCCAAAAAAATCTTGCAATCTAAAAATATTTTCTGGCTTTAAATAATCTGCAAAAGGTTGGTAAGCCGTAGAAAACGATTCAATCAATCAATAATGCTTACACTCTCACTCTATGAAAATTTCAGTTTCCTTCTGTAGAACCACATTTCTGCTACTTGTTTTTTCCTCATCTTTAGGGAAATTGTCCGACATTCATTGCTATATAAGAGGATGGATGCCACATAGCGACCCAACATTCTTTTCTTTGTTTCTAATGAAATTCTTCTGATTCTCAGCACCCTGAAGTAGATTTTTTTTAGATATTCATTTTTGTGAAGATCAGTTAAAAAATATAGAATAAAAAATCTTTCAAACTTTAGCTCCCACAACTTTTAACATCCGGTTTAGCCCGTGGCATTTTATTTTGCAGCACCGCGCCTATTTAAATAATTACAAAGTATAATAAGTCCAGGTAATTTGAACGGCGAGAAAACCGAATATAATACGTATATTTCCGCTATCCCTTGTGAGCAGCAGAGTGCGAACAACAGAAAAGATGATTAAATCTAAGTATAGTTATTAGAGTATTTTTTTTCTTACGGTTAAATTACTTGATCTTTTGGATAACTCTGCTTTTTCCTCAAATTTGCAGAATGTGATCAATGAGGTTGACCATTTTGTTTTGTATGTGGAGGAGACCATTTTGTTGAGTATGTGGAGGAGACCATTTTCTGCATGCAGCACTGTTTTCTCAGAAAGTCATACTATAGTCGTTTAACTTGAGTATGCTATTGTCTGATATAGTAAAAGCCGGGTGAATAATCAATTAGTTCCACAGAAATAATTTTGTTTCGGATATGAGAATAAGAAGTTTTCTGTTATGGGCTTCGAGGGATCAGAACAAGAGATATGCATAGAATTTCTTGAATTTTGCTCGACGGTGAATGTCTTCTGTTGCTGAGCGGTGTAAAAGCACGACAGACTTAACAGTAGTTTTCCCTACAAAGAGGATATAGTTTCGAACTATGCTGGAAGGTACATTTTCTTTATTAAGACTCTCAGATACACAGGCCGGTGGACATAGATTTACGCTATCTTCTCAAACACTAAATATAACGTTTAAAGTGATAAGAAATACTGTCGGAATATAAATAAAATGCATTCATTCCTGAAAAAAATAGAAATATTTGTGTGGAAAAAGTGCAGATATTACAGCAGTCATATAAATATAGGCATATGTATGCTAAAAAAATTGACAACATTGGTTGGTTAATACCAACTTTATACTGAAAAGATTGATATGCATAATAAAATCTGACGTAGTGTAATAATTCTAAAGGTAATCAATTTATTACTTAATAACAATAGAAAACCGATCCTCCACTTTATATCCAGTAGAAACTTATATTAATATTTAACTCCAACATTTTCTCAATATCAGTTGGTTTATAATAATTTTATTAATCCATTGATTTGCATAATAAAAACTTGTCATAGTGTCGTTCTTAGTTCTATTCCTGTAACTTGATATCAGACTGAACAATGTTGAGACTATGGAAATAGATTCAAAACCACGACTGTATTGATAAAATATGAATATGAAATACGTGAAAAGAACTCATTTTTAATTCTGACAATATCAAAATATATTAGGCTTCACCATAGTATCTTGATGCTAATGTTGTAAACTTGTAAATGCGTTCAGAGTCAAATTTGAATTTTATCAATTCATGTTTCTTGCTTATTGTCTCCTTTCTTTTTTTAAATGTGTGTTCGCTTTACAAAAAAGGATTTCAACTTTGGTTCACAATCTCAAAATGTAACAAAATATTCTTACAAAACAAATACGAATTTAAATGTTCGCGCATCTAAATTCCTTACTCAACAGCATTTTTCTGCGAATCAGGCGGCATTAATTTCCCTTAAGCTGAATACAAAAGTTGTATCTGCATGACAAATAAGAATAAAAGACATGTGTAGCAAATGGATTTAAAAGAAATTCTGTAACTGATACAGAAAACTTAATACTGAATATTTTTTAAATTTATTCAATATCAAAATAAATTCCGATTAGTGAACAGAATATTATACAAGTATGGAATTTATGACAGACATCGACTGACTTTCAATAAATTATTCAAATTCTCATTCAATTGTTACCAACAACAACGTTATAAGTTATCCGTTCAATGTATTAGTTCTTTAACTAAAAACTCGGGTATCTGGCACTTAATTTAATAATGTCTAAAAGAGTTAAAATTAATAATCTTATAATAGGAATAGATAGGTTCGCCTGATTCACCATCCTCCCTGGTGTTTTGAATTAGCATTAGTATTAGAGAGGTTTATCTCTTTTTTACTGTTTAGGATTGGATTTACAGTTCCTTTTAATGACTTTTCATTCTCTTTCACTCCTAGCAGTCCCTTGTGTTTTAGTAGCATTATCTCCTTGCTTGGGGTGAATTGATTTAAAAAAAAAGGAAGAAAAAAGAACTACCTATTAACAGTAAGTATACTAAATGCATAATTATCAGTAAGGACAGACCAAGTGATTGATCTGTTTTTATGGCTTACCAACACTTTATGGGTTATTTAAAACAGAAAAAAATATTCTGGGTTGTAAGAATAAATCCTCTTTTTGCGATTGAATATTGTATTAACAATTATTTGACAATAACAATGATTTTTCCAGATATAAGTCCTAATATTTAACCCATAGCTAGAGGGAGTAGATAGATTCATACCTTTCCCAAGGGTATTTTGTGTAAATGAATGCAACGAACCCGGCTAGAACTCGAACTCGGCTCTTCGATTTCTCATTCCGAGTCGACTTCCATTACATCACTCGCACATCCATGGAACCGCCAAAGATGCAGTCTGCGTATTGGGAAATGTTAAAATCAAGCAAGCACAGAAATTTAACTGGTTAGTATAGTAACAAGACACAGAAATCTAAAGGCACATAGGAATAGACAAAAAATAGCTTCCAGCAACGATGCAAAGTATTAAGAGATAGGAAAATGTTGTTAGAAAGACAGAAAAGTGTGCTGATGTGCTATGTAATATCTAATTTGCTATATGGCAGTAAATGTTAGACATTCTCATAGATGAAGAAATAACTTGAAGTCACCGAGATAAGGATCTAACGACAAATGCTTACAGTACAACGGCGTGATTATGGGACCAATGAGGAAGTGTTAAGGAAAATAGGACTAGAACACGTATACTTACAATGGAAAGGATATAGTTTACATTTTTGTGACATTATGAAGAAGGAAGGCCAGGAGAATTTGATACTCACAGGATATGCTAAAGGCCAGAGAAACAGGAAGAATCAGTAATTTTGATTGTTTTGTTTTTTATTAATAGATTCGTTTTCTTAAGTTAGTAACCCTTTGCAGGTTATTTAAAAGCAGAATGTTTTTTAGATAAGAACTTTTTTTTAGATAATAATGATTTAGTGATACAAGTCTTACTAATTAACCCATAGCTGGTGGAAAAGAGGTGAATTTCTACCTTTCCCAAAGTTGTTTGCGCGTAAGGGAATATAACGAAGCCAAATGGAACTCGGCTTCCCGATTAACAGTTCCCTGACATCCATTACACCAGCCACACATCCAATCTTACAGCATTTGGTATTCTCAAGGGATCACCCATCTAGGTATTGATCTGGCTTGACGTTGCTTAACTTCAGTGATCGTAAGGGAACTGCTGTTTCAACGTGACTTGACTGTAAGCCACCAACTAGTTTGTGTAAATGTATGGCAAAACAGACAAAAGGGGGAGGTAACAAGTCAAAAGTTACTTAGAGCAATTAAAGACAGGAAGTTATGGAGAGCCGTGATCTCCTATGTCCTGAAGGGACATGGGGCATCTAACTAAATATTTCTATCCTATTAAAGCCGTAAATATTTGATTGGTTTGGATTACTTTTTTAACGGCATATCAACTCCTTATGAGTCATTTAATGCCGAAATGTAATTATCTTGTGAAGTTTAGTCCTTTTTTTACTATTAAAATCTATTTTTGGAATTTTTTTGCTATTAAATTTTATTGCTGGATTTTTTTTTTAACTATTAAAATCTACTGCTGGAAATTTTATTTCACTTTTTTACTATTATTACAAAAATGTATTTTTATACTTTCATAATGTCTGGCCCCAGTTTGGGGCTTCAATATTTGCTCAAGGGCTAGGATCCTAACAGGTGTTACCACCCCGGGTCAGGGTGAATCTAGGAACAACAGCAATTGAGAGGTGGTTCTCCGCTCCTCAAAACACCCTGATCAGAGGCCTTGTTGCCAGATGTAGTTTATCGTCAAACCAAGGACGACGTAAATATTTGAGAAAATGAATGTTGTATGTATATAAAATTAATAATAAATACTGAAAATTTTACTTTATAACGTTCAGTCTCCGTGATTCAAATTCACCACTGAATTAAGTGCATTGACATAGAAATCCTTTATTTGTTGAGTAAAGTAAATACTTTTTCATAACTAAATTGCGTACATTGAGGTACCTACGTTTGCTATTTGGCCGAGTCATTGACCTTCAAAACTCATCCGAAAGGCAAAAGTAGAAATTACAGTGCACCCTGCCTATAATGTTCTACTACTGCTACTAAATCTACAGTAAACAGAAACATAGCTTTGAGTTGTGTGACAGTGTCAACATATTTAATCAACCGACCACGTAGAACTGGTTACTGCTCTCGGAAAGGACTTCCAATCAGTGGTTAACTGGGGCAAGAAATGGCTTGTAAATTTTAACGCCTCCAAAACAAAACGACTTTTATTTAATCACCACAGAGGAACTTTTCTGCTTGCCACCAGCCTTGTTGATTCTAAACTCCAGGAAAGCAAAATGTTGTGCCTCTTTGGAAGTGGAGTGATCATATTGAAATAATTGCTAGTTCTACTGCTAAGAAAGTTGGTAACTGTGACGGTCCAGGAAATTCTTCTTGTCAGAATCATTTTTGTGAATTTATCAATCTATCTTTCATCCGGGCGTTCAATATTGCTGCCATATCTTGTCTGCCATATATCGAAAATTTTGAGAAAATTCAAAGAAGGATTTGTAATGTAATCGATCCTGACCTGACATCTCGACTTCAATTACTTTCTCACAGACGTGACATGGCTTCCTTCTGTCTTTTCTATAAATATTTTCATAGCAATTGATCTGATGAGCTTTCCTCTTTAGTGGTTCGACTGCATGAATTTAATCGTGCTACTAGATTGGCAATTAGGTCTCACCGTTTTACTGTTGAACTAGCAAGACGCAACCGTCAGTTCTATTCTAATAGTTTCTTTTGTTGCACTTCTTGCTTGTGGACTTTACGATTTCATGCTTCTCTTCCGCCTGTAATCTTCAAAAATTTAAATGAAACGCCAATCGCCATCTTTTGTCTCCCTGAAACCTGAAAATGTTTTCCTGCCTATTTCTCGTCATTAAAGTTTTCTCCTTCTCTTTCACTCCCTATAACCCCCCCCCCACTGCACCTTAGTGGCTTTATATGGCAGTAAATGTTATTGTCTTGCTTGGGGTGAAATGCTTAATATTAATGTATTTGTTAAACTTAGCCCAAATGAGTATTATTGATGCTCAGTCAGAATCAGTTTCACTCACAATAGCTTTGCTAGATTATCAAGCTTCGGCTGTGCTTATTTTCAGATTCCATCGCCCTTATTCAGCTTCTCTGGGCTCAATGCCAACTAGGGCCAACATAATTCTTGATAATCACTTTCAACAGGGGTGGGGGGTAGCAATAGTTGTTAAAATCTATTGTGTTTTTGTTTTCTAGACAAAGTATCACCTTATGCCTCACCATTTTTGACTGGGTTTTGAATTCAGTTATCTTTTCCCGACAAGGATTGTCAACTACGGCGTTGCTATTTAACACTTATCTGGGGGATAAGAGGAGAAGAGATAGATTCATACTTTTCCCAATTGTATTTATGCGAAAGAATAGAATTCGAAACCGGCTTTCCGATTTCTGGTTCCGAGACGCTAACCATTACATAACGTGTATACTTGAAGATTAGTATCATATTAAAAATTTAAATGTTATTTTATATTCTATACGGCAAACAGATTTTACAAATCCCTTTGACGAGATGAAACTGTAATCCAATAAATTTGGGTTATAAACAAAGCAATATCAAACCTTTCAGTTAAAATTTCCCTAAATAATCATCTGATAGACCCCTTTGCTGCCTTCCATCAGTCATGGCTGATGCTAACCCCCAGGAAAGTGAATCATTGCGCCTTCTCGGGCTCACGTTCTCTGTTGATATGAAGTGAAAAGACTATATTAAATTCATTGCTAGGTCAGCCGCTAAGAAAGTCGCTTCACTATGTCAAACGAGACAATTTTTTCTCCCCAGAATCTATCTTACATATCTATAAGTCTACCATTCATCCATGCTTAGAATATTGCCGCCCTTGCCACTGCTATTTACCTTGAGCTCATTCATAAAACCCAAAGAAGAATCTGCAATATTATTGGTCCTGATCTGGCGGCTCGGCTTCATTCACTTTGCCACCGCCGTAAACTTGCCTCTCTATGTCTTTCCTATAAGTACTTTTATGGTAATTATTTGAATGAGCTCTTCGATATGATGCCTAGATTTTTGAGTTTAAGCGCAGCACTAGAGTGGCGTCGAAATTTCATCAATTTACAGCTGAGCTGGCTAGATAAAACCGTAAATTCTATGCTCACAGTTTCTTCTCTGGCACTTCTCGCTTGTAGAAATCCTTTCTGGTTCCATGCTTTCCAGCCAACTTTAATCTACAAAAATTTAAATGCAATGTCAATCGCTATCTACTGTCCTCTTGATTATTCTTTTCTCTTTCTGCTCACCATTATTGTTTCTGTTCCTAATTCTTCCAAACCCTGAAACCGCTTGTGTTTTAGTGGCATTACAGCCTTGCTTGGGGTGATTACGATTAAAAATGATATTCCAAATTGAACATTGCACAAGATCAATAAATCCATAGTCTGACAGGTGAATTTTGATCTGAAGACTTCACTGTATAATGTTCGATGCTTGAAATCCTTGATTTACTTACAATTTATAATATAAGAAGCGAGGAATTCAAGTTAATGTATAAAAGCAAATATACAGGGAGATTGAAAAGTAACTGCCTATTTTATACATGATGGATTCTCCAGTCTAACTATAATTTTCACAAGACCAGAGATTCCATCATACATAAAATCGGGAGTTACTTTTCAACCACTGTAAAATATGAACATCCGAGAGTGGATCAATAATTTCGTATCTTGACGCCGTTAATTGTATTTTGATCTCGGCGATTAAGAAAAACCATGAAATTACATGAATTAATAGAGAAGGAGATTATGTTCAAAAATTAATATTTCTTATATAAATGTATTTTTCAGCATTAGATTACGGATTTATGTACGAACCTTCGTTAACCAGCGACTTAGGGTCATATCACGTTAAAACAGCGATTCTCGTACGATCACCGAAGTTAAGCAACGTCGACCTTGGTCAGTACCTAGATGAGTGAGCATTTACGAATAACAGATGCTGTAAACTTGGATGTGCGGATGGTGTAATGGATAACGGCATGGAATTGGAAATCGGAGAGCCGAGTTCCAATTCCAAGTCCGTTATATTCACTTACGTGCCGTAAATACCGTTGGAAAAGGTGTATGTATACACCTCTTCTCCCTCTGCTAAGGGTTAATTAGTAGGACTTGTATCACTAAATCAGTATTATCGCCAAAATATTATTACAATCTAAAAATATTTTCTGACTTTAAATAACCTACAAAAGGTTGATAAGCCGTAAAAAACAAATCAATCGTCGATTGAGATGTTATCAATGAGGTGGAGGCGTCAGGAATTATTGTTAATGAGTTGTTTGACTTCTGGACAGTTGCTGAATATGTCAAACAGAACTGTCCTAATTAGGTGGAATTCCCAAAGAATACAAATGGAACGTGGTAATTATACATGGCAATATTCCTACTGTTTAATTCTTACTTAAATTAGGGTTAAAAATGACTTTGGAAATAACAATTTTTCTGGCTTTAAATAACCTGAAAAAGGTTGATAAGACGTAAAAAACAAATCAATCAATCGTACATCAACAGTACATGAATTATATAGATATACTTTCTTATTTAACTGAATTAATTTATCCTTTATTTACATGTGTAGCAGAGGGATTAAGCATACAGTACTGCTCAAAATTGTTCGACTATTTTAATCTATTGCCAATTTCTAATAAACTTATTCGTGGATGTGTCGCATAGCGTTTTCTAAAGATTAAACTTTTTCATTTCCGTGCCTAAATATCATATTTTGTAGAAGGAATTCTGAATAGGAGGAAAAGAGGCGAGATGACCTCCTACCACCTCCAAAAAGAAAACTGATTGTACAAGCATTTTCGGCCACTTCATATAAACTAATCTAGATGTTAATCACTTATTAGTCTCGTAAGACTACAGAGTTATACTAGGGATTACCTTTTAATCACAGCGTACGTTTTGTCTTGATCGGCCTATTCAAGAATGGCAGTCTATCGTACAATCTGCGCAGACGAAGTCCGATGCTGATCTGTCTGTCAAACTTTGGGCTTTACTCATTTGACATTTCACCTGTGACTGTTGGGCAAATTTCCCTTTAAAATTTGAAGAAACCTTTCTGAACCGCTTGCCTCTGGCATGCGCTTTCAAATCCTGCTGCTTCCCATGTGTCTAGGCCGATGAAGAGGATTTTCAGGTCTCTTTGAAAAAAAAAACTACATTAGTGACTTGAATCAGTCCTCGGCACAGGAAGTCACTGGTGTACGACCGTCATTCATTCACACAACGAATCTCAGCCAACGCAAGCGTCTTCGATTTCTGGGAATCCCAGCCCTCTTGAGGACGGTGTTGTTGGGGATTTTGTCTTGCCTTTGAGAGGTTTTGTTTTTAATCCTGTTTGGATTCTAACCACCTTTTTCACCAGAAAGACGTATTGCGTGGGAACCAGTTTAGTCGCCGATGTCTCTACTAATTACCAGGTAGTATTGCGTTACACGGTGTACTAGTAGCATTCTCAGAGTAGCCTGACATAAATCCAATGTCGTCCTGGGTATGACAGTATACTACATCCGGTAGCAAGGCCTTTGATCGGGAGATTAGAACCACCACTTAACTGCTGTTGTTCCCAGATTCATTCTGACCCGGGGTGGTATCACATGTAAGGTTCCCACCTATGGGCAAATAATGAACCCACAAACAAAAATCAATAGTACAATTTATAGGAAAATGATAAACATTTCTATAGTAAAATAACACATTTTTAATGGAAAATGACCAACAATATATATAAAAAAAAAAAATTATATAATTTATAAAAAAAATATCAGCAATACATTTTTTATAAAAAAATTACCAATAATACATAATAGCCATAAGAAGTTGATATGCACTTATCCCCGAAATTTGGTTTCGATCGGTCAATGTTTGGTTTTTAGTGGGTGCGACGGACGGAAGTCACAGAATGTTATATGTAGATGAAAATTCTTTCTTGAAGCTTTTATTTGTTTTAGTTTCAAGCTAATAGATTAAATTTAATATTTTCAATAAGCAAAATATTTTACTGTATTTCAAAACTAAATTGTCAAGGAAAGAAGTTTTTGTTTTGAAATCAGTAAAATCGCTTATTTTAGCGCCATTTTTCCATCAGTTATCACAATGTAATTCCCTTTATTAAAAAAAAAATCTTTCAAAAATAAAGTATACTTTTCGGAAACTTTATTCGAAGAATATTAATTGATTTAAAGTCTATTTAATCTGATTTGAAACAAATATTAATTATTTTCAATTTAAAATATCGCAGAAATTAATTTTTAACACGGCAGTAGCCGTGTTTATTTAAGGTTTTTGACAGATTGATTGAAATGGAAGTTTATCTAATTTTTTTCTAACTACCCAGTAATTGTAAAAATTTAGGAAAATAATCCCTGTAATCTAATGTTTCATTGAATTTTAGGTACTTTGACTTTAAATTTACAATAGTTATCGCTCTTATTATCTAATAATATCTTGTATATACGTCCGTATTTACAAAAATCGGCACGTTTATACACACAAAAAATTCAAAATTCCTCTTGATATATTGGTGGGGTGATGAATTGTAGTAAATGTTTCCATTTAAGATTAGTTAATATAGTTTTTACTTAATAGCAAAATCACTTAACATGAAAAATATGTCAATTGTGTCCATAATATATCTTATTTATAAAAGCAAATAAAAACTGTTGTAATTAAATAATGTCATAGTTTTTTTGCATATTTTATTTTGCGATTCACAGCAGATTTTCGGTAAGTGGGTGTCCTGTTATACAAAAATGAAAAAAAAATTGTAAATTCGTCCAAGATTTCTGTATAAACATTGAACGGTACAAAAATTAATTTCTTGAAATTTTATTAAATTCTATAAGTGGGGGGTAACAGATATAAAAACAAAAATATTTTTTAAAATAAAAATGTTCTAAAATAATTTAATTCATTTGTGAACGTTTCATTAAAATCCGACAATTATTTCATTTTTTGAAAAAAAATTCCAAATCAATGTCTTTTTCACTGCAAAAAAAAACACGCTAAAATTTCCTATCCTAACTCACACCCCAACCCCGCTAATGCAAGACAAACAAGATTTTTAGCCAAAAAGTCAAAGGTTTTGAAAAGAATAAAAATATATAATTTAATAAAAAAAAAACTCAGCGATAATTTCCATTTTCAATCTTAAATATGGGCTCGCTCTCACGTAAGGTTCGAAACAGAACGATGCTTATTTCATGCTGTATCAACTGATATCAGAATCTTTGCACAATTTTCCAAATGAAGCAAATTCTTTAAGCAATTACTTGGCTTGTTTTTGAACAGATTTCAATGAAATCAAAACAAAAGAAATAGCATGAAGTAGCGGAAATGTGGTGTAAATAACTGTCAAAGAGGAAAATGGGGAGTAATGCTTTATTGTTGTTTTTAGTGGATTCTTTAGAAATTCTGTCTTACGTTACGGATATGAAACTGAACAGTTATGAACTTTTGAAAATTTGAATGAATGAAATGGGCTTAATGACAAAAAATAGAACCTCACTTGCTTTCGTAGCCAAGTTGGTTAATACACATCGGATCTAATGATGGTTTCTCCTATAAATTAGAACGTTGATTCAAATCATGCCAGAGAATGCATTTTTCTTTAATAAGATTTCTTGAACGTTCAGGCCAGTAGGCGAAATAAAGTCCTGTTTAAGAAATAAAAGGAATATCAACTCAAATATAGATATCTACTGAAAATAACGTTTAATAAAAATATAACGAATTAATAAATTAAAAAAAAATCCATTGCTTCTTTAGAAATTGCTTTGTTTACGTTTCGGATACAAAACTGAGCATATATGGGCTATCGAGAAAATCTGAACGAATGAATTGCATTCTTTAAATGGGTACATAGAATGCTCTCCGTAACCAATCACACCGGATCAGACAAAGGGCGACGAATGATCGAACCTTACCGAATATCAGATTTTCTTTCTTTTTTTTTTTTTTCGTGTGATAAGGATGGTAAGCGTAATACATATGTCTGTTTAAAAATAAACTTATTAATTCATTAAAAATTGTTTTATTTACGTTTCGGATACTAAGGGTTTCAACCACGCTGGATTAAACGGCGGTTTCTCTTAAAAAAAAAAGGGGGAGCGCAGTTTCAAATCCTGTTGGAGGAGACATTCTCTTTATTAAGTTTTCTTGAGTGCGCAGGCCGGTAGATTTAATACACAGTGTTAAAAAAGCAGAACGTCGAGTCAAATACGGGTATCCACTAGAAATTAAATGTTTGAAATAATAAAAAATTTGAATTAAATATAAATCCATTAATTCTTTAGAAATCATTTTATTCACTCTAATACTTCATCATTTACTCATGGCCTTACATTTTGTTTGCGATGTGTGAGAGACTGCTCAACTTCTAATTAAAGCGCTTATACATCCATCTACGCAACGGTTTTACTCATGTGTGCACTTATCAAACACTGTCAGGTCCACAGTTGTTTACCTGTAGGATCACCGGGCAAATCGCTGATCTGCATCCCCAGCTAGGGCTCATCTCAGATCAAACCCACAACTGGCTTCCTTGGTCTGGTGTGAAATTGAGTGCAAAGCCTATTCCATCATAAGATATCACTTTCACTATGAGCTTTGACTAATGAATGTCATCAAACAATCATTTGCATAAATTATTGATTCGCTTACATTATCATCAGAAATTTGTTTTTTTTTTCTTTTATCCACTCTAAAATTTGCTATCTTTTCAATAAAATTTCTGTGGTTTATTAAGTTTGGTTATTCCCTAAACACTTTTTAATTGATTGATTATTGATTTCGGCATTCCATACTCAGCACTAAATTTGCTAAATACTTTCATGTTTAGAAATGATTTCTTTCTTAATTTCTCTGGTCATTGAATTCTCACTCGTTTCTGTCGATCCATAATTAGGTTTGAGTAAGAATATTATGGAAAAATATTATTTTCAACATAAAAATTTGCAAGTTCGTTGCTTACAACACGTGATATAATATGGAGGACTGAGTTCATGCTGAGGGCACTACCAGCTACTTATATACATGCGTTGTTTCCTTAGACGATTTAATTTTCTTCAGAAAAACCGCTCGATATTCAATTTGTTCGTTTATGGCTCCCCGCTGTAGCTATAAAATGTTATTTCATTTATATTGTCAACTACAATTTTGGCGTTTCGAGAAACTCCACCAAAAGAGAACTTCTGTTCATTTTGGTTACAATTTTTTCTATTACTCGTTCAACACCTGACGCTTAGCTCAAAGCAAGAGGATCAAATTGCAAATCTCAATTGTATTTTTTTAAAAATAATTTGATTGTTTGTTTAACGGCATATCAACTTCGGATGGGTCATTTAATGCCTAAATTTAATTTTGGGGAGAGCTTTGAAATAATGAAAGTATGATATACGTTATTCTGCTTTCACAACTGAATACATGGTAGATGATACTCAGCTTTTGTGCATATGCATGTTTGTGTGGAGATAATTACTGGAGGCGGTGATGTGGGTTTTATGTTGAAGTTATATTTTGAAACACATTTTGCTTTCTTTAAGAAATTGTAGGATATTATATGGATTAATGGATTAGGATATTATACGGATTAATGTCATGAAAGAGTTCTTTCATGTTCGTTACTTGTTTCTTTTATTTTGGTTAGCAGCATATCAACACCTCTATGGGTTATCTAATGTCGAAATCTAAATATTTTAATGCTCTTTTGTGTCTTCAAGTATATTTTTCAACGCAGTTGTATGTTTTCAACTACAGATAAAATGAATTGTTGGTATTTTTACTATAAACATGCAGTTTTATACTTTCTAATGTTTTGCTTTTTGTTAGTGGGGGGTCACAATTTGCCCATAGCTGGTATCCTAATAGGTGCTACCACCTGGAGTTAGGGTGGCTCTGGGAACAACAGCAATTAAGAGATAGTTCCGCGCTCTTCAAAATCGCCAATGTCCTATTCAATGGCCTTGCTGCCGGATGTAGTTTATCGTCATACCCAGAACTATTTTTTTTAATAATTCCTTTATTAGAAAATATCCCCTGTTTAAGTACAGGAGTCTTTAAAATGACTTTAAAGGGTCGCAATTTGATTTATACTCTTTTTCTCAGGGGGGTACAGACAAGAAGGGAAATTAACTTTCGCGACGCAGATGCCTATTTCAAACTGTGTGTTTTAATTCCATGACAAAAAAAAAAAATATTTGTGCCAAAAAAAAGATAATTCTCTTTATTACTGAATAATTTCTAAAAATTTCAATAAAATCATAAAATCATCTTTATTTTAGAATTTAAAAATTAACTTTTTTTTATCTGATGAATTTATTGCTCAGCCCAGTCTTATTTCAAAAACAAACTGTGTATGTTTTTCTATGCATATGTAGGTATTCTGGCGTATATAATAAATAGCACAAGTATATGTAACTTACATCACACGCAACAGACATACACGTTAAATATGCGCATAAAAATTCACACGCTGACGGACAGAGAATCAGTTTTGTTTTTATAATATAGATTCCCAATATCAATGTGGAAATAATCAAATGTTGTATTATAATTTTATTCTATTTTGCTTCAGATGACTTTTCGCTTATAATTTCCATAACGCTACGAACGACAGGATTTTATATTCGTTGCATTGGTCGCTATCGCCTCCATTGGGATAGCACCACCTGTGATCAGGTCCGATGAGAAAACTCAGAGAAAATGAGGGAGAGAAGCTCATTCTCTTTCTGAAGCATTATCTGATATGTAAGTGTAAATTCTTCCTATCCCCGGCTGGATTCATTGTCTGTCAACGTTTCGAAAATTACCTGGAAAGAGCCTTCCAAGCAAACCTCAATCGAAGACTCATCAGAATTAATTACCATATCTTACACCTGATCAAGAAAATGTTCGCATCTCCAAATACCAATCACATCACACGCCCGTCTCAGAAGTGGAATGGTAACACGAGTAAATCGCATTATTGCGGTCTAACTTTATTCCTTCTTTCATTTCCAGTTGGAAATAAATTATCATTTCGTTAATATTATAATGTGTATGATATTGGCTGGTTCCTAGTTTCCGAGTAAATCTGTCTGACGCCTGTTCAGGCACATTTGTTTGTTCAACGAATCCAGGTAACAAAAAAAGCCACAGGTAAAAAAAAAAAGGAAGCAGGACAAAGTTAGAACACAGCGGACAAAATCCCAGCCTCTTATCCCAAAAGTGGACAAAATCACTATTACTGGAGAGATATATATGCTAGAAAGATTTATTCTTCCATTTGTATTTCCCCTGTTATGGGCATTATTATAACTGTGATATAAACAGGCTTTGTTCTCAGAGAGACTTTTATACTACTAATACATACACAAAACTAGAGAGAGAGAGAATGTGGAGTATAATATATCACATGTATCTACACAGCGGGCAGAGTGTAAGGGAAAAAAGGGAAGGGTGTTGCATATAATATGGAGATACACTTGTGCCTGGAGAAGTCATGTTTAGGACTACAGATTCAAGCGAGCTAGATTCATCTACTATATACCAGGCGAAGACATATTCCACAAACTGGAAACAGAGACTCCTGGGTTTTCTTAAATTGAGGACTGCGAGCTGGATTTTTTTCTATATCTCGGGAAGACATATTCCCAAACTAAAACGGCGACATGGGCTTGTAAGCTGCTGAGGGAGGCAGATTTAACTTTAAAAAAAAGAAAAAGAAAAAAAGGCAACCACTTGGTTTGGCTGCGTGAACAAACTGAATGACTGACTACTCTCATGTATGAAGTAAATGGCTGTCACGTTACCCATGTGACTACCTGGACCAAAGGGTGATAATCACCTTCAGTATCCCTACGTCCCAGTCTTATAAATAATTTGAAAATTCAAGAAACTTTTAATTCAAATTTTAATGTCAAATTGAGACTTTCTTCACAGTCAAATCTTATAGGATACTTGGACTCCCTAACTATGAAATATATCGAATATGTATGTAACCATAACATTGTTAGAAAACTTTTTTTTTTACGGTTTAATCTCTTTTCGTATACAATCTCTGTAAAAAAAAACTTCTTAAGGTTTTCTTCAAATAAAATCGGGTCTTTCTTCCTAATTATGAAAAATATCGAATATGTGATCATAGTATTGTTAGGAAACGTTCTTAAAGGTTGGATTGATTTACTATGAATTTCTGTTGCAGACAGAGCGGACTCATAAACTCGTGAAGATCCGACAGATAACTTTATTGCGGGCCACTATAAATCGTGACTTTTTCTCCTAGCCAAAATTATGACTTTCCTATGACTTTTTCCTGTGACTTTATTACTAGCCACGTATTCAACACCTACAGAGCCCACCTGTGGTTTATACTGCAACTACACTGAGCGGACCTTAGTTACAGTTTTCAGGAGAGAGCGCGTTATCTGGTGTGATTAACAGTTTGAACAATGCACTCTCATTGAACTCTCACACCTTCGATCACGATGACTTGTGACTTCGTGCTAGCACAACCATCAACAAACAATTCTGTCTACTGTCTACCCAATTTCAGTCCCAAGGCTTGGTTCAATCGATGGTATGGTTTTCAAACAATTTCTACACGTTGCCGCATACTAGGATCTCCTCCACAGACCAATAATCTAAAGAACAAATGAACCTGGGCAGCGGCCAACGTTCTAACCACTCGACCGCGCGATCATTTCGTCATTATTAACATAAAGAAAATACATTCACTATTGATTTATTTGTATTCACAATATATATTTAGTGACTCATCTTAAATTTAGTAAACGCCACATTTAAGAATAGGATGGAATAAACTCGTTACTAATGATCTGAGACTAGCTTAATACCCATTACTCCACAGATGGATACCAAAGAATGCTATCTACTTGGTGATTTATTTACTAAAATCTCAACAACAAAAAACATCAGATCGATTAAGTATTGATAATTCTCTCATGGTATTTATATGATAATTCATTTGATATTTATTTACTAGGGCTGGTGTCACTAACAATTTATTTAAATTCCATACAACAAACTACATGATTTCCCCTTTAAAGTAACCCTCTCGAGTTTTAATACAGTTTTCTATGCTTTTCTGGCACGCTTCTATACACTGATGAAAGGATTCTTCTTGGGTGCCTCTCAGCTCCATCGTTACGTCCTCCCATATACTTCAAAACAGGTCCCCTTGATGATCTCCTTGAGCATGGGGAAAAGAAAACAAAGTAACACGGAGTAAGATCAGATGAAGAGGGAGACTGTTCCAGTACAGTGAGAGATGCTCAGAGCGTTGTGGAGCAGGTGCATTGTCGTAGTGAAGCAGCCACGATTTGTCCTGCCACAACACTCGTCTATTCTCGCGCACTGAACGAAGGAAACGCCGCAGGATCTTTTTATAGACTGGTTGCCTGGCTCTGTAGAAAGACCTCATTTTGAACGATGCCTCTCACATCGAAGAACATGATCAGTCCCATTACTTTTCAGACAGACCTCGTATATGGTATTTATATAATAATTCATATTGATATTTATCTATATGGTATTCATATAATTCATTTGATAATACAAAATCAGAAGTGTTACGTTCACGTGTCCCGTATCCCATTTGCCGTAGGGGTATCACATGCATTGCAGCCATAGTAACAGTGGGTGTGTCTTGGGCAAGATAGCCTGACAAAGCCCAACCCTCTTCAGGCTGGTTTGAATTCAGTTTTCCTTATAGACTAGTCGCCAGTTTATAGGACCCAGCCTGTCCTGCTATATACCCTTTCTCAAAGATATTGGCACGTAAGTGAATGAAACTCGACTAGAATTCGAACTCGCTGTCCGATTCCTCGATCCGATATCAATTAATCCACTGCGCATTCTCAGTAGTATAGTGAACAGTAAATGTAATGAACAAATTCGAAAATCAGCACTAAGTTACTTCGGTTTTTCACTTGATATATTTATTTTGATTCGTTTTGAGGAAAGAGAAAATAATTATCACTACAAAGTTTTCGTACAACGTACAATTATAGTTGGTCGTAAGTTCGGGGTGGTCAATGTTGCTAAATGAGGATTTCTTGAATTTAAAATAATGTTGAATACTGTTTCCATAAAAAATATTTTTATCAATTAAAAATCAGTTTAAATAAATACTATAGTGTCTACTAAGATGGCGAGCTAATCTCTGTTACAGACGCCTGCTCAGGCACATTTTGTTTTTCTCCGGCCATCACAGAGGTAGACTGTGGTTCATACTCTAAATGAAAAACTGTAACGCATAATCTGGTGTGGAACAAGGCAAGCACGCTCAAATCATCGATCGCGATGACTTTTGACTTCATGCTAGTACAACCAAACAATGGTTTTTCTAGCACTCCCTAACAATTTCTTTTTATTTTTTAACCCAATTTTCCTCACAAGGCTTGAATCAATGTCTGACATGGTTACTACCAGCATTCTATACGAACGGTGCCGTACCTTAGGATCGTCTGCCCATTCCGATAACACCAAGATGGCACCTTCTTGACAAATCGGCTACGTTGAGATTAAAACTAGGGTCTCATAGTATGAATGCTAATGTTCTATGCACTCGACCACACCCCCAAGGGATTTGTATAAAGAAACATTAAACAGGCATATTCCTCTACCTTTATTCTTTATTTTATTTTTATTTTTTGCTGATCAGAGATCAATGAATGCACGTCATATAGCAACTTCTGTTGGTGTATGAGCTGTTAGTGCTGATCAAAATATTGAGATAAAAAAATCAATAATGCAAATCGAAGAGAACAATCTGAAGACGCTTCTCAAATGGGATTTCACTTGACTTGTTTTCGCTTCAAATCCCCTCAAACATTTCACAACAATCAACAAATTGAAGTGACAGTCAACAGCGAAAGAATATCCCAAGAATGATACCACTGTTCTTCATTATTAACAAGTGTGTGGCGGCCCGAATTGGCGCAGTTAGTAACACACCAGGAAAATGAAATCAGGCAAGCATGTTCGATTTCTAAGTCTTTGCATCTTATGCCACTTCTGAGTTCAATCTATTTCTCCCTTAAATGTCTAAATTCTTTCTTCACTTCAACGATTCAAAATAGAAAAAAAAGTAAAGGAAATTTAAAAATACGGAAATCAGAGAAAAAAGAAAAGTAATAAAGAAAGTAGATGCAAAGGCAAGAATGAAACAACTGAAAGAAAGAAAAAATAGACGCGAAAGAAAGAATGATATATTAAAATAAAGAATAATGAATAAGAAAAGAATAAAAAAAATAACAAAAAATAAGAGACGGTGGGAAAGAAGAGAGCAAGAAAAGGATTTGTGAACAAAAAGCAGCCGTAAAAACTTTTCTAATCACCATCATCAAGAAAGAAAAAATAGCCAATGAAATTGTTTATCATTTTAAATCAATGGTCGAACTACTTCTCTTCGGAAATCCTATCTTCACTTATGGTTGTTTACCCACGGGGATTAATGGAATAGACGAGCGAACAAGAAAGGAACCGTCTGCTCTGAAAATTCCAGTGCCATCTGTTTGCTTTACTTTGAATCAATGAAGAAATGATGATAACAATAACACGATACAAAAATAGGCCAGGATGGGTATTTACTATATTTACTGATATTTTATTCACATAGACTGTTATTAAATATGTTTTATCAGTTAACACTTAGAAAAAAAATAAGTCACCCATAATATTTTTTATTAAATTTCAATAACATGAAATGCTTATTAGTTTTATTTCAATAAATATACGAATTTTGCGATATTTTAATGTATTCATATTTGTTCGGTTATTAGTATTAATTTTGCTTTATTTTTTTTCGAAAATTCTGTGTTTCTAGAGAGATAAATCCGAAGATAACTACATTTAGGATGAGACTGCATAGAATTTAAAATTATGATCAAGTGAATAAATGAATGAATGAATATTTAACTGGTTAAGTGTGATAACTCAGAGGTAACTGAAGAAAAAAAAAAACAATAAAAAGGGGAGGTAACCGAAACAAACAGAACGAATGCGAGAATAAGGCAATAGACCAATTTAAAGGTAAGGAACGTAATCAAAAGTGAAAAAAAAAAGATAAACAGATCGCATAAAAAGAGTCAGTATAACTGAGTATATGAACGAATGGGTTGTCGAAAAGATGAAAGAAAAAGGTGACAGGAAGGTAAAAGAAGGAAAAAGACGAGATGGATTGGGTGAATGAAAATGTGAGACATCAAAAAAATTATATTATGAAAAAGAATAATAATAATAATAATAATAATAATGAATCAAACTAATAAAATAAATCTATGATATCGATAAAGTATGAAAGAGAATAAAAGATATGAATGAAATAAGATTCCGCTCAAAAAAAAAGAAATGAATCAGGCGAGGAACGAAGGAGACGAAAAAGAATAAGTGAAGAAAGAAAGTGTAGTAGTAATAGGTGAAGTTAATAAATAAAATAAAAATATTTCTAAAATCCCCTGAAAAGTATCCCCTACTTATCATCTCCTTAACACCTTGTTAACATTAACAACGGCATTCTTAAAGACAGGTCAGTGGGTTAACTTCATTGCTGAAACCAGATACTTGGGTAAGCAAAACAAAAAAAATCAAAAACCCTGTACCAAAGCGAAGGACAATCCTATTTACAGTCACTGTACTTCCCAACCTCTTACCGAACTTTAGCCTTTCACCAGAAAGTGTGATAGGTTGATCCAATTCTATAAGCACCAAAGAACTAATCAAAACGACTACCTGATACAAAGAAGGATCTCTCCCCCTCTCATAACCGATGGGCGCGCATTACCGATGCCGCGACAAGTGGGGGGGCGCATGGTAAGCACGGAACCCTAGGGCGCGAGTCTGGGTGGAGCCGACCGCTACAACGTCTATCTCTCTCTGTCTCTGTGTCTCTGTCTCTGTCTCTGTCTCTCTCAACGTACCGTAAGCTACAAGAAGGATACAATTTGTATCCATAAAAAAGAATAAACCTTCCAAAACAACATTTGCTCTGCGTCCATTCATTTTGAATATAAAAAACAACTGCACCAACCTCTACAAAAGCATAAGAAAAATGAAGGCTAGAAATTGAAGAATTGCCAAAACTTGCAAAAGAATGATAAGTAGCTAAAGGACATATGGATAAAATGAGGAAAAAATTGACTGAAATTTACTGTGAAAGAAAAAAATAATGTTTGACAAATGAGTGCGACAATCAAGCATTGACAAAAGAGAAAAGTGAACTTGAATGAAATGAAAGAGTTTAAATTAGATAACAAATTGTAGAAACAGCGGAAAGGAGTCAAGATAAGAAACGTTGAAATAAAATATTTTCGAAACAGATGTAAAATAACAAAAGAGAATACGAAACGGCAAAAGGGAGAAAATGGCAGAGAAACAAAAAATAGGCAAACAAGGAGCAACGATAACAATAGAAAGGGGAAGAATAACAAAGAAGAGAGAAAAGGGAGGGGGATAATTCAAAAGGGGACAATGTTTAGCATGGAAAGACATGAGAGAGAAATGAAAGTAGAGGGTAGACACTAAAAACAGATGAAAATAAGGTAGAGATAACAAACAGAAGGAAATAAGGGAGAGACAACAAATATAAGAAAATGAGAGAAAGACAGAAAATAAAAGAAAATAAGGTAGAGATAACAAAGACAATAATTTTTGGTAAAGACAACAAAACAGAAAATTTAAGGAGAGACAACAAACAGATGAAAATTGAAGAGAGATTAGAAAAGTTAGGAATAAGCACGAAATAAGAGAAAATAAGGAAGATATAATAAAGAGAATAATGTTGGATAGAGACAACAAATTAGAGAACCTGGGGAGAGACAACAAAAATTTAGCAATAGACTTAAATTAGGGGAAAATAAGGAAGAGACATCAAACAGAAGGAAATAAGGGAGAGACAACAAATATAAGAAAATGAGAGAGAGACAGAAAATAAAAGAAAATAAGAGAGAGATGACAACAATAAGAAAATAAGGGAGAGACAACAAATGAGAAAATAAGGGAGAGATAACAAATGAGAAAATAAGGGAGAGACAACAAATGAGAAAATAAGGGAGAGACAACAAATGAGAAAATAAGGGAGAGATAACAAGTAAGAAAACATGAACCGGAGATAATAAGCAGAAGAATGATAGGAACAGACAACAAAATATACAGACAACTAACAGAAAAAAATAAGGGAGAGACAACAAAAAATAAAAGAAAATAAGAGAGAGAGAGGGAGAGAGAGAGACAGAGAGAACAACAAATAGAAGAAAGTTAGGGAAATACAACAAATAAAAGAAAATAAGAGAGAGACAACAAACAGAAAAAAGTTATGGAGACAAGTAAGAAAAGCAAGAGAGACAACAAGAGAAAATAAAACAGAGGCAATAAACAGAAAAAAAGTTAGGAAGAGACAAGGAATAAGAGAAAATAATGGAGAGACAAAAAACAGAAGAAAATAAGGGATAACCAATAAGAGAAAATAAAAGAGAAACAAGAAGAAGAGAGTTAGGAAGATGTAACAAATAAAAGAAAAAAGGGAAAGAGAACAAATAGAAGAAAATAAGGGAGAGACAAGAGACAAAATAAAATAATGGAGAGATACAAAAAAGTTAGGGAGAGAGGACAAATAAAAGGTAAAATTGGGGGAAGAAACAAAAAACGCGAGAAAGTAAAAGAAAATAAGAAACAGAAGGCGAGAAAGAAAGGAAGTGAAAATGAGTGAGAGATAATGAACAAAAAAGGATGAGAGAAAAAGACTGAGCCAAAAAAAAAACCCAAAAAACATGTTAAAACATAAAATAAAATAAAAAAATTAGTGGTCTGTCTGAACACTACGAGAAAATAACCGATTTCGTTATTTTTTCTTTCTCTTCTTTTACTCTATTTCTCTTGCTTGTTCATTCTTCCTTTTACTCTCTTAGATTCTGTCATTTATTTCGTATTTTTCCTTCCAGAAAGATCAAAATGATTCGCTTCTTTGTTTTCTCTTCTTTTATTTTCTTTTATTTATTTTCTTGACAATTATTATCATTTTCAGAAGCCAAAATGCGCTTTGGGTAGCACAAACAATAGTTCTTGTCTTTGAAGATGGTAAAGAAAGAAAAAATGCAGAGAAAAGATTCAAGACCGAACTCAACAACAAATAATAAACCAATGCTGACCGCAGACATTGTCGAAGTATGGCACATTGATTTGCAGTTACGAAATCCGATATTTCAAGTTTAGTGTTGTCAATTCTTTAACCCATGTCCTCCTAGCATCAGTTTAAAATGACACCTTTTTACATACTAGAATTTTTTACAAGACACTGACGCGTGTTAAAATCCTCACGACATTTAGTATTGTAGAAGTTATTGCTAACATTTTTGTCGAAATTTACAAACTCTACGTTTCTTTCAGTTTCGAAAGCTGATTCATGAGGAAAAATACTTTGCTAAAAACTTACTTCACGGTTTAATAATTTCTTTAATTTAATTCAATTTTATAGGACATCATGGTAAATAATATTTTTTAAGAATTTTTTTACTTTTTTAACAACGAAGACTAAATTCTTTCTTACTCTTGAGCATGCAACATATTCCTTTCTGGGGCCAAATTCCAACTTTTTGAAGGGTTTGGCCTTATGATTTTTCATAGTTCTATCAAACGCAGGGCGAACTGGAAACTGGATTCTTGTATATAAAAACTTAAAGAAAAATATGCAAATAGTAATATTGCATTTTTATTAAATAAGTAATTATTTTAATCATTAAATTGTTTTTTAAATATTGGGAGTATTTTGCATGTTAAATATTAAAACATTTATTTAAAAAAAAAAATAAATGAAAATTAATTGTACTAAGCTACGCACCCTAGTAAAGCAACGATACTTTTATACCCTTACTTGTTTGCACTTCTCTCCTAAAATTTGGTTTCGGTCGGTATGGCTATTTTAGAGGGTATGATGGACGGACAGACTTACACAGAATTTTATATATAGATATATAAACTATGAATTATAAACTTCAATTTTCCAAAGTGAAAATTTTCCTGAAATATATTGTAAAATTTTCCTGAAACCAAGAAAATAAACAAAATAGTGATAACATATGGAGAAAGGGGCGCATCAGTTTAAACTGACACCAGAATGGTATGGGTTCTTGTTAAATTACAGATTCATTTTTTACTTTAATTTCAAACTTAATTTTTCTAGATATGAATATCACACTCTCGCATATTTACTATTTGTGAAAGATGCTTTGTGTGCGTAGTTTCATTGATTCCAGGATCATTTAGTGACTCTTATGTATATTTTTCTTCGTTATCTGATGATTTTACTGTGGCTTAGTATATTACATTGTTTTATAAGTAATTGCCGTTTTCGTTCTATATTCTGCAGTAACACTTTTTTCGGGTGATTTGTTGATAGTTTTCCTGTTGTGATTTTTATTATTTGTGCCATGTTCTCGGTGCAATCATAGCTGATTTTTACTGTTTTTGTTGAATATTTCATGGAGAATTCTTTCACAACTGTGAACTGCCATGAATTCTTGAAAAAATGAAGTCATTTCCCTTCGCCTACTTCACATTTTGGACTTCAGAGCTTTCCTTCTCTTAGACTGGTTGCTAGTCTGCTATGTTCACAGCTAGAAGAACCTGTGTAGTTAGGCTATAAAAGACTAATTTTTCAAGTTTGGTAATGTTAGTTTTAAAGATTTCAGGAAACCTTTTTTTTTCAAGATCAGCAAAACAGAAAGTTGACTGCTGTGCAGTTTTTTTTAATCATTTAACCCCAAGAAAGTCAGGAATATCACTAGTACGCAAGGGGTTACAAGAAGTGAAAGTCAGAGAAAAAACTGAGTATAAGGCGAATTAATGAACGGACAAAAGATGAGCGGTATTCAAATAGATAGAAGATGGCAAATGATGTTGCATTTAAAATTTTTGAAAATTGTAGTTATCAAGGAAGCAAGTAAACGGAAGGTGGGAAGTGCGAGAAAAGAAACTATTGGAGTAGAAGTGGCGGTTGCATTTTAACTATTTCAACATTAAAAGGATGGGACCTAAATGCCAATTTAGTAGCACACTTAAATTCATGTAATCGGGGCACCGGGGCGGGGGAAGCTCTTCAGCCGTCCTGGGTATGACGATAAACTACATCCAGTCCTGGGTAAGACGATAAACTACATCCAGCAGCAAAGCTACTGATCAGAAGGATTTGAGGTGCGTGTAATCACCTCTTAATTGCTGGTGTTCCCAGGTCCACACTGACCCGAGGTGGTAGCACCTATTAGGGTGCCAGCTTTGAGCAAATAGTTAACCCACAAACTGGGGTCAAAACACTATGAAAGAGTAAAAATAGGTTTTAATACCAAAAATACTTTGTAAAAAATTAATGCCAGCAATACATTATTACCAGAAATACACTTTTGAAAAAAAATTATTCCCAGAAATAGATTTTTTGAAGGAAAAAAATATTACCAGCAATAAAAATTTTGTCGGCATTAAATAACCCATTGAGGTTGATATGTCGTACCAAACCAAACCAAACCAAAAGCTCTTCAGAGGAATTGCCATGAAAATATTTGTAGAAAAGACTGTCATGTTTACGATTAAAACACAATCCAGAATTCAAATAATGCTATTAAAAATCTTATTTGTTAAAATGAGAAGAAAATGGACAGTGAAGGCGGATATAGAATCTCCGTAAATATCAATTCGAAATAAGAAAGAAAAAAATTACGAAGAGGGAGAAAAATGCTGACCAGTTCTTTTTTCAATTTGCTATTTGTTGTGATCTTTTCTTTTTGTTCATTCTCTTCTCATTTTAATAAATTTGTCTGTTTTTATGGCATTAATTAAATTTCGTACCCCCAAGAAAATCTTTAAATCATGATTCATCTGAAATACTGAAAATGGGGAACAATTGCTAAAGTAGTTGGAAAGTTTTCATTGCTTCAGTATGAAATCGAGAGAAGGCAATCGTTATTACATTCATGTATTTACAAAACAGACAGATGTTTACCAACCCTGGAACCCAAATACAACTTTCTTTGACTTTCAGAAGACGAAAAACATGACCTTCGCTAAAAATCATTAAAATTCTTTCTCTCACCAAGATGTAACGAAGTCTTGTGTTGTGCGCACATACGTGCAAGAAACAACGTTTTTTTTTATTTTATTTTCGTTTTTTTTTTCACACATACAGGTGTTACCAAGACAGTTATTTTTGTAATACATTTTGCCATAAATAGCTAACAAAAACCTCTACATAGTGACACAATTTAAATTTATCAGTAACGAAACGTGTTCATCTATGCATTAATCTTAATTGTCATTAAGTTGATTGGATGGTTAAAGATTTTGGCCAAAAAATGCACTCTTAAGTAAAATCAATTCATGTTTAAAAGTCACGTAGGTTAAAGATATTTACAGTTGTTTTATAGGACTTTATCATTAAAGACCCTTATTGCAATTTCTAATGTATTTTTGTGATTCATTGATCCTCTAATCAATGATTCATTTGTGATAAATACATTCTGATTATATTCTAATACAGGAAGGAACAACACCACTGACTAAGCGCCGGGACAACTCAGGACTAGACAACTTAGTACCAGAAAAACATAACTTCTTTTTAACCCAAATAACAGTAATTTATTAAGGATTAAAACATTAATTAGTGAATATTTTTATTCATTATTTTTAATAAAGTAAATCGTAAAGTAATTTAATTTTTAATAAAGTAAATTGACATATAAAAATAATTCAATAAAATACACTTGTTTTGAATTATTTTTAATAAAGTAAATCAAAAATTAAAAAAAAACAAAATGAAGCAGTTTTTTTGTTTTTAATTATTTTTAATAAAGTAAATCGAGATTACATAACGATTTGCTTTATTTAAAAATAAATTTCTTTACGATTTACTTCATTAAAAATAAAAAAAAATGGTCCATATTTTACATAATGCCTTTTCAAGTGGTATATTTGAAGAAAAATATTCACTAATTAAGGTTTTAATCCTTAATAAATTAATTTTATTCGTTTATGAAAAAAAGTCATGTTTTCTAGTGCTGAGTTGTTTTAGTCCTGAGTTGTCCTTCACCTATTCAACAATTTCAAGAGGTTGCCAGCATCGGAACTGATTTCATTTCCCGCGCTAGTATCTTTTGCACTAATCGCAGATTACACACAAATTGTAAACATGAATAAGATTGCTATAACAATTTTGTTTTTCAAAATGGAGTTAGATATTGTTTCTCTTGAAACTTAATATTAAACGCGGATTTCTTTTACTCCAGATTTTTTTATTCCAAAGAACGTGGAGACATACGCACTGAGTTTGTCTCCATGTCCTTTCACTGATTTGAGTTCAGGTTTTCCCTTCAGAAGGCTGCTTTAAACTAATCTATCAGAGATTTATAAATGCCCAGCAAAAAGGATCATATACACACAGCTCGACAAGAAAAAAAAATTACCTCATCACAGCCAAATCATTATTTGATGGTGTCCAATCATAAAGAAATGTGACGAAGGGAAGGTTTTATTTCTTTATTGTTACGCGTCTCATTCTATCCAATCAGAACGTCGAATCGTTCTATTTGTTTTTGAGGCAATGGAATTGAGCACACCTGATGATCCTGTAATTAAGCTTCATTAAGCTCTCGTAGGTTCTCAAAGGTTCTCGCAAGACTTAACAGAATTGCTTTGGGAACGTTTCTGCCTAAGAAGTGTGAAGCGCTATGTTGTAGAATTTCACAGCGAAAAACCACTTCAAAATTTACCGACTCATCTTGTTCCTCTGCTATAAACTATTTCTTCTTTATTCATTATTCATTTTGCGGATTCGTTTTTATTTATGTATTTTACAAATAAGGTTATTACTTTGCATTTTGCGCTCTTGTGAGTCCGGATTGAGCTGAATATATAACCCTTGCTTCAATTTGATCAACAATCGAAATTTTTTATTCAATTGAGGACACAAAAATTCTTCAGCGCGTATACTAAACAACTTGCACTCTTCTAAGCATACTTTCCATCATATATATATATATATATATATATATGGTGGATATATATATATATATATATATATATATATATATATATATATATATACCCACAATTAAATAATCCTGTCATCATAATGAGAATAATTGGTGTTGTGACAATTAAAAAAAAGGTACATGGAAATTTATTCGGTTTGGCTTTGTTTGGTTTGCTTTATTTTGTTTTACGGCATAGCAACACCTCAATGGGTTATTTAATGTCGACAAAATTTTTAAGCTAGGTTCATATGAATGGAATATGTATTCTTGATAAGAAATCAGTTTGTAGATCAGGTTTCATTGATGGATTTTTGTAAAGTGGGTTTTTTCAAGTATCAAATGTACTGCTGCTAATATTTATTTTCTTATGAAAGAATAAAAATAGATTTTTACTATAAAAATCTATTTTTATACTTTCATGGTGTTTTGACCCCATTTTTGGTGGGGGGGGGTAACTACCACCTGAGGGTAAGGTTGGACCCGGGAACAACAGCCATTAAGAGGTGCTTCCCCGCTCCTCAAAACCTCCCGATCAGACGCCTTGCTGCCGGATGTAGACCTGGAAAACTATTTCCCTACACTAATTGTTAGTGATTAATATAAAGCTACATTGGAGAGACTTGATAGCTGGACTAGAGGATGGATCCTTCATGGAAGTAATGTACCAACACGACATCAGAGACAAAAAGGGAAGAGGGAATAATGTTTTGCACTTGTATTTTAGGCAGTAAAACTCTAAGCTTTTTCAAAGCTGATGCTAGGGTGTATATAAATTATTGTTACTTTTCGGACAAACCGTCTTTAAATGGTACAGATTAAAATCAATAAGCTTTATAGATAAGAATATATTTAAAAATGGTTTCAGAGACACTAAATTAATGGAATGGGCTCCAGTTTCTTCCGATATTAATCCAACAAAAACACGTGATAACTCATTAAAATATGTTTATGAGGATGGCTTATAATCTACAATGGTATTGTAAGTAGTAAAATTGTTTGCCCTAAAATTGATGTTGATGTGAATGTAAATTCAGAAAATTGTAATTTCGTGGTATTCGTTTTTGAATATTACAGATCACAACAAACAAGCTTTAAACTAAAGAATATATTAATACTATACAATGTCCCTTCACATTCCGCTAACCCACCTTACCAGAAATGGTTTCAAAGACACCAAATTAAAAGAATGGATTTCAGTCTCTCCAGATATTAAATAAAATTGGAAACACGTGGTCTCTCAAGAGATGTATGTCAAAATGGCATAGTATATTCAAAGAAAGGCTACCTTGGAAATTATTGGGTTGCAACAAAAATCAGTAATGTTTTTTTCAATAGGTAGCGTTTGAATACATCATCTCGTTTCACACGTGACTAACATTTATGCTATATAAGAAGGAGCTGCTATATATCTGGTGGAATTGAAAGGGTATTGTGTATTACGAGCTCCTACCGAAAAATCAGACATTGGCCATAGACAAGTCCTATTCCCAACTGAATCGATTAAAGGCGACAATCGATTAAAAGCAGCCGACAATCGGAAGAGTATCGTCTTCCATTAGGCTGGGATGTTTTACTTTACTCACTTTTGATCTTGTACCTTCAGATTACCACTTATTACAATCCCGATAAATTTATCTTAATGGAAAGAATTTGAATTCTCTGGAAGCCTGTAAAAACACTTAGACCAATTCATCAGAGAGAAAAATGACAAATTCTGATAGGGTGGAGTCAAGAAGCTGTCTCAAAGATGGCGAAAGTTTGTAGATCAAAATGACATATATGTGGTTGAATAAATCTATATGCAAATACCTAAATATTGCCTTTGAAAATCACTTAAAAAATCTACTCATTTTTTTCCGACCCAAGAGTTAAAACACTTGTGAGTAATGTTAAAATCAAAACTAGGAATGTTAACGAAATCAGGGAATAAAAAAAAAACAACTGATAAATGATATAGAATGCCAAGAAGTTGAGATGAACAATAAAAATGCGGTAAGTAATAATAAAGTTAATGTTCAATGGAAAAAAAGAGAAAGTGTTTATTTTTTCTTTTTCACTGCAGCAGTGTTTGTCAGTGTAATTCAGAAATTACTTTCTTCTTATTTGACCGATAATTCTTGTCAGGGGCTCTTAAAATAAGTGTTTTGAAAGTGACAGATACAGTACCCCATATATATATATATATATATATATATATATATATATATATATATATTATATATATATATATAATACATACCTGCAAACCTCTTTTTCCTTCATTTTCTTTATTGATCTAAGTTTTTTCCATATCTATCAATACGCGGTGGTACACAAACGTTTGGGAATTTAAACAGCTATCGCGTGTCGAATAGTATGTACTTTTGCTGCGGCCATCTGTGAGCAGTAATCTTTATGAGCCAGTCTGTGAGAAACAGATAAGGGATTTTTCAAAGGAGAAGTTAGAATCTAGGTGTTTTCTCATGATCAAATTCACTGAACTTTTGTTTGTACCTCATAATAGAAACAAATATTTATGGTGTGTACTAAGTGTACATTTACCGTAATTGTTTTCTCAACACTATATAGGACAATACCCTTATTTTGAAGACAAAGTTTTGGAGAAAAAAAGCTATTGTTGTATTTGAAATATTTTTATTGAAGAAAAATTCAATCTGACACTCTAAATATTGGTATATATTGTTTTAAACAAAAAGGGCTCGAAACATCAAAATATGGTAACACCTTAAATAAAAAATTGAAAGTTTTACTGTTATTTATCAAAACCTACAAATTTCTCATTGCTTTTATTATCGCTTGGAAATGAACCAGACATTTCATCATTTGATCCAATATTAGGCTAAAAGTGATTATCACCTCAATCCCACCCATTAAGTTACTGATACCACATTCTTTAAATAATTTAATCACTATATTTCTTATTTTTCCCACGAATCCACATGCAGATCTGAGCAAATATTAGTCTTTTCCTTCATGAAGTTAACACTACAATGTATGGTCAGTAACCTTCTAAAATATTATCACATGGACTCATCTTTGCTTTAAACATTATCATATTTATAGAAACAGATAGTCTTTGTCTTTCCTGGCCCACAAATTATACATTTTATTTCCGATATCTTGACATTTTCTTAACCCTCTACCTCTTAAAAACTGTGTTTAGCACGTTTATTCATACCTTCATTGTATAGAACGCAAGCAGATTTTGGCATCAAATGTTGTGGATAAACAAGTACGTCTTTTAACCCGAAAATATGGTACTTCAGTAATTATTCTGGGACTTATATATAGCAAGTTATATTCTGCTTGTAAAGTGCCTGTGGGTAGTTTCGTATATGCAGCCTTTGACGCAAGCAAACTCACACAAATGCAAGTGTACATACGCTCCGTCGACCACATATTTATAGAGAGTTATCTACTCCCTAACAGAAAAATATTGAAAAAGAAAAGAAAAACGCAATTTCAAAGTTAAATTACGGGTTTTGAATGCATGTGATTCCGGGTTTAAGACTGGAAATTAAAACGGACTCCCAGACAGAACAAATTGTCAAAGACAAAATATTTTAGTTCCCTTTGTTTATGAATTATTAGTGTCGGCGTTGAACGAGAAGCTACTTGAAGTTACCGGAAACGAGGCGTCTCTCATGTTAATTTGAGCTTCTTTGCCAGACTAAATACGAGAAATGGAAGAGAGAGAGAGAGAGAGAGAGAGAGAGAGAGAGAGATGGAAGGGGGATAGAGAAAGAGTGTAAAAGACGAGAAGAAGAGGGAGAGAAATGAAGAGAAGGACAAAAGCTAGTGACAATA
Organism: Acanthosepion pharaonis; assembly: GCA_903632075.3. Taxonomy (NCBI): domain Eukaryota; kingdom Metazoa; phylum Mollusca; class Cephalopoda; order Sepiida; family Sepiidae; genus Acanthosepion; species Acanthosepion pharaonis. Next base: position 911,465 of record CAHIKZ030000779.1, on the reverse strand, counting down.
GGAAAATCACGGAATAATTACGAATGGGTTTGAAGAGAAACGCTCTGATGAAGACTCATTTGAAACGCTAATAAAAATGAAAACAAGAAAAAACTATATTTTAGATATAATCTAAAAATCCTATTGAGTTTCAAGTATAAAATATTCGGAAAGCGCATTCAACTGAAACTAGCATAGTGCCCGTAAATAATCATAGAGTTATTTACGTATGTATGGATCAGAATTCTATTTATAATCACTTCTGCCTAAAATCATTTTAATATCTGTGCTCTCTGTGAAAAAGTGCGTATATATATATATATATATATATATATATATATATATATATATATTGGCAGTATATCTTCATTCAAGCATGTTTCACTGAATAATATAGACATATATCTATTTATTTTATAATAATCCTTTCTAGTTCTCTTATTAGCTTCTTGATGTTAAGTTGAAAGTCATCAAGGAAGGCGACGTAGTTTTGTCAACCCAAGTACTTTTATATATATATATATATATATATATATATATATATATATATATGTGTGTGTGTGTGTGTGTGTGTGTGTGTGTGTGTGTGTGTGTGTGTGTGTGTGAAAATATATAGAAAATAGGAAGGAACTGGTTAGGTAAATAATCCCAAGTCCCTTAGTATTTTAGTTATTATTTTTTAAAATAGTGCTCGATACAAAAGTAGAGCAGAAATATAATTATTTATTTAAAATATGATTCCAAATCGCTACATAAGAGGTCTCATGTTTCAAAACAAGAGCCGAAAACTTCAATATAATCCTTTAAATTAAATTGAGTTTAAATTAAAATGGGCTCCGTTCCATCTTCAAGCGAAATTTTTGTTGGAAATTCCAACATATATATATATATATATATATATATATATATATATATATATATATATATATTGTGTTAAAAGACTTATGTTGAACCACCACTCTTCACATTAATGGGAGAGCCCAAGAATTTATCCATGCATTTAAGTTGTTTCTTATCTTCATCAACAGCCTTTACGTTATTTATGCTGAAGATACGACTATTTCCTCTTGTCTAAATAATAAGTTCGACATATCCGATGAAGTAAAACTGACAGATCATCACAAAAATGACTTCTAATAAGTTGCTAACTGGGGCAAGAAATGGCTTGTAAATTTGAACACTTACAAAACGAAAATGCTATCTTTATTTATCAAAGAGAACTCTTTTTGCCTTCCATCAGCATGGCTAATGCTGACCTACAGGGTAGCAACTTATTGCACCTTATTGGGCTCACATTTCCCACTGACACGAAATGGAAAGATTATATTGAATCAATTGCTAGATCTGCTGCTAGAAAAGTTCACTGTATTGTGCTGGACATTTTGTCTGGTCAGAATCTAGCACATTTATAAATGTAGCATTCGATTATGCATTGAATATTGCTGCCATATATGGTCTGGTGTTCCTGTTATATGTCTCGAGATTCTTGACAAAATCCAAAGAACGGTTCTGACATGGCATCTCGACTTCATTCGCTATTCCACCGCCTTGACCTATCTTCTTTATCTTGTCTTTTCTATAAATATTTTCACGACAATTGTTCTCATGGATTTTTTTTCCTTGGTAACTGGACCTCATGAATTTAAGCGTAATACTAAATTCGCAACTTTGTCTCATTATTTTACTGTTGAACTAGCAAGATGTAACCATTTGTTCTATTTTAATAGTTTCTTTTCTCGTTTTCCATTTTCTTGCTTTCCTGCAACCTCTGATGTTCAAAAAGGTAAATGAAACGTCACTCACCATCTTCAGTCTTCCCAAATCATTTTTTATTTATTATCTCTTCAATAATGTCTTCTCAAATTCTTTTATTATCAATAAGCCTTGAGTCACTGAATGTCAATAGGAACACGATGCGACTGATTCTGACAGGATTTTGGAATGAGAAAAATAATGTGTTCTCGAGTTCCTGCTTAAAAAATGATATTACACAAAATGGGCCATCCACTATATTCATCAGACTTAGCCCCACCCCTGGGATTTTTTTTTATATATATTTACTCTCCTCTTGTGATTTTGAGCTATTTCGAAAAGTGAAAATGTACTGAAATGAAGAAGATTTGCTGATATTCGTGACAATCAGGAACACGTGACTAAATATATTCAAAGGTTCCGGAAAATGAGTTCCATGAATGTTTCCAGTAATCGCCCCAAGAAACGCATAGATGTACAGCAGGCAAGTAAGCAAATATTGTTTTCACAGGGCCACAGCTTATGTACACATAACAGCATTCATCTCTCAGTAAGTCTTGCTTTAATTCCTCATTACTTACTATTTTCTGATTTTTAACGCACAACATTTATAATCAATTCCGAAATGCTATCAAACAAATTCTAAGTGATAATTTTCAAATTTTCAAGTATTTACCTTTTTTTTTTTTCCCTTTCCTATCATAAATATTTATTTTAAGACAAAACCTGGGCGGGCAACTTTAGTGTTCATATATATATATATATATATATATATATATATATATATAAAACTTCTAACCTGAAAGATATCATTCTGTAAGAAGAAATGTTTTAAAATAGACGTCAGATGGATTATTACTAAAAAATAACTTTTGTGTCATATTTCATGTTCGTCAAGAAGAATGGCGCTAACACTTTTAATCGATCTTTCCAACGCAGATTATAATGCAACCCCTCTCTCCCCAAGGACGTGGACCCATACAATTCGGACCCCATCTCTCGTAGATATCTTCACTTTGGGATGGCTGTGGGATCAGGTTGGTTACATACAGCTTTAAACTGGCCAAGGAATTGATTCCAGTTAGGTTGTCGATCGTCTAGAGTTGCTGATATGTGTTGTGTTTCTTACTGACAAGAAAAGGAGGAGTTACTCTTCCTCTTGATTTAGTAATCCGTGTTGTATTTTCTTTGGCGACTAGGCTAAAGAAAAGAAAGTCATGCTCTTGTTGGAAGAAGAAGAAGAAGGTCTGATCTTGGTTGAAAATGATAGTTTTAATAACAGTAAATAAAGACAGAATATTTACAAAATTTTGGTAAAGCTTAACACATCTGGGTGGGGTAGCGACTTGAAATCAAAGTGTTTATTGTCAAACTTTTATCAGAGAATCGAACAGTTAAGTTCATGCGGGTGTGAATTGTATGCGTGTTGATCAGACAATTTATGATGTATTTCTCTTGGATCCTTTCAGCTGACTTTCGGCTGACTTTCGGCTGACTCTCGGCTGTTCCTTGACTGTCTCTCTCTACTGTTCGCCAAAACGCTATATATATATATATATGGACCCATCTATCCACGTGTTTTCTCACCCTCCTTTGATCACAAGAGGGGTCAAAAAGGACATTTTGTCTGGTTCGTTTTTAACTTATCTAGACTTTAAATATCACCAATCTTCAAGGCCATTCAAAATAACCATTCAACTTTGTTCGGCCTTCATTGGTTGACTCATAATTCATAGCTGTGAAATATGTCCTTTGAACAACAGATGTTTTCTCAATCAAATTTACTGGGAAAATTTGATTTACGAAAAGATTCAAACTTATAATTTTTTCTGTTCCATTCGCCACCACCAGAAACCAGAACTATAAAAGACACTTGCCTAACAAACAAGTTACCTTGTTACAAGAAGACATAACTTACAATACAAATATATGCGGGTGTAAGAACGCCACTCGTGGGAGGTTTTCCATTACTTTTCGATACTTTGGTGTCTCAGGAAGAAGAAAACACGAAAAGAAGAAAATTCTTACTGGAGAAAATAAGAAAACTAATCTTGTTACTTAAGTCACGCGTAATCAGGTCAAGAAATAACGGTGGCTAGATACAACCTCAGAGAAGAGTAAAAGCATCAAGAGTTACCACTTAGACTGGTTGACACGTTTATTTAACGTATATTAATAACATTCAAGCAAATAAAAACAGATTATAAAAAATACAAAACAGGGCCAGATTCTTAAATAAAATATTATTTTTAAGTCCCAGAAGTATCTGTATCTATATTTTTTCTAGAATTTTTTACTCATTTTTTTACCAATACCGGGCTCAAAGTAGAGCGTTACTAAATGAGGTTGCAGTATGGACGTAAGAGGAGGAAGTGTGGATATGTAGGATAGATAATTGTTGACCGGAACCTTGAAGAGGTTAAGATTGTAGTAGCCATAAACGCCTCTTCTCGGTAACCTGTTCCACAAAGTATTGGTTTTGGGGAGAAGCTGTCCGAATGGAATTTCTTTCTCACAAATAGAATGCCAGAGAAATCAAGGATAATTCTGCCCTGTGAATGTGCCGTGGCGTGTCTTTGGTGTAAATGTCTGAACTGGAGGAACTAAGGATTGTTACTCGTTTGAACATTTTCTTTAATAAGAATTATAAAATAGCGAGAAGATTGTAGGGTTTCGCCTGTGAGAAAAAAGGGACTTTAGGATTGGAAATAAGTTATCACCCACAACGATTTCGAACTCTGTGAAGACTGTGCTGCTCCAGCCCAGATATGAGAACAATACTTCGTTTTTGGTCTGATGTCGCATCATCTTCTCATAAAGAGACATGTAGTGACCAGATTTGATTTTACAGGACCATTCCGAAAATAAAATTGTCATATCTCGTACAGTCATTAATTATTTTTAGAGTAAGGTTCACTCTGTACAAAGGAGGTCACTCGAGGTAGAGGATTACGTTAAGGAGTAATTTATATAGATAGGAGAGGGAGATAACTGTTAACTCTAGACTTGAACAGATAAGAATGTAGTGATCGGGGAAACATCCTCTTGGGAGTCTGTTTGGCAGGGCAGTCATTCGCTGGAAGAACCTGTGTGATTGGAACTTACTTCACGCCGATGGAATATGGAGGAAATGTTGGTGGTTTGCTACTAAGTCGCACGTCGGGTCCTACTCGTAATGGTTAAACATGGCGGAGCTAAGAAATATAGTTCGTCTGAGCACTTTCCATGGTAGTAGCGAGAGAGCAATGAGAGTCTCGTCATATCCCGTTTATTAGAGAGAAGTTGGAGGATAGGAAATAATTCTTTTCCAACAAGGACTTCTCCAACAGCAACATTTTCGGCCTGATCTGGCTCTTATAAAGTATGAGCTTACCAGTTTCTTATTTGATAAAGTAACTCTTCCTGTTATACCTGATAGAACATTTAGGGTTTATTAAACAAATACTTTAAAACTTAAAGCCACTTTAACAATTACCGTATATACTCGAATAATGCGCCATCTCGCGTATCTTGCGATCCCATATTTTCACTTATAAAATATCATTTTATCATGTATCTCGTGTATCATGCGAGTTTCTTTTTTCAGAGACCAAATGACAATAGACTACTAACCTCTTTTCCTCTATCTCTTTATCCCATCTCCTAGTTAAATAAGTTAAAAAAGCAAAAGAGAATGATAAAAGTATCGTTAGTAACGCTATACTCTTTGCGTAAACGCATACGGCCATAAACAATCGAACGAGAAACAGTTAAACATCTTATAAACGTAAACAATGGAAAAGATGTATATTCGTTATGTTTGTATTCCATAATACGAAACTAATATGTGAATATTACATGCATTATTATTAGATACACTTAAGTAAAGCATCAGGTTTATCAAATTCATATTTATTTTAAATAATATTTTTTGAACTTTTTGAACACAATAAAGGGATATATAGTTTGCTCAACGCCATAGCCAGTGCATGCGCTAATTGTATATCTCATATATGATGCGACCCCCTTAAAATTAGCTTCAAAATTAAGTCTTCAAAAATCGTATGATATGCGAGTATATACGGTGCATAAACAGAAGAAAGCTTGGGGATTTAGAAACGAGAAAAAATAATTTATATGCCTGAAGCCTATATTGGCTTGTTCGGAATGTAATTACGTTTTATTAGAAAGGATATAAAAACAAATGTAATTATTTAGTCAACGGGGGTAGATTGTTCTAGTTCCACATGTCATGCCCTTTCAGGATATCTCAGATAATTCTCTTAAGTAACTCAACTTTCCAAGTTTTTGTTCACCTCTGCTGTGACCAGATATTGAACTCACTCATAGTCACTTTTTGGATTGCTTCAGCCAACGCTTTTATCCACTGGGCCATGTGTCCATCTACAAAGTAAATCTACAAACTAAATAGATGGTTCGGTTCGAAATTCCAACGTATATCAACTGAAGAAGGCCGGAGGTTACAAAGGCCGAAACTTTGTAAATATGATCGAAACAAATAAAAAATCTCTAGGTGATGAATATGGTGTGTATAAATATGACGTGTATGAATGTGAAAGAATCCGCTCTTTTAACAATCGTATTTCTTCTTGGGTTTGTTTTGCAGTGTTGACTTATTGCATTGTCATACTGAACAACAACTCTACTGCTTAATGAAGCAGAACACTTTCGAAATAATGCTTCGTTAACCCGACTAAGTTACGAGCAATAAATATTTGCAGTAATGGTCCTTCCATGTTCCAGGAGATCGTAATGGATTATACATTTCATATTCTACCACACACAACAAACTTCTGTGAAAGGAGTTCTGGTTTTGTTGTTGACACTGATTTCTCATTTTGGGATAAACATTTTTTTTTCGTTTTCCATTAACAGGCCAAACCTATTTTTCTGTACTTGTGACAATGCGATGAAAAAATGAAAAGTTGGCGTTACTGGTTAGACTGTTACAGATGTTGGGATGTTGATTCGGTTCTCAAACTCAATCTCCTGAGGAAACCAAATTCCCTCTGCAAGTTTTCTTAATTGAACTCTGAAATTCATTATAAACGACATATTGTTTAATTGAAGAAATGATAAACTAATTCTAGACACAGTTTCCTACCATTCGACTTTAGTTCGGCCATGATTGGTTGACTCATAATTCATAGCAGAGAAATATGTAATTACATTCCGAAAACCCTAATAGAAGAGATTCTAAACGTAGTTTCTTATCATTTAACTTTGGTTCTGCCTGGGTTGTTTGAGGAAAATATGCAATTGCTTTGTGAAATCGCTAATATTATATCTTCTAAATGGTCTGTTTTGTACTTTCTACTGAGTTTTATTATATAAGTTTAAATTTTTCCCATGAGTCTTGGTTTATTATGTTTTTATGACTTTCGATTTTATGATCATATTTTTCCTTCTTTTTTATGTTTTAGACTTTTTTGTTTATCTTCCATGTTTTATGAGTAATGCTTTTGGAGTAAACTTTATGATTTATAGCTTCATCTTAAAAGATTGATTGCCATTGTTAACTTTGGTCCGTTTATGAATATAATCTCGTTTCTTTCCAGAAGAATCGCATGGAAGATTCAGAAGAATGAAAATTGAGTTGTTTGACTCTTCTATTTTTCAAATAATGTCGTCTGTAATTCTGGGGATCGCTACTTATATATGTATTATCGTTATAAATCACATTTATAAGTCTGCCATTCGTCATTGCTTTGGATATTGCTGCCACATCTGGTCTGGTCCTTGTGCTATGTAATTAAATATTCTTGTTGATAAAATCCAAAGATGAATCTGCAATGCTATTGGTCCTGACCTGGCATCTCAGCTTCAGTCACTTTCCCACCGCCGTAATGTAGCTTCCTTGTGCTTGTCTATAAATACTTTCATGATAATTTCTCTGATGAAGTTTCCTCTATGTTACCTAGACCTTATGAAGTTGAGCACATTACTAGATTGGCGTTAAAGACTCATCATTTTACAGCTGAGATGGCGAGATGTAACCGTAAGTTCTATGCTAACAGTTTCTTCTCTCGCACTTCTCGCTAATGGAATTCTCCCCAGGATTCTTCCTTTCCGGTCAATTTTGACCTTCAAAAATGTAAATGCAACGTCTGTCGTTATCTTCTGTCTTCTTTCGATTCCAGTTCTTTTATTGTTCTCCGGGATGGTAGCGCCTGTTAGGGTCCCAGGTATAGGCAAATAGTGAACCCCCTAAGAAAAACCTAACACTATGAAAGTATAAAACTACCAGTTATACATCTATATAAAAAAGTACCAACAATAACTATTTACAGCACATATTTAACTGAAGATATAAAATTACGTTGAAAATACTTAGATTTCGGTATTAAATAACACATAGAGATATTCATATACAGGTGAACAAAAATCAACTAACCAACATTTTATTGTTCCCTCTCCATAGTAATTTTTTCTAATATTCTCTCAGATTCAGTAATCCCTTGCGTCTTCGTGACTTTATTGCCTTGATTTGGGTGAAATAGTTAAAAAAACTGCTGTTTATCATCGTGTTGCTGAGACAGAATCCATGGAACCATGTGTTGTACAATACAGGCTAGACACCAACAACAGTTTACGATTAATGTGTGGTTAGAATTATAGGTGACTGCCTGGTAGGTTCATATGTTCTCCCAGCACATCCTACAGGATTTTATTTCGAACACATTCCAGGCCTTCTAAAGGATGTCCCCCCCCTGCTATATGATTAATGCACGATGCAACACATTTTAGTCACATTGTTTGTGATGCACTGGCTGACATCTACCATGAAAGTTGGATAGGTAGAGTAGGACTGTTTTCATGACGTAAACGTTACCCCGACATCAGTTCTTTGTATTTTTATGTGTGGCCACTTAAAACAATTGGTTTATGCAGCAGAAATTAATAATCCAGAAACTCTCCATCAACGTGTCATGGGGGTCTGCAAAATCATTTGACACCGTGTGGGTGTATTTGAAAGTGTCCGTTAGTCAATGATCCGATAGTGGCGTGCGTGTATAGAAGCGACCAGAGGACATTTTGTATATTTGTTATCGGTTGCTGTGTTAAGGTACAACGATGACTTTTTGGAGATATGTTTTTTATGGACATTTTACCTTGTTTTACTGTCAGGAACCCGCTCCCAAATCTTCTAAGCGTATTTCTGATACACCCTAATTATTTTTTTAATACGTCCCCATCACGAGACAGAAATTACTAAGTTTCAAAACTGAAACTTAAATCTTAAAATTTAACTTTAAAATTCAAACTTAAAATTCGGAGTTCGGTTCCATTCTCAAGCGATGCTAAGAATAACATACAAAAAATTGGATTTACTCTATTTTTAAATTAAGTTGGTGATGTTAAGAAAATTTCTTTTTTTTTTATTTATTAAGGGGGTGTTGGCTTTTTTACGAATGAAGAAAGCAAGTGTATCTTTGTGTGGCAAATTTAAAGTCGGTTAAGGCTGGGCGGGCATTTAAGATTTCTGTTTTGTTAAACTGACTTTCAAGCTGTCAAGTTATTACTGTCTGGTTTATTTTGTCTTGTTAAGGTTTACGTTACAATATATTTCGCGTAATTTCTATGTCGCGATGAAGACATATTGGATCCAATGATGAAATTTTTGATGTCTTTCCAAGCGATAGCGAAAGCAATTTTGTAGGTTTTGAACTAAACTAAATGACAAGCAACATTTTCATGTTTCGAGCACTTTTCTGTTTAGAACAATATATATACTAATCTTTAAAGTATTAGAATGGATTCTTTTAAATAAAACTTTTTCAAATACAATTGCCCCTTTTATTTTTCCAGAACTGTCTTCAAAATAAGGGTGAGTCCTATACACTAGTGCGCATTATGTAAAAACACCTACAGTATATCAGCAATATTATAATTGTCATTTCGACTCGTCTAGTAACTGCTGCAACTTTCAAAAAGAAAGTTTCAAAGTTTTCAAACTTGACGTTGATAAATCGAGATTCTCGAGAGACTGAAACGAGTTTTATTTCCTATATATCTTTATTTGTTCGCATATATTTCGTTTTAATCCCAGTTTCAAGAGAAGCAATTTCTTAGACGTTTGATACTTGTGTAAAAAAAGAGTTAACCTATTCACGACCAATTAGCTTCGAATTCCTTCAAAAATTATTCGTGGAATTTTGTAAGAATATAAATTAAAAGAAATATTGAATATCAGGAAGAAGCAAAAATGCAACAACCAAATAATAATAACAACAAAAACAACAACAACAGTAATAATAATAATAATAATAATAATAATAATGAAGAAGAAGAAGAAGTGCCTCCTCATAAACGTGGATATTCCTGGTGACACTCATATCATATTCAAATAATTTGACAATTTTCAATAAATACATCGTCCTCAAGATTGAAGCTGTCAGGCCACTATTGTCCCAGTTATGGGTGGTATGTTGGGTTTTATGCCACCGAAGTTAAAGTCCTACATGAAGAAAGTCGAAATAAAGCTTCAGTCGCTTCAGAAGTCTTTGTTGCTTTCTGCGAAAGATGCACTCTGTCGGAGGTCGTACTACTTGATAGTGGACACCCATAATGCAAGACTTCCAGTTGAAAACGTTCGAAACATGTTGTTATTATTATTATTATTATTATTATTAATAATTGCGTAAACCCGGGAACAATTGACCATCTTGTATCCGGTTTCACGATATAGGCATCCACCGACTATAGAACTCGGCATGATGAAAAAAAAAAGATTGGAAATTTTTTTTTTTTAAATTAAACAGACAGACTTTGTTTAATTTTTAATAATATTTTTCCAGTTTTCGAAAATATATTGGATATCGAGTTCGAAATTTCGAATAAACTGTACGAATTAAGTTTGTTCTGTTTTTTGTTTTTTTTTATTGTTTGTTTTTTGTTTTTTATTGTTTGATTTTTTTTTGGTTTTCGCTTTTGTTTTGGTTTTTTAAATACTTTCGACTGTCTCACTTAATATCAAAAAGCGGATGTTGTCAATGTTAGACAAGATTTTCTTCTCTATACCAAGGCATTTTATAGAGTTGAAATTTGAAATTATCAAATATTACGTCACGCGTAACTAAAAATGTTTAGCTGTAGCAAAAAAAAAATCTTCTCTATAATACTGACAGCATCCAGTCATTCTGATGAACGACTCGTAATTTTTGTGTCGTTTTATTGCCATTCCAATCACCATTCCTTAACATGAATCAAGCAATCAAATTAAGCACTCCTACATTCATGCACTTATTTTTCTTCGATTTATTAGGAATTGCAGTGTTAAGAAATCAATAACGTACAATGGCCGTGGTCATTAAACAGATGACGACTGGCAGTCGAGATTTTTTTATAAAAACACACATGCATACACATATTTACATGACCATTAAAATTTAAACTAATTAAAAGAATACATTTAAATCAAATCCTTCTTTTATTTAAAATAAATAAATACATAAATAATTTATCAAATTAAAATAAAATAACAAATAACATAAATAAAAAAATATAAAATAAATATATATAAACAATAAGGAAATAAAAAATAAAATTCAATAACGATAATTAACAATTACTCACTTTCGTTTATTAGGCATTAAATCACTTACCATGCTCAATAGTTTAGCTTGATTTTCACAGTTAGCCTTAAGAATATTTTTGAGCGTTCGTAAATTTCAAAAATTTTGAAAAACTAACGATATTTTTTACTTCGGGCTTATAAAAATATGTCACAAAATGAAATCCTCATATTTTCTTTCATAAAGTCCATCATAGGACGACACGCGTTGGTAAAGGAAAGTTTTCCTTCTGTTTTTATACATATACGAGGTCTCATAAAAAAATGTATCGGGACTGTTGCTATCGTAATAGAGCAAAAGTATGCAGAGTGAAGCCGCTTGGCACAAATTGACCTTGAACTCTGCTGCGCATGCACACTAAATTATAACTTTCTGGCTCTGTTGTTTATAGCAGTGTTTGGAAGGAAAATGTGTAGAGTGTGGTCGTCAGTGACCATGGCTTGTGCAGCAGTTTTGGACTAAAGACAACATTCCCTAGGTCTGACAATTACTACATTTTCCAGATCTTGCGCCTTGAAATTTTTATCTTCAAAAATCAAATTCCACGTGAAAGGAATAAGATTTGAAGACGTCGAGAAAATCTCAGAGAACGCGACGAGGCGGCTGCTCGCTTTCCCAAAAAAGGAGTCCCAGGAATAATTCCATTAACGAAAACGACGCTGGATAAATTGTATGGCTTCAGTAGGGGACTACTTCGAAGGAGATTAAATGCCAAATTGATATGTGTTGTAGTTTTATTTTTGTGGCCACAGTCCCGATAGTTTTTGATCAGCCGTCGTATACATGCATAAATATTTACTTAGTTTATCCTAGTCTGACATAAGGAGGCAAAGAAACTAATGAACTCAGCGAGAATCACAGAGAGAAAGAGAGAGAGAGAGAGAGAGAGTAAACGAAAGAGAGAGTACTTTTCATACTGATAATGTTCTTGTTGGTCCATGAATTTCGAAACAGAACCAGTTTCCCCCCAGAGAGAGAGAGAGAGAGAGAGAGAGAGAGAGAGAGAGAGAGAGACACGATGACCTTCTATTCCCTTACTACTGCAATTGATTGTTCTCTGTCAAAACAATTTAGATGGACTCAGCTTTATCATTGACCCTTGAGAATCCCAATGGACAGTAGAGGTTTAATCAAGGGACTTTGTGTATGATTCCTCAGTAGAACAATTCTTATAACGTCACGCAAACTTGACAGAACGGGCTTTCTCAAATAAACCGAATTATTGTATAAGACATTTGCCAATTCAAATATTCTTCCCTTCTTAACAGCAGGGCGCTTACCATAAAGCAATGGTTAGTAAGCTAATCTAGGAAATATTTGGTGGTACGAAGGTCACTGGCTTCAGTATTGTTACTTTACTAAGCTTAGCTTTGTTTGGCACATGGTCACAAGTATGGAGACCCCAGTGTGGATCGAACTCGCTCATTAATGACCAATCAGCAGGGTAGCTGACAATTACTCCAGAACGAGATGATTTTGACTTCTATCTTAATGTAGATCATTAACCTAACGACCCACGGTGGCAGGGTGTGATACATGGCTACTTAGACATCGACTACCCCTTCGCCACAACCACTATCACACTAGTGTTGGTATCAATTATGTATTACGAGAGGTTCTGCCACAAAATTGAAATCCCCGGGATCAGATTTCCCTTATAGTTTAGTGGGAAAGTAAACAGGTCCTACCCTTTGATTCTTAGACTACATTCTGATCCTAACCCAATGACCGGAGAGCGTGCAGTCTGCAGAATTTACTCGCCTCCATACAAATATTCAGAATATTTCCGCTCACCTCTTAATTTAGGTTTCAAGCATTCTAAAACAAAAGGGTTTATTTTATTAAATAAACCCGATGAATCAAGCAAATAAAATAGTAAGTACACCAAGCCTAAATACAGCGAATGCTATTGAAAAGAAATGCATAACCGCTACTAATATCCAACTAATAAGGTGTTTTATGCAAAGAAGATGGTTAAAACCAGGAGTGAATTGTCTCAAATGCAAAGAAGCTGTAAAATTAGTGCCTCATAAAAAGGCACAAAAATGGCTATGCTTGAAGATGTATGAAAAGAGAAAATGCTTTATACAAAAAATATAGCAATATCGGAACGGAGTCTTTTTTTGATGCGTTGAAAACTTCTTTAAAAGATATTATTAGAGTAGTGGTTAACTATACTACAAGGAAGTCAATATACAACATAAAATTTCCTTGAATACAAAACCAACCCCCCAAAATATACAATAGTTAATATATTAAGCTATCAGACCAAAGACCGATTTTAGCTGAAATAAATCGGGTCGGCCTGGTATTGTTGTGCAAGTTGTTGGCACACCGATCCCCATTTGACCTCTTGTTTATCATTGACCCCGAGAACTCATCACCGACCATTAGGGGGTCGCTCGGGTCCCGTTTGACGACTTCTGGTTTAGACAGACATTAGTCATCTATTTAATGATCTCGGTTAATCTAAGTTATTAATTTCTGAAAACTGCAATTCCTAATAAACCGAAGAAAAAGAGTTGTGTTCGAATAAAGGAGTGCTTAATTTAATTGTTTGGTTCAACTTAAAGAATGATGATTGGAAGGGAAATAGAACCGTACAAAATTAGGAGTCGCTCATCGGAAAGAATTTTGAAGAAATCGTCTAAGTTAACTGTAACTTCCTTTTTCTATTGTTATTTTCTTTCACTGCTGTTATATAAACTGTTGGAAAAATCCTCCAAATATACCGATTACTATTATCCTAATTTCATTTGCAAGAATAAAGCTTTGTTTAAATACAGTCTCTGCGTTTTCTCAAATAAAAAGACTGTGTATATATAGGCACGAAATATTTTTAAGGTAACAACGTTGTTTCTCTGTGTCATTTAAGTATCATCGATGAAATCGGAGCGTCTGTCTAAGTTTGGAATCAAGTTGGTAAGTCTTCTGGCGTTCCAGAACTCGTTCTTGTTAATGTCTGTCCCTCTTTCAAACATGATTATCGATCATATAAAACAGATAGTTCGGAAAATTTAAAAAGTTAAACAAAAATTGGATAAATAAAAATTGTCGATAATAGTCAACGAAACATTAAATTAAAGTAAATAATAAACAAATTAACAAACCACTCCTGCCAAAATAACCGTTAGCATAGGCTACAATGCATCACTGGCCCGTATATATATGGCCTGACGATTGCGTTTAGCATGAAACAGTCTGTTGCCTTTGAGTGTTGACTTCAGTGTCAACTTTTATATTTACATACGCTTTATCTCTGATAGTGAGCACTTTATCCTATAAATATAACATACCTTAAAACTGTATTTCATCATCATATATATATATATATATATATATATATATATATATATATATATATATATATATATATATATATGCCACTTTTGTTAATATCTATAATCTAATTGACTATCTATCTATCCATTCCATTTTCTTTCCCTTTTCACCCCACCGTAAAAAATTATGCAATGAACAGAAGGAAATTGGTGTCAGAAGCCAACTATCATTTTAAATTTCTCCTTCTGTTTTATTTAGGGGACAGCAAATTTCCTCAATCAATTCCTCTGCAAATGTTCTCTTTGCATTGTTAATTGCACGTTAAAATGTGTCCCCGACGTTTTCATATAACGTCCTTCCTTTAATATAAATGTTAAGTAGAAAGTTTATAATATCGTCATCTTAATCTGAGCTTCCTGTTGGATTTTTTTTTTCACAATTTATACTGCATCGTTAAAGTTAGTAAAATTTTCCGTGGAAATTTGAACGATTCCTATTTGATTGTTGAACGTGCGGTTATCATGACGGTTATGAGTAGAGATCATTCAAATCAGGTTGGTTCGCCTATCGCCGGGTCTTTTGAACAGGAATAGAAGTTTTCCTTGTTTCCTGTTTAAGATTAGGTTTATGTTTCGAGTACGAAATCAAGTAGATATAGGCTACTGAGAAAATGAACGTATGAGGATGCATTCCTTAAAAGGGAAAATAGAACCTTGCTGGTCTGTGACGGTCCTTGTGGCCGAGCGTTCTGAAGCATACTGGATGAACGGGTGGTTTATCTTAAAAAGGTGACCAGAACATTTTCTTCATCAAATTTTCTCGAGTGCGCAAAATAAAACGGGGCGTCTATTTCAAACATTCACATCCACTAAAAATGACGTTAGAAGTCATATATATATATATTCATGAATAAAAATGACGATAGGAAAACTGGTAATTGCTGACGCGTTTCGTCCAATGTGGACTTTATCAAAGCAAAATACGAAAATGAAATTAATTGAACAAAGTAAATAATAAAAACAAAAACAGAATGTACCTAGCAACTGGAATGTAGAGAAACGCTATTTTCATATTTTTAACTGAAAATAACGTCAGTATTTGTCACGTGTGGAGAATATTGTCATTATATCTGTGTTGATGTATTCAACCATTTTCTTTTGATTTTATGAATCTATTGTGTATATTTGTTTGTAAGAGCATTAATTTTGTTAAGAAAGGTGAAATGGGGAAAAAACCTAGGCGTAGATTAATATTTGGGTAATATTCTATGGCGGCACTCTCTAGGATTTTCCTTCTGAGTGAGTTATTTTCTTTTTTATGAGTGTAGCATTTTTAAAATCAAAATTATGGTTGAATTTATTTCTATGTATGAATAGTGCATTAGCTAAGTTTTTTTTGTGAGGTCTCTTTTGTGCTCATAAACGCATCAGCAATTACCAGTTTTCCTATTGTCATTTTTATTCATAAATATTGTCTTCTCTACTGGTTAAATCGGAGAAATTTTCATATATATATATGATTCCAGAAAAATTTCGCTTGAAGTTGGAACAGAGCTTACTTTAACTCAATTTAATTCAAATAATTATACTGAAGTTTTTGGCTCTTGTTTTGAAACATGAGACCTCTTATGTCGCGAGTTGGAATCATATTTTAAAATAAATAATCATATATATATATATATATATATATATATATATATATATATATATATATATATATATATATAAAAGTTCAGGTGATTTAAGTATAAAACAGTGATATTAAAACCTCGTTTCCACCATCTCCTTCAGTCTGTGACAGGAAACACTGCTTACAAAAAGTAAATTGGTAAAAATATCCAAATGTGTGGGTAGAATTTCATATATACAGGGTGCGATAGGTAAATTGTCGTCTTTTTAAATTTCGCGCATGCGCGTTGTTTATTTTTGATTTTGTCAACTGCACAGTATATTAGGTTCAGTTGGGCTGTGAGAAAAAGAGCACCATGACGCACTTCATTACGCCAGAAATTTAGAAACAGTATGATGTACTGCTTGGCATTAGCACCGGAAGCTCTAATACGAACAACATTTCAGAGTGTTTGGGTGTCAGTCTGAGGACAATGCAGATGATTCGGAAAGAGTTGGATGAGTCTAATGGTGTTTGGAGTGAACACTAGCGATAGTGACGTTATACCTGTATTTATCTTCCCACAAGGCCTCAAACTCAACACGGAAGCCTATATCAAGTACTTTGAGGAGGCAGTGCTGCCTGTGTCAAGATGGTGTTTGCTGGAAGACCCTATATCTGGCAAAAGGACTCTTCACCATGCCACACACCAGTCAGTCCAGTATATATATATATATATATATATATATATATATATATATATATATATATACTAATTATTTAGAAATTACTTTATCATAGTTTTTCTCTAAAATTGTTCTTGATAGATAAAAATTCATTGTTTTCCATACATGTCTAACATTTTTCTCTCCTTTTTTTCTCTCTCTCCTTCTTTCTCTCCCCTTCTCTCTCCCCTTCTCTCTCACCTTCTCTCTCACCTTCTCACTCTCCTTCTTTCTGTCTTTCTGTCTTTCTGTCTTTCTCTGTCTATATCTCTCTATATATTGAATTATCTATATTTATCTACATATATACATACCTAAACACCGTAAGAAACTAATAACAAAAAGAAAACCATTTATTTACTTGAATACTTCAACTCTCCACTATAAAAATAAGAACAAAAAAACTTCCCTGCATATCTTCGTATTTTGTAAAATTCTTATAAGTATATGATTTTTCCAGCAGGTGTTTTTTTAAGATGTTTATTTGCCATTTCAAGGGAAACAGAAAGTCATTCTTCTATTGTCTTTTGTTCGAAGAAACCTCTTCTTGTACATCAGTGACATATTATAATAAATTGATCTTGATAGAAATATCAACGATTTGCTCAAAGTACAGACATATATACATTTTGGACTCAAAATCTAGATATTATTCACGTCCGATTATCATTATATGAGTGGCGCGCATGCGCGCCTGCGCACCAAACAAACCCCCTTTTCTCTCCTCTTTTAGTCCTGTAGGCTTTACTGAAGAGCATGGAGCCTAAAACATTCAACAACACTAGGCTTTGCTGGTGTGGTTTCTATAACAAGTAAGGTTTTATGGGATGAAGTCTCTAGCCCCATGCCCAACTGGTTTTGTACATGGTTTTCACAAACAATACCCAGTGTTCCTAAGTAGTCCCCCATCCAAGTACTGACCGAGTTCAACATTACCTCAGCGATTAAATGAGAACTGATGCTTCAGTGTGATTTGACTTTAATCAAAACTGCCAATATTAAAAACAATATCAATAAAAAAGTGTTTATTTATTAAGTCTTATTGAATCAGTAAGGTTATTCAGAATTTTACAAGTATTTTACTGTGTAAATAGAGCAAATTATTAATGACACTGGAGTGTTACCTGTTATATGATGGCATTTTAATGTCAATATCTTTTTTAACCATGTGATTAATATCAGGCTATGTCATTTTTAGTTATACAGAATTCAGCTGTTCCATGAGACACTCATGAATTTCAGTGAATTTTCATCACAACTGGGAAAGAGCAACTAAAAACCTAGCGTGGCATGTTTTGTACATTAAAAAGCAATGGTCACTGACTTTTTTTATATAGTAATTCATAATAGAAGAATCAATATACTTTGGGGGCAAGGTCAGCCATTTATACAAATTGTAAGTGTTCATACTATTTGAGAATTTACATTTTACAAGTACAAGAAATGTTTTGTATTGGATAAAAAAGATAGTTTCATTGTCAAAACACTCTTTGTAGACTCCAATTTAAACTAAACCCATATTTATACCAAACCTGGTAAAGATCTTCCTCCTTTAGTCCTGTAGACTCCACTCCACAGCTCTCAATGTTGCTGGTGTGATTTCCATAAAAAAAAACAACAGTTTTATGGGATGAAGCCCCATGCCCAAGCGATTTTGTACCCGATGTTTCCAAGCGGTCCCCCACCGGGGCGTGGATTGATCTCGACACTGCTTAACGTAAGAGGATTGAACCTGCTCCACACTTTGTAGGGGGAAACCACAGGTTGACTCAGTGTGTTTTACCACTCGGACACGGAGAACGTCACAGCAAACAAGGTGTTATTTACCCCCCCCCTTTTTTAAGGAAAGCAAATCATGTTTCATGCTTGAATGCAATGAAGTTTGCGTTCAAACATGAAACAGACTGTCGCTGCTTCGTGTTGACCTCAGTGCCCATTTTGATATTGAGCATTTTTATCCATAAATAGAGCATATCTTAAAACTATATCTTTATTATATATGTCTTTAACACACACACACACACACATATATATATATACATATATATTAAAGACATTTTTATTTATGTTTAACGTTGTTATTTTATAGATACAAGTATTTAAGCAAATGCTCTGTTTATGATAAACAGTATTAAATAACATTTACCGGCCTGAATGTCCGAGAAATTTTCATAGAAAATATTCGTTCATAGACAGGATTCGAACCTGCATCCTATACGGAACCGTCATATACGCTGACGTGCCTTAACCACTCTGCCACCATGAACCTTATAGATTCAAGGTCAATTTACTGTTTATAAACTACAATCTTCCATGACCTCGTACATTCATAACTGTTCTCTGGCGTATCGAGTGGTTAAATGACGTCATATGTTAAATGGACGGGTCCGTAATTTATTTATTAAAGACATTTTTTATTTATGTTTAACGTTGTTATTTTATAGATACAAGTATTTAAGCAAATGCTCTGTTTATGATAAACAGTATTAAATAACATTTACTGGCCTGAATGTCCGAGAAATTTTCAAAAAATATTCGTTCAAACATAAATTCGAACCTGCATCCTATACGGAACCGTCATATACGTGACGTGCCTTATGAGCAGTTATGAATGTACGAGATTCATGGAACATAAATTCGACGTCATTTGTTTAAAAAAACGTCAGTAATACGACCTTGTCTAGCATAAGGTTCATGAATGTTACGAGAACAGCATTTGGAAGATTGTAACGTTTATAAAAAATGATGTAAATTCGAATATTTTGTCTACTATAAGGTTCATGGTGGAGAGTGGTTAAGGCACGTCAGCGTATATGACGGTTCCGTATCGGATGCAGGTTCGAATCCTGTCTATGAACGAATATTTTCTATGAAAATTTCTCGGACATTCAGGCATACAGAATACTGAATACTGTTTATCATAAACAGAGCATTTGCTTAAATACTTGTATCTATAAAATAACAACGTTAAACATAAATAAAAATGTCTTTAATAAATAAATTGTCGGACCTCGTCCATTTCTTAACATATATATATATATATATATATATATAAATTAATAATAATAAATTAGGACCCAGAGGATAAAATCGTTAGTTGAATCCAGTGACTTGTCCCAAAGAGTTGTGAGTCCAATACCAGTCTAAAGCTGAAGCGAACAAAAAACTTGGGAAGTTGAGTTAAAGGACAGTGGACGAAATAAAGGCTTCGATTCGAAATTCCAACCACCTGAAAAAGGCCGGGGCGTACATCGGTCGAAACGTCGTGGATATGCCAACGAAAATGAGCACAACAGTCCGAACAATGTAAATAGTGTAAATAATAAATTTTATATTTGTTATTATACATCAAGTACTGTTTTATTACCACCAGCGCTCGATTTGCTCTACTATATATATATATATATATACGAATGTAATCAGAACGAAAATAACATATAAATTCTAACGTTCACAGAATAAATTCAAAAGAGGGCTCAATACCGATAGTAGAGCAATAATTATTTATTATAATTTTTTTCATATAGACAAAAACAATTTATTTACGACAAAGATGCAACTTCATTTCCGTGCATTTAGTTGTACCCTGATTGGTGAAAACCAATAAAGCTCGCATACGTGCGAATGGACGACGGTCGAATACTCGGGACCTTTTATAAATAGAGGTGGGTTAGGGAAAGCGTCCCGTAGGTAGAACACCAATGAAAGACACTTGAAGAGCTTAAGCATCAACCCCAGATACAACGGGAAGCTGTAGCTTTCAAACAATCATCCTTTTGTGCCGGGCCGTGCAATAGTTATAGGTGAGAAGGCAAAGAAGGAAATACCAAAGTCTGTCTTCTCAGTTTGGGAGAGACTGCCATTGTGGCATAGGCCTTTCAAGACCCGACGGACGAGAGCATAACTCCATAGTCTCACGAGACTGATGGATACCTAATGTAATGTCTCTTTTCTCTCCATTTATTCTCTATTTGGCGATATGGTATCTCATTTAGCAGTTCTTTATTTGAAAGACGTTTTTTTACACGCTTCGTGAAGAACTTATATTTCTTTCCTCGGTGCTTTCTGTGATAAATTATAAGCTTTTCTTTTCTTTTACTTTTAGTCATTGAATATAATTTACTCTTAGGTGCTTTTCTTGTCACAATGCAAGACAACTGACAGTTCCATTTTCTAGAGTAATGGCATTAACTCGCAAAAGTTAACTTTCTTTTTATCAAACTTTGATATTGTAGCTGAGTGCAGGCGACTAGCGAGTGACAGATCATTGGTATGTTAAAAGCAACCACAACTCGAAAAAAAAGTATTCTATGTCTGCATGAATCTCCATAATATAGAATAGGGAAATGTTATCATCAGTTGTCATCGGCTACGAAATGTGTCATCAGGTTAACTTGATGGACAAAACCTACTTTTAACTTTGACCTTTGTTTATAGTTTAAAATAACCTTACTGTAAAAAAAAATAGTTCTTTCTTTGTGCAATTTTAGCAAGAAATTAAAAAAAAGCATTTTTAGAAAATTTATTAAAATGTCTAATTTTGATTGAACCAAATTTCTCTGAAAGTGACCTTATTTTGAACAACGTTTACATAAAGGGTTTAAAAGATTAAATATTTCAGTCTCAGCAAGAAACAAAACATAGCGTTATTAATGAAATTGCCACTAACAATTGTGAAACAAATTTAACAAATTCAATTTTTAGATATAATTATGATCAAAATGTTAAATTATCGTGGTACGTTTTTCAAAGGGAGAGTGTCATTCCCTGTCATATGTATATGTGTATGCCCACATTCTCTTTCCGACCATACGACCCGGGTTCAAATCTCACCATGCTCAATTTGTCAGGAAGGTGACTTCTTGAAAATATCGTCCTGAGAGAGATAATGCTAGCGTGCCGCATATTTGGAAAATACCTGAGTGAAATTGGGTAGACGTAACTATTTGAGAGCCATCGATGGTTGTGTTAGCACGAAGTCAGAAGTCATCGTGGCTGAGGATTTGAGCGTAGTAGCATTGTTCAAACTGTTGATCACACCAGATAATACGCTATCTCCCAGAAACTATCCAAGGTCCGCCCAGTATAGTTGTAGTATAAGTCGTAGATGGGGTGTGTGGGTGTTGAACAAACACAAATGTGCAGACCAAGTAGAGAGGCATCCTCAGATACGAGCGGCCAGCTAGAATAAGAAGTATATATATATATATATATATATATATATATATATATATATATATATATATACACTACAGTTCAAAAGTTTGAGGATACCCCTGGTAATATTTTAAATTGTCCCCCAGAGCAGTTGTTTTGTACTTTAAATAAGAGAAAATTATTATACATGGTTTAAAAAAGTGAGAGATGATCTTTTATTAGAAATTTTATTATGACAAAAAGAATTAAAAGCATTTTATCAATAAATTTTGCTCTTGCCAAAATATCCTCCTTTAACCCTGACTATTGCACCAGAAATTTTTGTTGGCATTGTAAAAGTTTCTCCAAACTTGATTATTGATTCCATTCTTTTTCAATGACTCTAAGAGTTGTTTTCCATTTTTTTTTTTTTTTCACTCTTCTGTCAAGTTCATCTCTTGCTAATTCTGGGGTAGCTTCAAACTTTTGAACCGTAGTATGTAGTATATATATATATATATATATATATATATATATATATATATATATATATATATATATAAATATGCATGCGAAAACTCCTTGGCATCTTCTATTGGGAACATAAAACAAATGTGTTTGTGCGGATAAGGGTTGAAGGTTTTGTGGGCCAACAGGAACCTCTTCTCGTCATTGTCAAACGTAGAAAAATGGCGTGGTTTGAACACGTTACAAGGCAGTCTGTGCGAGACCATCATTCAAGGCACCGTTGAATGTGAACGTAGGAAAGGATGCCAACACAAAGACTGGTTGGACAATGTTAAATAATGGACAAGTATGATTATACTAGAATTATTGATGTCTGCCGTTGATAGACCGTTGTGGAGGAGATTTACTGTGGCTTACGCATTCAGATCATCCCTACGATTACAAATGTCAAGGGAATGATGATGATGGTGATGATGATATATATATATATATATATATATATATATATATATAGTCGACTCTCCCGTCGAATTCGACGTATGAGGGTCAAGCAGATTAGTTTCCAGGAAACCGAAAGCCCGACAACAACACATGAGATTTTATTATAGTGGTGAAGGTTTCGTGCAGGACCATCCACACATTTTGAAGGACCGAATACAGAGACCTGGTGCACTAAGTGCCACAAGGTCCCCAAACGACCCTCCGCAGGTTTTGAATTCTCCTAGACCAGTTGCCATCCAAGGCTATAGAACCCAGTCTGTCCTGCTATTTTACCCATAGCTGGAGAGAGAAGAAGAGGATTCACACCTTTCCCAAGGTATTAGTACGTAAGTGAATGTAATGGATTCGACTGGAATTCGAACTCGGCTTTGCGATTCCTCAATCCAAGCCGCTATCCATTACTCCACCGTGCCTCTGTCTCTGTCTGTCTGTCTGTCTGTCTGTCTGTCTGTCTGTCTGTCTGTCTCTCTCTCTCTCTCTATATATATATATATATATATATATATATATATATATATATATATATATAGCAAAACGATATGTGTTTTTATATATCAAGAAATATTTAGAAAAAACTATGACAAAGTTGAAAAAGTTTTAATGTGACCGCGTTTCGTGCTTTACGACTTCATCAGACTAAATGATGTTTACATTGATGCGACTACACACCAAGGAAAGGGGGATGCTGGGAATTTTAAATTTAAATTTTTTTAAAAATGTTTTAGGTATATAGTCCTGCTGATTTCATTTTCTTTCTTTTTCTTTTTGTTTGTGTTTATGTTTTTCATCTCCTTTGTTATACCAGAAGTGGAACTCGTCCATGTGATCCATCGCTAAAGATGCTGGAAAAATGATCAGTCTCCCTGTACCGCTCCAGCAAGTACCTGACACCGCCTGCTCTCCTCTACGTTTACAAGAGGCAAATCAGAACTAAAATAGAATACTACTGTCATATATGGGCACGAGCTAGCCAATCCTTCCTTTGCACTCTCGACAGAGTCCAAAAGCATCTCTGCGTCCTTGTGGGTGACAAATTATTTTCCAGCCTACAACGCCTTTCCCACAGACGAAACATCGCAAGCCCCTCGATGCTCTATCTCTATTTCCATGGAGAGTATACTTTGCATCTCCTAAATCAGTGATGTGTGAGATGCAAAGTAAGTCTTCTCGATAAGCATGTTGTGCTATGTCCGATATAATTAATATTCATGAATCTGTTTTTATTAGTAACTCAGTTCCTAAAGAAGCGTATAAATTCATTAATAATATTGGTCCTCTGGATCTTGACCCTCATGTTTTCCTGGTGAAAACAAATTCATGAATAATAATTATATCAGATATAACACTACATGTAAGTATGAAAGACAAGACTTTGATGGATGTATCATAGCAGTTTTTTTTGGAACGCTATATTTCAATTTCAATTGTAGATATATCGTAGAAGTGACATCATTTTAAAATGATTTCACTTAATTAGGCTGCATCGGAAAATTATGTATGAAATAATGTATATATATTACTATCATTTAACATGCATATTAAACATTTTATACACAAATGAAAATAACGGTATTTAAAATATAAAATGAATCTTTAACAAAACAATAATCTTTGTCTATCAATCGCTTACCATAATAAGCCTGAGATAATTTCACCTATTGAAGAAAACGGCTTCGATTGAAAAGTAATTGATATCAGCGAAATAATATTGAAATTTCCCTAATTTCCGAAACTTCTACGGTAAATTTATGCCCAAGGGCATACAATATATCACCTTTCTTCATTGAATATTAATACAATATCGAAGAAGTAAAAACAATAACGACAAAAATAAGAACAAAAGCGAAGAAAAGCTGTATTTGGTAGATTAAGTTAAACATCTAAATGAGAGACGCAGGACATGAACAAAATTTACATGTGCATTTTTTCTTACATACACATAAACATACGTTTTAATCCAATAGGGTCTCAATTGATACTCAGTAAATAATGATAAAGTTTAACATTTTTCTTATTTACCTTTTATATTAACTTATTTACCTATGATCTGCATATATCTATCTATCTATCTATATATATATATATATATATATATATATATATATATATATATATATATATATATATATATATTAGTTGTATTGATGTTATCAATACAACTAAGTATGTTAGCTCTATCACTGATATTGGGCGCTTTCCAATAAGTACCGCGCATATATAATACATAAACAATATATATAGAAATTACATATATATATATATAAACTGGCTTCTATTTGAATTAAACATTAAAACTAACCGCAACTCTTCTCGATGGCGTTCATTAACTTTAGTAGATTTGATCAAGTGTGAACGCTGTACGCGAAAAATAAAAGCATATAATTTGTTCATCTGAAGACAGTCGAATAAATAAATAGATAGATAGATAGATAGATCTTTCATCATAAAGTTCTACGGATTTGTCTTGGTTCATCGTCATTATGTTACGGTAAATGTTCTTTAATTAGAATATCGAAAAGGTGCAAGAAAAAGCGTTTTTTTCGAATTTCAATTAAGTTTCAGTAATAATCAGAAACGCTCTCAACCCTGTTTTTTTCTTCTCTCTCTCTCTCTTGCTAAGAGTTAACGAAGATTACATTTTGAAGGCAGTTTAGCCTCTGGTTTCAGACAAAGTTCGGTTAATTGGGCATCCGTGTTTTTCAAACGTTTCACTCTTAAAGACGAATAAATTGTAGAGACTAGATACCAACATTAATTACTTCTATTCAACTGGATGCCGCTGATAAACAAGTGATGTTTACTTATGCCAACACTTCGCAAAAGAGCGAACAGTTATTAAACCAATTAAATCCCTCTCTTCACCAATGATTATTTATAGGATGCGTAGAATCAAAATAACGATTTGTGTTATCAATATTTGTAATCCTTCTAGATTGGTTATCAATTCGTATATGATTCACACCAAAGTTCTGCATAGAATTTAATGTCAATCAGGAACTTAAGATCTAAGAGGAGTTAATATTTAGTGATTCCAATATGTACCGGGTTCATCCGAAGATATACCTAAGTAAGCCTTGTACTCAGTGTCAAATCAGCATGTCAAAGATTATCAGAGATTGAATAGAAAAAAGTGCCTAGAAAGTTCCTTCATAGCAACCAAGTACAGAGCTGTGCTCCAAAAGGAAGTCAACCCAGCTGAACTTAAGTTATAGACACGCAAGACGCGACCGGATGACCAAAAAAAAAAAAACATAATATATAAACGCCCTAGATCCTCGCAAGGATCGAACGTTCAAAGAATGTCCCCCGAAAAACCAGATACCTCCACGACCGAGATTAATTTGACATTTTTGAAAAGTGAATAAACAATTATGAAAAATTAGTTTCGTGCTTTAACAGATGTCTTTAACAGATGTTTTTAACATAACACTACACCCATCAATATTCCTATATAACCAAATTAAAGTTAAATTGCATCCGTGGCTAAATGGCGGTAAAATCTATCGAATATATTTATATATTTCTTATTTCTACAAACGTTAGGTTTAGTGAATACACGTATTTGAGTATACAACTGCTATTTTTTTTTTTTGTTTTAAACAGAGAAATTAAGATTAACCGACCTTGAAATCGAGAAGTCCTAGGAAAGAAAATGAGCTTCTGCACAGAAATCAAATCAACATTATCTTTTTTGAACAGGGAAACCATTTTAAGCATAGCGTGCCTTAGCATTTAGGCTACGAGGAGCCATTACAACAAATTATCCTACTTAAGAAATACATATCTCTCGTTGGAACCTTTCGACATTGATACTTACCTGAAATGTAGAGAAAGTAATTTTTAACCATTTAAGTGGGTTTTTTTTAATCTGACATTATTATTGAAAGAAAGGCGATAATGCCACTAAGACGCAAGGGGATACTGTGAGTGAAAGAGAATGAAAAGATTTTAGAAAGAACCGGAAACCCGAAAGTAAAGAGATAAACATCTAATCCTGTTCAAAAGACGAGAGAGGAATGTGAACAGGATGATAGGCGAGCCTATCTACTCCAATTGTTTTCAGGCGTTATATTTATTATTGATATTTTTGTACATACCTGGGATTTGATGGGGGATCAATTCTTCCATGAAGAAGTCGATGACCTAAAAAAGGTGGTGCCCTGTAGTCTATTCCGATATCTGATAAAGTCGTGGGGGGGCGGGGGCTATTTTGAACAGCATTTCTATTTCTGTCACTATCTGAAGAAAAAAAAACGGTTTGGCTACATCTCGTTTATCACAATGTGAAACAACTGTGTTTTCCTTTTTATTTTCCTCCTTCCTTTCTTCTTTGTTGAAATAAATACAAGATGTATGCACATTTATCAGTCTTATATTCTCGTGATATCGCAAGTGTAGGACCGAGAATCCTCGAGATATGTTGTTTCCAAAGTTTTTCCAATTCTGTTTATAGTAAACAATGTCTGCGTAATTTATCCAGAAAACAAACATTGATAATGCTTCCTTCAAACAATAGAACTCTTGTATATATACAGACAACACTTGTCCATTGATTTTAATAAAACTTGCCTATATTAGTTCTTGCATCGTATTTCTTCTTAATTTTCATTACACAACGTATAGATTGATCGACGAAATCTGATAAAACATTATCGCTGTTTATCAAGATTTCTTTCTCTTCCGACAAAAAAACATTTCTTTTCTCGGGCATAAAATATTTAAAACTAGGTGGTAGAGTATTGATAGACTCAGTGGGAGGCTGTAAGAAAACTTGTTTTTGTATATCCTCTACAAACGCATTCGTCTTTTAAATAAAACCAAAAGTATAGTTTCATTTTTACCCTAACGCCATAATTTAAATCTTCACATATTTATTCAATAACTCTAGCCTGTCATATTATCTTTGATATCAGTCATTACGTGTACACTGATGGACTTTCCCAAATTCTTCCATAACTATCGTGACTGTTATTCTCTGCTGTGTCTTTATCGCAAAACTAACTTATACCATTTCTCCGTACTTCTCTTTGGTCATATGCCACTACTTTTGACCTCAACTAACTTAACCTCTTGCTCCATCTTTTATCTTTTGTTTTTGCTGCGCTCCCCCACCCACCCCATTTTTTTTTTTTGCTCAATCATTTTCATGATATCTCTTACATTGGTTTATTCTCTGATATATGTTGACCTCGTTCTTTCTTTTAAACTCACCCTTAGCATTCAGTCAGTCATTAAAATAGCCTACGTGATATACGCTTGAGCAATCATGCCTATTTCGATTTATGACTGATTAGGCAGAAGATATTCTCGCTGTAGGTTGCCATTTCTTTCTGCGATAGACTGGTTTCCAACCAATGCAATAGAATTTAGTCTGTCCTGCTGTTTGCTATTTAAATGTGATGAACCTGACTGGAAATCGAATTCCTTAGCATTTTTTCTTTCTATTGATCATTGTGCATTTCTAAATTTGTTTTTTGTTTGTTTGTTTTTTCAAATGATCTTATTAATATTATACATTCATTATACACTTTACATTTTAAGCAAGTGCTTTTCGCTGTCTCTCTTTTTAATATATGCTTTTCGATCAATCGTTAGACGTTGTTTTATTTTATTTTCATGCTCTTCTTTTGATGCAGTCACCGGCTCTAAGTAGATGTATTCCTGGAACTCTTCTAGTTCTCTGGTACTTATTTTCATGATGTTTGGGTGGGGTCATTACAGTTGATCATTCATTTTGTTTTACTTCTGTATTTCTTGAGATTCTTCCTTGACAGGTCATTGAGTCATTTTGTTAATTTATCTGTTGGTCCGTTTCAACGTTTATATAAATTGTTAGCACACACACACACACACACACACACACATATATATATATATATATATATATATATATATATATATATATATATGCATGTATGTATGTACCATGCTTTCCAGTCAACTTTAATCTTCAAAAATTGAAATGCAATATCAATTGCTATCTACTATCCTCCTGATTGCTCGTCTTTTGTTCACGCTCCTTAGTAACAATCCTGTTTTTAAATTCTTTCATAGCCAATAACCCCTTATTGTATCTTAAAGTCTTTACTGCCTTGCTTGGGATAAGCTCGATTAAAAAAATTATATAAAAAAAAATACACACACACACACACACATCCACACACACACAGACAGACAGACACACACACACACACACATCCATATATTAAAAAAAAGTATTTATATTTCACCCACCGATACATTTATAATAGCCTTGCTTTTCTCCTTCTCCTGCTGCTTCTTTTTTTCTCTTTCCTTCTTCGCATCCTCCTCTTCCCTTTCTATCACACCAAACGCCGTGCGTTTGTCTATTTATTTTTAAAAATAATATAGCGTTCACTGTTATGTTTTTTAAATAAAGCGTTGGTAGGTCAACTGATAAAAATCGTCCGAGGATACCGTAAGGTTAAAACCAAGGTTGCGTATTCAACATCTCATTTTAAAGTTTTTTTAATTTTTAAACTTATATATATATATATATATATATATATATATATATATATATATATATATATATGGCGTCTGTGTGGTAGGCAGATTTCCAGGTATTCTTTGGACAGCTGAAAATGTAAAATAATCTACGTTGACGTCATGTTTAAGTGTTATTCTGCCTCTGGATTTCAGATGTCTGACGAGATGCCATCGACACAATTGACTTAAAACTACTTTTCTACTGTGTTATTGGATCAAGTCTGTAATACATGTCTTGGTACACTGATCCTTTGAATAAATTCTGTTTTTGTTGGGTCATTGTCATTCTTTTATTATCCGTCCATCACTTCAAATTGATTCGGTCGACATCTTTGCATATAAATTGTATCTATATTTTGTATATTCCAGTATAAGTATTATTCTATTTATTAATACGATCGTAAATTTTCTGATGTTCCGATACGATCTATATTTGGCCAACATTTGCTGACTCTAGAACCATTAGTTTCATAATTATTATCATTCTATTGATTTGGATATAATGTTCTCTCTGCTTAACATTTTCCTTAATTATACAATTTTAGAAACAGAAGATCTGCCTTTGGGCCTGTTTTCTTTGGCTTGCAACGAACAAGGCGTTAGTTTATATAATACTC
Source organism: Acanthosepion pharaonis (assembly GCA_903632075.3). NCBI lineage: Eukaryota > Metazoa > Mollusca > Cephalopoda > Sepiida > Sepiidae > Acanthosepion > Acanthosepion pharaonis. Next base: position 881,312 of record CAHIKZ030000779.1, on the reverse strand, counting down.
TTCTTTAGGCTTTATCCTGCTTCAGTAGACACCACAATGTATCTCTGTTTGAATTGCTTGCCTCCATGTTGTTTTCTTATTAGTTTTCTACTGGAATAAAGTATTAGTGACAGAATTATATTTCTGTACAGGGACTGATAAAGAGGCGTCTATGACGTTTATAATTTCCTATAAAGCACCTCTTGACAACAGATTTTCAAGTCTACACTTTACTTAATTTGCGGCATTGTTGATTCTTGATTTACAGTAGGAAAATGCTGGTGTCTAAACGAAAAACATGATTGTGTTTAAATAACCAAAAGACTGGGATAGCGAAAGATGTCTTCCAAAAGCTAAGCAAATTATTAAGAAATAGAAGAAATTCAATAGTAACAAAGAAAAGAGTACTGAACTGTTATGTAACATCAGTCCTCCTATAGCGATTTTCTAAGCGTAGCTTAAATGTGGCACAAAGCTGAAGTTATTGGGCACCCAGTGAGGATCGAACTCACAACTCACTCGTAATTGTTCTAGCGAGACAGGCTTACTAACCATTATACCACATCGAGTTGCCCCAGTCCCCCTACATGGCATTGAATGCTGGACAATCTCCTTACAAATGAAGAGACTTGAAGCAACAGGAAGGAAGATCTACAGAAGGATGCTGGGAACACCATGGTCCGTATATCTGAGCAAAGGCGAAGTTTTCGAGAAGATGGAAACAAAATGACGTTTATCCTTAACACTAGGAAGAAACAGTTGAAATTTCTCGGGCACATAATGAAGAAAAAGTTTTGGAAAATTTGATTCTCACAGGAGATATTGAAAGCAAGAGGGACAAAGGAAAATAACGCATAACCTACCTAGCGAGCTTGTGTAAATGGGCACAGAACAAGGTTTAGGAACGATAAAAAAAGACAAGAGTAAAACTGGTTCATGGGTAAAAAAAAAGCTTTGATAACAACTCCTCTAGCACGTTAAGAATTTCAAATTGAAAGAATTAGAGTTCATCTTTTCAGAAAGAGTATAAATATGAGAGTTGAATAAGTTCAATTGCTTTATCAAACATACAGGTGCGATGGGTATTTTTATCGCCATTTTATATTTTTAATTTCGCGCAGGCGCGTTGTTTGTCTTTGACTTTGTCGACTGCACAATATATTATACAGTTGGGCACTGCCTGTGAAACAAAAAAAAGAGCACCATGACGCAATTTACTCCGCCAGAAATTTAGAAACAGCATGCTGTACTGGTTGGCATTCGCGCCGGGATCTCCAATACGAACATTTCAGAATGTTTGGATGTCAATCTGACGACAGTGCAGAGGATTCGGAAAGAGTTGGATGATATATTCAATCAACATCATGGTATTTGGAGGGATCACTAGTGATAGCGACGTTATGCCACTATTCATCTTCCCACACAACCTCAACTCAATGCGGAGGCGTACATCAAGTGCCTTGGGGAGGTAGTGTTGCCCTGGGTCAAGATAGTGGCTTCTGGAAGACCCTATGTCTGGCAACAGGACCCTGCATCATGCTAAACAAACAGGTGTACCCAGTCATAACTGTCAAACAATTTCTGCGACCACGTCACCCCTTACATCTGGCTACTTGATTATTATGTGTGGGGCACAGTTGAGTGAGAGACCAACAAACCTCCTTGTAAAAGGAAAGATAAACTGAAGGCAAAGACTATGGCAGCATTCACCAACTTAAACAAGGAGACCGTCCAGAAGTGTTGCAGGAGATTCCGAAGTCTTCTGGAGGCCGTTGTTGAAACCAATGTCAATTTTATTGAATAAATTTACCCTTTAGTGTTTCAAGATATTTTTTATGCAATTTTGGTAAATATATCCGTTAAAATGAGATGTCAGTCTCATTTTCATTTTTGTGCAATTTAGACAACAATTCATCCATCGCATACTGTATATAGTAAAACAACTCTAAAACTAGCAGAAAATGGGATCAAGCGATATGTTAACGTCCTGTTCACTCTACCGGATGATTTGACTGTAAAAGTTGAATATAAACTGAGAACGATATATAAAAGGAGCATTAGAAAGGAAAATTATATGAAGAAATATACAGTTTGAAGGTTGTGCTATATTTATGGGATAAAGTGCTCAATATCAGAGATAGAGCGTGTGTAAATATAAAAGTGAACATTGAAGTCAACACTTTTTTTTCTCAGCTATTTATATATATGTGTCAGTGGTGCATTGTAGGTAGTCTATTTTGCCGGTTATTTTGCCGGAAGTCATTTATTTGTTTATTTATTTATTTGGGTTAGATTATTTTGCTTGTTTTTATTTATTTTAAAATCGAAAACCGAAAAGAATAAAAATATACAGTATAATAAATAAATAATAGAATAAGAAAGTAAAATAAATTAATCTAAATTAATCCAAATAAATAAACAAACTAACAAACCGATGCCGATAAATTAATCGTTAGAAAAAACAAGTAAAGATAATCAATCTAAATAAATAAATGAAGTAATAAACAAATTAAAAACTGCTTCCGCCAAAATAATAGTTAGAATAAACTACAACAATCAACCCCAAAATTGAATAAATAGTTTTAATTATCTTCCCAAACCTAAACAAAACTATTAAATAAGCGATACAAACAAATTGTTACTACATTAATAAAACACAGATTAAATTAAAAATAAATAAATATATATAAGACAAGAAATAGAAATAAAAATAAATAAAAACAAGCAAAATAATCTAACACGAATAAATAAAAAAAATAACCGCCAAAATAGACTACCCACAATGCATCACTGACCCGTATATATAAATAGCCGAGAAAAAAAACAGCATTCGTGGCCTGACGACTGCGTCTAGCATGAAACAGCTTGTCGCCTCTAAGTGTTGACTTCAATGTTCACTTTTATATTTAAATGAAAATTATATAAAGATTTTATTTTATTATATAAATTAATTTAATATATTTATAATAAATAATAATTATATTAAACAAAAAAACTTAAAGTAGCAAATCAGAGCGTTTTTATTTGATGTTATTACTATTAAGAGTTAGAAGTATCACCTTTCATGCTCGTCAATTGTTCAGGTATCACGAATCTCAAGAGTTAATACGCGATAAATCATCAAGTACCAAAATAAACATAGAAATATATACAATATTGTCCAAGACAATAATTCTGGCAGTATTTAGACCAACAAAAGACGTCATTCCACTTTCTTGTCTCAGTTTAAAATCACGCTGTTTTTTTCCTATTTAAACTGAAATTGTATGAACATGTTCACCTAAAGAAGGCCGAAGCTTACAACGACCAAAACGTCGTGGATATGACATTAAACATGAGGACAACAGTCCGAATAATGTAAATAGTGTAAATAGTTACAATATCTCATTTCAGAAGTATAAACAGATCCTGAAGAAGGCCGGATCATATAACAGCCGAAACGTCGTGAATATTGCAATAAAATTGTAGACAACGGCCGAACAATGTAAATAGTGTAAATAGTTAAATTATCTCATATCAGAAATATAGACAGATCCATGTTTTATATGAAATCAAGAAAATACAAACTTTAAACAAAACCGTCACAATATATAGAAAAAAGGGAGATGTCAGTTTAAATTGACGCCATGTCACAAAAGCACTTTCTAGAACGAACCATGTTATCTGCTACCAGTGTCAATACCTCTTTCAGTAATTTTGTATACATCATCGTCATTGGAATGGTAACTTCACAAATACTGACGTTGTCAAGATTTTAAAAGTCAGAAGGATCGAAGTTATGCCTACACGATACAACGATATTGGATGGAACATATATCAAAGATCATTTGCGCTGTTGTTCGGTGAGCTTGTCAGAGGGAGGGAGAGAGAGAGAGAGGGGGGGGAGCTATAGTAACAATACAAGGAATCTTTGAAGAAAAATTTCACTTTCTGTAACATCGATCATCAGCAGTAGGAAATAGGAGCTACCCAAGGAGTAACATAACGACAAACTGTCTTTTAGGTTTCATTCTTATTTCAGAACCTCAAAAACAAAATTCAGATAAAATAAAGAATACAGTGCAGTCGTTGAAACAGGAATTATCTATCTCGTTTTTGACTTCATTAATCTTTTTTCTCAACTCTCTCTCTTTCTTTATATATATATATATATATATATATATATATATATATATATATATTAAATTAATTGATTTAAAAATATGGTTTTTGGCGAAAAAACATATTTTAAATCAATTAATTTATCATATTAATGCTTTGTAAATTTACATTGAGCACTATTTTGTAAAATAAAAATATCTATAAGAACACCGGATTATATATCTTACTGTTCTTTTTTCTTTTATATATATATATATATATATATATATATATATATATATATATATATATATATATAAAACTATGATAAGATCTCAATTATTTGTCAATAGAGACGTCATTACTTTTGAAATCATTTCGCAGAAACCACAAGAATGGATTTTATCAGAGAAAAAGTTCAAATAAGAAAATGAAAATATTACAGAGTGCCCAGTAAAAAAAAAAAAGGCAGTAAATTCAGAAATCTGTGAGACAACCGTTGAAAACTGGTGACGACTAATGTGACTGAAAAATTTAAGAAGAATTTCTGCATATTTTGTCAATCCTAACGTCGGATGTTCTTCTTTGAAAAGTATGATAAGTTGACGCTCAAAATCAATGAATTGTTTAGCCACACGAGAAGGGCAGAACGAAAGATCAAAGTTGACTTTAAATGGCGAGTCACAAGATTGAGCAGCAATTAACAATTAATCAGAGCTAAGTAATTACGCATGAGTCGAATGGTTATTCAAGGTCATAAATATTCAAAAAAATTATTCCTGAAAGAGAAAACAATGCGAATAAATTTGTCGTTTTTACTGGGCACACATGGAGTTGTCACACAGGCCACTGTAACCAGAAATAATGATTTACTGGGCATACATGGAGTTGTTGTCACACAGGCCACTGTAACCAGAAATAATGATTTACTGAGCACACATGGAGTTGTCACACAGGCTACTGTAACCAGAAATAATGATTTTTCTCAACGTTTTTCATATTACTACAGATTTGCTAGATAAATTAATTGTAAAATCACCCTACCTACGGAAGCAGAAACGAAATATATTCATACCACTTGACTTCTTAAGATGTAAAAATAATGTTTTTGAAAACTGTAATCTAAGGTTCCTTTTTTATATATTACTGTCGATTAAGCACTGACTATTTAACCTGTAGATGAGGGAAGAAAAGATGGATTCCATATCTTTGCACGAAAGTGAATGTAACGAACTTGACTGGAATTCAAACTCGGCTTCTTTACACCACCTGCACATCCACACATAAAATCCGCCAAAATATTCAATAAAGTATGAGTTCAAAAAGCAAAATTCATTTTTTAATGAGTTCTGTTTATAAATTATTATCAAAACAACTTTTGCTGCCACCCTATTTAATAGCAATGAATAAAAAGATTTTAAAAAAATAGCATTTATTTTTAATTCACTGTTCGTCCTACTTATGATGTCTTTTCATTTGCATTCAATCAAAAATTACCCAATTGACATTTGTAACAAGCGGCTCTGCATTTGGGTTAAATTAAGCAAAAAAAGAAAATTAAATTAAAAAAATCTGCTATGAAATTCACTGGCGATTTAGTTGGGAAAAGAGAATGTTTTCTGGGTTCTTCTTTTGTGTTCTGGTGGTAAAAAATACAATTAGGTCACAATTAAAATGGAACTTGTTTACATGAAGAAATTACAAGTGTTTGAAGGTAAATTCTGTGTCTTTGTTCCTAAAAAAAACCGACTTTTGATTGTTGTCGCTTCACCATTTGCCTACATGTTTTCGTTGTATTGTCGGCGGGAAATGCTTCGCTGCAGACAGTCATTTATCGTCTGCATCTAATACAATGACTTGAGTGCGATACAGAAGAAATCTTTTTTTTAATTTCTTTTCTTACTTCATTAAATTGGTTTCGACAATATTAAAGTTTTTCTACTGTGCAATATATTTTTCCTTACATTTGAGTTTAAGTTGTAATTTTCCTCTCATTTAATCTTTTCTATTATAATAAATTTAGAGAGAAGAAAAGGAAATTGAAAATAGAATAGGCTGCACCAGAGGTAGTTTCACCCAATACCGCAAACTGCTACAAAACCAGACATTAACCTGAAAACTTGAGTCATGTTCTTAAATAGCCCCGTCAGATCGAAACTTTCATATAGATGTCATGTATGGCGTCAGACCTGTTCAGAAATACCTAAACTCTCATCTGTACACAACCGCTTTCTCAGATCAATGGTTAAAAATGGTTTTGAGCGAATTCCACACTTGTTCGAACCTTGTGAACTGACGCTACAGAATGACAAAGACCTTATACCAAATAACAGAAACCACATCACTTGAGGACTTTCAATAGCAGCAACAGCTAAAATGGATCGTACATGTAACTCAAAGAGAAAATAGTAACATAATCAAGATGTTGACGTACCACACTACTTCAAATATAAGGTTAAGAAGGAACCCCCATCAATATTGGAAAAGGCAATAGCAGCTACTCTAATTGAGAAACCTGTTTTCCTGAAAAAATTGTTTTAATAAAAAGATTTTATAAATTTCAACCGAAAGCAGTAATGGCTGCCGAATTTTTCCTTGCACGAATACGGTTACTATTAACCATTACTATTATTATGATCTTTCTTCTCGCATACGCTTGTCATCTGGTCTTTGTATCATTTTTACTGCCCTTCATGTATTTGATCTGTATTGTACACTTCCTATTTTTATGATCTTTGCTTGTTCTTTCTTTCTTCCTTTCTTTTTCTTTTTCTTGTTGATCATTCTTTTTTATCTTATTTTTCTTTTAGATATTCATCTGTTTCTATTCCCTCCTCTTCTTTCTTTATTTTCTTTCCCATTCATTTTTATATTTTAAAACTTCTGCTTTTCTTAGATTCTTGTATCGTTTTCCCTGTTATATTTTCCTATATTTGATTGAATTATTCTTTCTTTTTTTATTGTGTCTTTCTCATTGCATTGTGAAAATCCTCCATTATTTCTCTTTCATTTATTTTATTTTTTATTTTCTCATTCTTCGAACGTTAAGTGATTTTGACGAAATTTAAACGATTTTCTGAAATCTACAGGTTTTCTTCTCTCAGTTTGAAAAAAGTCTGTTTTTGAAACTATAACGAGCTATTCATTCTTGAAGATTAATTTTTAAATCTCTCTCTCTCTCTCTCTTTATATCTCACATCTATATACATGCTCTTTCTCTCTTACACATACACATACATAGACGCGAGCACTTCGACGTAGTGTAATGGTTAGCAAGCTTATCTCGTTAGAACAGTTACGACTGAATAATAAATTCGATCTTTACAGCGTGCCCCATACTTTCAGCTTTGTGCCACATCTAAGCTACGCCTAGAAAATCATCATACACACACGCATGTGCGCAGAGCCTTTCTCCTTCACTCCATACCTCTCTTCTATGTGTCTCTCCAATCCTCAATCTAGTCATCATTCAACACAACGCGTCAGTGAACAAATGTCTGAAACTAAAGTAACGTTTAATAAAATAGAAAATTACCCCCGCCCCCGTCGGTTAACCCTGTAGACGCCCATGTTAGCGTATAGGGCCACACCCTTACTATGCTGTGTTGTTGCTGGGGTTTTCGTGGCATTTAGAATTTTACACGTACAACTGGTTTAGAATTGAACGTTGTCCTTCTCCGAGACTGGTTGCCAACGAAAATCCAGACAGCACAGCCTGTTCTGCTGTTAACCCCTAAGTGGAAACAGAAAAAATAAATTCATACTTTCCCAAGAGTATTTGTGTAAAAGCGAATGCAACAGCTTCAGTTGGAATTTGAACTTGGTACGCTATTCCCACTGTTCACGACGATAACGTTCGTTTTTTCATTAGTCTATGTCGCGTGAGGACAACAGGTACAAGTCCTACATAATGAAGAGAAAGATGTTTACGTTCGACAAACCCAGAAAGGTCGTGTGATCCGATCGTAGTGCTTGGTGAAAAAGCGGATGCGCCTCGAGGACTCCGGCATTACATGGTTCTTTTTTAAGAACGACTACCAGATAAAAAAAAGGAACGACTATCCGCTGTGATACCAACCAAGATAACGATGTCTGTGGTGGCCTTCGTGCTCGTCTTACTGCTTTCTGCAATATAACGGTCTACATCAAATCCTGCAACGAGAGGGTATCCCAAGGAAGGATGTACGTTTTGCAGTAACAGTCTGCTCCCTGTGAGTTAAGCAGTGTCGATCATGGTTAGTACTTAGATGGGGGACACTGGATACAGTAAGCAACCTCCAGCAATCAGAAATATATTTCGGCATTAATAAACTATAAAGGTTTGATAAGCCGTAAGAAAAAACAAATCTATCAATCGAAACACCCTCCCACATGACCTATGGGACCCATAGAATTTTTGGGTGGTTTCCACTTTTTCCTGATTTGAACTCACTGGACTGCCACGACTGGAGCGCTTTCGCAATTTTTAAATAACACGCACACACACACACACACGCACGCACGCACACACACACACAAACATATATATATGAAAAGAATTTACATTAAATAAATAGACAAAACTTGTCTATATTATTTAATGAAACATGCATCAATGAAAAAATGCTGCCTAAATACACACAATTTATATATATAAAGGGAAAAGGCAATAGGAAAATTGTGTAGTTTTAGCCGACGCGTTTCGTTCAATGTGGAATTTTTCAAGGCAAAAACGAAATTAATTTATTGAAACAAAATATCTATTAATAAAAAACAAAATGTCGTTTGTAACTAGAAAAATTTAGAAACGCTATTGTGTATTCATATGGTCAATTGAAAAATTATGTCAATTACTTTATGTTTGAAGAGAATATTTTCACGTATTAGTGTTGGTGTGTTGATGGATTCAACCGTTTTTTTTTTTTTTTTATTTCTTAAATTATTTGTTGTGCACGATGGCTTGGGAAGGTGATGATTCTGTTAGGAAAGGTGATATTGGGAAAAATAACTGGGCATAGATTAATATTTGGATAATATTCAATGGCGGCACGCTCAAGAATTTTCTTTCTGAGTGATTTATATTGTTTTTTTTTATTAGTGTAGCATTTATAAAAATCAAAATTGTGGCTGAATTTATTTCTATGTATGACTAGTGCATTTGTTAAATTGTCGTTTATGAGGTCTCTCTTGTGTTCATAGATGCGTTACACACACACACACACACACACACACACACACACACATATATGCGTGTGTGTGTGTGTGTATGAGAGAGAGATAACAATATATACTTTTATATATCGAGAATAGTATTGAGAAAATTGTATGACAAAATGGAAAATGTTTACTTGTGAAGTGTTTCAGGACTTCATCTGACTAAATTTATGTTGGTAGGACTACACATGCGCACAACAGTTTTAAGTAGGTATTTCCCATTGATATTAGAAGATCTCCTAGGAATAGTGAAATGTTGTAAGAGCCAGAGCACAAAATTACTTTAGATGACCCTTGCGATTAAAGCACTCTTTATACATTTATGTCGTAGTGAATTATTTTCATCCTTTCATCAAAATAGGATTTTTTATGCCAAAATTTTGGTCAGTTTCGTTCCGGTGGACAACAAACGCATTGTATATATGTCTTGATAATTTTTTGTAGTTATCGGTAGTTTATTTTAAATACAAAACCGCGATCTTCAGACAACTTGACCACCCAAGTCGTCTGAAGATCGCGTGAGCGTTAAAATCGGGCATATATATATATATATATATATATATATATATATATATATATATATATATATATGGAGAGAGAGAAAGAGAGAGAGAAAGAGAGAGAGAGAGAAAAGAAATACCTAACGCGCTTTTTTTTTTTTTTTTTTTTTTTCTGTTTACAAAAAACTTTTATACCGTGGTTTTCGAGGCTGATTTTATTCTTAAATTCTCAAGGCTATATGGAGCGTTTCACATTTTAGCACTCAATATGGACATTTTCGTTAATGCTATCTAACAATAAGATGCTTATTTAATATATTAGTTTAATAAATAATGTTTAAAATGATCGATTATTTCACAAAAAGTGAAAAGATTGAGTTTGATCTATGCTCTTAGAACTAAATTATCTTTTTAGCTGTTCTCTGTTCACAAATGTATCTTCATTATTTTTCTTTTACTTTTCGAATGGAGACTTGAAACGTTGTGAGCCTTTAAACAGAAAAGCAACAGTGGCAGATATATATTGATCTGACCAATTCAAATGCATCCCATACGTTTTTTTTTTTTTGCGTTGTTAGTTTTCCTAAGTTATGGAAATCCAAAACTTATTTAAATAACAAAAGTTTTTTTGTTCTTCGTTAAAATACAGTTAATCTTACCATGCCATATAGCATCTGGCCATGTAATTACCTCTATAAATGCGAATCTGGTATATGCTTAAACTTTAACTGCATATAAACTAGTAAATAATTACTCGCATTCACTGTTTTATAGACTTAAGCAGTTAAGATACTGTTAGCATTGTTAAACTGTTTATTTTTATAAAATTATGCACATAATGATATAGTCAGAAAATTCAGATCGCTCCTCTCATTTTATTGACCCTTTCTACAAATGGTTTTCACAACTCATTCGTTATGTAATCACAAAGAGATCCTTCAGCACTTTTTGCCGACACATTACCATTCCTATCTGTCCAAAGCAATCAAGTGTCAAAAAATAGAATTCTGGCGTCATTTCTGATTTTTGTAATCGTGTTCACCCGATGCAAGTCAATAAGGCTACTAAAACACAAGGCGTTACTGGGTGTAGAAAAATTAGAAACAGAAACATAACTAATGAACGTGAATAAAAAGAGTAAACAGGAGAACATTATATAGCGAATGACATTTTTGAAGATTAAAGTTGGTTGGAAAGCATGGAACCAGAAGAGAGTTCCACGAGCAAAAAGTGCAAGAAAACAAACTGTTAGCATAGAACATACGGTTACATCTAGCCAACTCAACTGTAAAATGATGAGACCTCGTCACCAGTCTAGTAGTGCACTTAAATTCATAAAGTCTAGGTACCACAGCGAAGATCTTGTCCAATGTACCATGAAATTATTTATAGAAAAGTCACTGGGAGTCAATTTTACGGCGGTGGGAAAGTGACTGAAGCCGAGTCGCCAGATAAGGACCAATAATATTGCTGATTCTTCTTTGGATTTTATCAGTACTTCCAATTTTTTAGATGGTCTGCCACATTTTCTTTTTTCCGGGGAATTTGTCTTTGTAGGATCTATACACAAACCTTCGTTCTCCACTTCTAATTATATAGCTAAACCAGTTTAGCCTCTTCACCGGCGCTAAAGAATTACAAAGAACTGTACCAAATAACAGAAACCGTATCATTTGAAGCCTACCAACACAACAACAGCTAAAATGAATATCACATATACCTCAAAGAGGAAATAATGACATAATCATGATATTGACGTTCCACACTACTTCAAATAAAAGGTTAGGCAGAAAACCACAATCATTGCTGGAAAGAGCGATAATAGCCACTGAACTTGGGAAACCTATATTCCTGAAAAAATGTTTTAAGAAAAAGATTTTATATATTTCAACCAAAAACAATACTGACTACTCTGTCTATGAATGCCAAATATTTTCTTATAAGGAAACGGCTATCATTATCGTTCAACCTATGTTTTCCGTATGGCAGCCATTTCGTTTCTATCTCTGATATTTTCCCCAGCCATAGCTTTGAGGCTGTTGTTTTCGAAGACAAAGAGCCTTTGTATTTCCTCTTTTCTCATTGTCCAAGTTTCACCGGCATGAATTGCTATAGTAGGGCCTAGTCTTGATGTAGTATGGAATGTCTTTTTGTCTCAGATCTTTCTGTTCAGTCTTCCAAATGCAAGCAAATGCTATTCTTCGCTTTATATCACCAGTTTTAGCTAGGAAAACTGATCCTAGAAAGACGTGGTTTTCAACGTTTTCAACAGATGATGAATAAATGGTGAAGCTGTCATAAAATACTGATGAATACTGACATACCAATAGTCTATCAAAAGGATTCATACACTTCTTTGACATTAGAAAGTATGATTAATTACGAATAGAAAAACATTGATCTGTTTTCGATAATAGCTATTGATCTTTCGTTGGTGCTATGAACTTTTGCTAGTGCAAAACTGACAACCAATAATTCAGATTTATCGATGCGTTTGTGGCGGCGACCCAAGCAAAACAGACTCACAATCAACTCCTAGTGCGGAATTGTATAGTTCATCTAGAGAGGGTAGTGCTGTAAGCAAAAACTGATTCTAAAGGGGAAAAATACACAACAACGAGAGAGAGAGAGTGAGAGAGAGAGTGAGAGAGAGAGAGAGAGAGAGAGACAAACAAGGAATAGAATAGAAAACGGTAAAATGCAATGAAATAAAAAAAAATAGATACTGTGACTTCATTTATTATGCAAATTCGAAGAATAAGAAAAACTGTACGCCTGTTCAATGCAGGTTTTTCTTTTCTTTTGTCCCAGTTGTCGTCTGCAGTTAGCATATCATATGACCTCGATCACGTAAGATTTAGCGATCTTCCAAAAAACTTAACAATTCAGAACTGGTTTCGGACATAAAAATCTACTCGCAATGGAGACAAAAAGAGAAGTGGTAAAGTAAGATGCGGTATAATAATAATAATAATAATAATAATAATAATAATTATTATTATTATTAGAGAGAGAGAGAGAGAGAGAGAGAGAGAGAGAGAGAGAGAGAGAGAGAGAGAGAGAGAGAGAAAGAGCAGCACACCGGCAAAGTGACACTGGGGGATAAATATACGAAGCCCAATATACCAATCATGACATCCAGTCTGATAAGTGTATACCAAGCACATAAAGCACAGTCAAATGTGCGCATGAAAGTTTTTGATAAAAGAAGCACATAACCTTGTAGATGGGACCCAGTTAGAAAAACCTTTATGTCGGATAACCCAGTCTGCTCATACGTTCTTCGATTACGAGTCTTCCCAAGTATATATGTATATAAATACTTTTTACAAAAATCCTGGCATTTGTCTTGATAAAGTCTACTAGATGTCGAAGCACATCGGCTACGATAAATTTCCTTTTTGTTTTTAATCATATATATATATATATATATATATATATATATATGTATGTGTATGTGTATGTGTGTGTGTGTGTGTGTGTGTGTGTGTGTGTCAGTTTTAAAGGATTTCTATTTATTTTTATTGTTTCTATATTTCGGATCCTTTTCTTGGTTTCCAGTGAGAATTTAAATATAGAATTGTTTAGTATCTGATTACATGCAGCTTACACACTCAATTATGAAATAGTTTATCTAACAGTTCAAAATATAGAACAAAATAAACAAGAATATCTTTATAACAAAGAAGTTTTGTTGGCCTTTAACCAAACTTGTATCGCACAGCTTAAAGGTCACTTCCCTACTCATTGGACAAAAAGAAAAAGAGAAGTTAGGGTTCATGTCAAGACTTTCAACAACTAAAATATATTGCATATGTAACTAAAAAATTAAATAATGACATAATCAAGATGGCTTCCCACACCAACTTAAAAAAATGTTTAGAAGGAAACTCGCATCCATACTAGAAAAAGCGATAAAAGTTAATGAGCTTCAGATGACCAATTTTCTTGAAGAACTATTTTTGGAAAAAAAAATTTCATAAATTTTAAGTGCCAATAACACTAACGACTCGACCTTTAGTCGGGATCATCGAGTCAATGTGAATAATCCTTTCCTTCGCGGCATAGTATGTGCTTCACCAGGGCTACATACAGTTCTGAATTCAGTAGGATAGCCTTGGGTGGCAACCGGTCTAGAAGAGGGAAAACTTCTTATAGACCAGTTGCTACCCAAGGCTATAGAACCCTAGCTATCCTACTAACTGTTCGGATTAGGAATGCTGAATGTTTCCAGTATGAGAATGGCTAATACATATACCTGTGTGTGTGTGTGTGTGTGTTTATTGATTCATTTTTACAGCTTATGAACACATGGCGGTTATTTAAAGCCAGAAAATATTTTTAAATTATTAGAATTTTTTGTGGGAGGTAATAATGGTTTAGTTACAGAAGTCTTACTAATTAACCTATAACCGGGGGAGAAGTAGATGCATATATCTTTCCCACGGATATTTGCGAATCCAATATAACGAATTCAACAAGAATTGGAACTCGGCTCTCAGATTAACAATTCCGATCCGTTATCCCTTACACCAACCGCACATCCGGGTTTACAGAGCCTAATATTCCCAAGAAGTTACCCATCTAGGTACTGACCAGTCTCGACGTTGTTTAACTTCGGTGATAGTACTTGCACCGATGTTTCAACGCGTGCGTCTGCATGTCTGTTGTTGTTAAATATGACGGACAAGGAATAACTTGTTAGTTTCTTAATTTTTTTGTGTGCTTACAAGTTTTTTTGTTTGTTTTTTTTTTATTGAGGAGTAAAAGTGAATAGAAATTGTACTGCGTGTTGGTTTTCATGGGCGCTTTCGTTTAATGCGTTAACCGTTTTCGAGAGTGAGGATTAATTTTCCGTACTATCGAGGATTATTACTATATCTTTGTTTTGTTTTCTACACTGTGTTGTATGAGAGGCATTTATATAGTAGTAATTTCTTTTTTAATGAAGTTTTTTTATAGTTTCCAAACAGGATCAAAACATTCTGACCACGTTCGTACGAGTTGCTTTAAAGGGAAAGTCTTTTGCTTTCTTTATCAGAAGTGCTTCTAATATCTAGAAAAAAAAATTTAAAAACTATATATTCTTATATCTGTGATGTCTATGTGGATTTTCCTATGGGCAATGGGTGGTGGGTACGTGTATTTAAGTGTGTTCTTATTGCGCTTTAAGGTGACGTGTTGATCTGTCCATATTAATTAGTCTTCATCTATTTCACTCTGTTCAAATCTATTTCTGTATGCTTGTCTCAATCCATTTAGCTAAGGGACTGATTATTCTGTTTTACCGATTTAAATTACAGTGAAGGGTTTCTGTCAAATCGATATAAAATATTAGTCAAATGACATGTCCGTATATATTAACACTTGTCCTGTCTATTTGAACAAGTAAAAAATACAATCTAAAGTTATAAATAACTTTTCTTTCGATCAGTAAAATGAATGCTATGTCACCGATAAATATGTCATGCCACGTGCTGTTAAAACTGGCTTTATAAGGACAATACTAGTTTATATATTTTTACTTCCAAAATAGGATCACAGCTCGACTAACATTTACATTTCTATAATATTTACATTTTCAGATCAATAGAAACCTTTGTATTAAACGCTTAAATTTTAATTCAAACATAATGTGACAGGTAAAATAAAAGAGAATTAAAAGAACCCACAAACTTGGTATTCTATTTTCAACGTTTTCTATCAATCTGTCTAATTTACAATGAATTAACCTTGCAAACAGTTTTTACAAAGCACTTTCACAACACTGTTGACCTAGAATGATTTTTGACTCAAAGTCCAATGGTTTCATAGCTAATTACGAACCTAAATAGTTCAAACGTCTAGTATTTAGTTTCTTCTTCCGGACTTGACATTATATTCACATTGACCTACGCCTGCCGGGTGAGGCGTTGCTTGTCACAGAAAGTATCTAACACATGTACTGAGGAAGGCCATCATGCTCAGTTCATATTACATAGAGAGCGGATTTATTTATTTCTCTTTTTAGCCCTCTTGCATATACATACAAAAGACTGTGTGAGGTAAAGAAAGTGGGAGGTACACACACACACACACACATTCAAGAAAGGATAGATATTGTAATACTAAATTTATTCAGATGTCAGTAATACAATCTACCTTTGGACACTACAATCACAAGAGATACCCAAAATAGTGGCCTTTATCTTACAGACATTTATTAGTACAGAGAACTACTAGTTGGGCAACGTTGGCTAAAATGTCCAGTGGAATTGCTGCACATGCATTTTCATTTTCTTGTCTAAGAGCCGCCAATGTGTTATTTTTTCTGCGATACACGACATCGGGTGAACTCTTTCTCTCTATCTCTCTATCTCTCTCACTCTCTCTCTCTCTCTCTCTCTCTCTCTCTCTCTATCTATCTATCTATATGTTGAGGGGTTCTCCCCTTTTTACACAACTGGACTCACCCAGTATATACATATACTACGGCTACGTGAAGACCCGAGAGAGCAAGACCGTCGAGTCGAGTCCAGAGTGACAGAGTAAAAGGTTGTAGGTAACTGGAAGAGTGAGGGTGAGGTAACAGCGTTGTAGGTGTCACAGTGAGTGAGCACGTAGACTCAGTAAGAAGTCATACAGCGATACTTCAATACCAAAGACTGTATATATATTTTGCTACTAACCCGTATTCCTGGAACTACTAACCTGCATTACCAGTTTGTATTATTACGTTAATACATTATTTTCATATATTCATTCCTGGCGTTTGTTATTTATTGATACCGGATTTCAACCTGAATCCACAACAATATATATATATATATATATATATATATATATATATATATATATATATATATATATATATATATATATGTATGTATGTATGTATGTATGTATCATTCCTATTATAGTCTATTAGTAAGGAGGATTTCCATACAGAGAACTGTCACTTTGTGAAACAAACACCCATGAGCTTGCTTTTACAATCTTAACTTCTTCTAGTCTAAGTACAACTGTTATCTATCCTGCATATTCTCATAATAGGCATTTACTTCCTCCCTTTACGCCCTTATAACCTTATTCTGTCACCCTCTCCCTTGGATAGCAGTTGGGTCTTGTATTGGGTGAACAATTGTATAAGGAAAAGCAAATGAAATGACATTTGAAATTCGTTTTAAGAGATCAATCAAGATCTGCATGAATTAAATATGATACTCTCTTTCTCTTTTATCATTTCTTTTTCTTTGTTTATTTACCTTTGCCAGAAAAGGGAACATATTAAGACAATCATTGATTGTGCAACAACCCCACCTTCATTTATTGCTGGTATAATTATATCGCATTGCTATGACGCCTAATGTTACAACAGGACCATTCCTCCAGAGAAGAGATCTAAAAATGCCCGAACATTAGTGCTGTATTTTTCTTCAAGCTGATACTTTATCCATAAATATTCCCAAACATACCACCTAGGAATGCAGTGAACATAACAAATTTGGAATGTCTCAAGTGTTCCCTTGGGGTAACATGTTGAAGGATTGGGAACAGTGAAACTATTTTTCATGTAAAATCGAGGCTTAACAGAATTAGCAGGAGATTCCCGAGCACATATCGTAAATTCTGGAACTCGGGACGATACCAATATTTTCTTTCAAACAAAGTCATTTCTTAATCTTAGATGTTTTATTCCACAAGAATATTTTACAAGCATTAGATGCTAAATTTTCACAGTTTGTCGAGTTTAAAATGGATATTATTTTCTGTAAAGATTGTATACGTTGGGGTACTGAACATTTTTCAGCCCAACCAAGAAGAGTTTTTAAAAAATTCTAATGTTTGTGCATTTTGACAGATTATGGAAAATTGATCGAAATGTTTTGTTTTTTTTCTTTCAGATTTTTTGGAGAACGAATTTTATTCTCAGATCCTATTTTCTTTTCCCTATAAAAATATGGCGTAAATTGTTTAAAGTAATTCTGTTAATGAAGTAAAATTGATGTGCTAAATAAAATTTTGATTTACTTTAGTTATAATTAACTCATATATTATTTTTAAAAAAGTTAAATGATAATAGAATAGTTTTGATATTAAATTGAATTTTAACATTAAATTCACATGGTGATTGGGAGTTCAATCCCCGCAGTTTGTATTGGACTCAGTGGAATTGGTCAAGCAATAACAGAACAGTACTTAAAGAACTAGGCGATATTCCTAGACATAGGCAATGCAACGAGAACAGTCTACATCTATAGATTCAATTTCAAGTTCAGTTCAGAATTTGCTGTAGGTTACCGAGAACAAATAAACTTATGGAAGGCCGGAGGGTACAACGGCCGAAACATTGTGATAACAATAACCACAACGATGAGGACAAGAGTCCGAATATAAATAATATAAATAATTAATTTCACAATATCCAATCCAATTGTATACAAACTTTGAATCGATATATATATATATATATATATATATATATATATATATATATATATATATATAAAGGAACATAGAAGTCAACACTTAGAGGCGACAGTCTGTTTCATGCTATATGCAATCGTCAGGCCATATATATATATATATATATATATATATATATATATATATATATATATATATGTGTGTGTGTGTGTGTGTGCGTGTGTATAATTTTTTAAATATATATTATTTATATATCATATGTGCGCGGTACTTATTGAAAAGCACTCAATATCAGTGATAAAGCTAATATATTTAGTTAGATTGATGTGAGTTTGTGACCCAGGGTTTCACGCTATTTGCGATCGTCAGACAAACTCTCTCTCTCTTTTCTCTCTCTCTCTCCACACACACACACACACACACACACACACACACACACATATATATATATATATATATATATATATATATATATATATATATATATATATATATATATATATATGGTTGAATAATATTGAGAAGTTCTCTATATCCAATTTTTATTAACTTTTTCAAATTTCCGAATTAGTTGTTTTAAATAATCTGTACATTTACCAAAGTTCAAGTCCAATTTCGGTAATGTTAGTGTTTGTGGTCGCTATATGTTTCATCTAATGTAAATAAGGTGTATTTAGGCAGCAAGAATTCTTCCATACATGTTTGGTCGAATATATATATATATATATATATATATATATATATATATATATATATATATATATATATATATGTGTGTGTGTGTGTGTGTGTGTGTGTGTGTGTATTTACTCGTTACTTGACAAAGATGCAGTGTTTATTGATATGCAAACAAGATTCATGTTAAAATTAATAAATATTAATGTTTATTGACTTACAAAGAAGATTAATAGTTTAAATTAAATAGTGAATTAAATTAAATGCATACATATGAAAAAGAGAAAACATTTCAAGCCATTTCAATTTGGGATACTATATATATATATATATATATATATATATATATATATATATATATATATATTCTAATATTTAGACTGCAATTTTTCTTTAAGGTAAATACAATTAAAAACATTTAACATTTTGTGTCGATTAATTTTAATGATTGATTTTTCCAAATTAGAAATAATCCTTCTGAGACTTTCTTAAGTCATCATCAGAGTATAGACAATTAAATCTATATATAAAAAAAATAACATATTTATGTATAAAAAAAACAACGTAAATGTATATAAAAAACGCACGTTCCGCCTGGCTCTTTGCCTACGAAAACAAACTCGCTATTTCTCCGAAATTCGCCAATTGTCTCTACCTTTATTTTAATGTGTATACGCGCTTGAGGTGACTTTTTTCTTCTTTTGCTTTTTAATCATTTCACCCCAAGCATGGCGGCAATGCCACTAGCACGCAGGGAATTACAGGAAATGAAAGAGAGGACTAAAAGAAGAGCGGCTTGAGGAAATGACAAAATTGAATAGGGTTCAAGAAAACAGAAGCTAGCGATTGACGTTGCGTTTAATTTTTTGTAGATTTTAGTTATCATGGAAGCAAGGAAACAAAAAGGTGTTTCACATGTGGAAAGTGCGAGAAAAGAACTGTTAGAGTAGAAGTGGTGGTTGCATTAGTTATTTCAACAGTAAAACGGTGGAACCTACTTGCAAATCTAGTAACACAATTAAATTCAAAGCACCAGGGAAAAATGCTCGTCAGAGCTATTGCCATGAAAATATTTATAGAAAAGACAGAGGGAAGCCACATCATATCGGTGAGAAAGTGACTGAAGTCGAAATGTCTGATCAGGATCGATTACTTTACATATCATTCTATGAATTTACTCAAGAATCACGAGATGTAAAACAGCAGAACCAGAGCAAATATGGCAACAGTATTCAATGCATGGACGAATGGTAGATATATCAGTTAGAATGGTAAATCTGTAAGATGGCTTCTGATGAAGCTATTGATTCCATATAGTCGATCCACAGCATACCAATGGAAAATGTGAGGCCAAGACCCTGTTTATATACAAATAGTAAAATGAAAATCTACACGTATTTTTTATTTATGTGCCGTTTCCCCTCGAGACATAGACCTTCATAGCTCTTCACAACTTCCTGTCTCTTGTAGCTCTTAGTAAACTTTGTCTTTCTGTTATTTCTCTTAAACTTTGTTCCGCTATCCATTAACTCAAGCTCATTAAAAATGTTATGTTTTTTCTTCCTCTGTCCTTCTTGCCCCCATCTATCCTGTGAGTATCAGATTTTTCAGGCCCTTCTTCCTCATTATGTGCCCCAGAAAACTCAACTATCTCTTCCTGATGTTAAATATTAGTTTCCGTTTTGTTGACATTTTCTTCCAAACTTACTCGCATGTACAGTCCATAGCACCCGCAGCATCCTTCTGTAGAACCACATTTCTATTGCTTCAAGTCTCCTCTTCATCTTTGAGGAGATCCTCAAATTAAGACCTATTAAAGAAAACCTACCGCCCGGCAAGATTTAAGATTTTCTCTCTGTTATAAAAGAGAGAAAAAAAAAGGTGCCCAGCTACCATGTTTCCACGATCGAATACTAAATACGAAACTGTTGTATGTAGTTCCTGAGCTCTTATTTGATTACAACGAAATCTTTTCTTTCAGGATTTCGCAATTCTATGAAACATTAAATGTCAGGATGCATTTATAGAAAAAAAATTCTTAAAAATCGCTGACGTTTCTAAAACGTTTTACTCTGATTCATTCCGATAAAAGTAATTTTCCTTCATAAAACCGACATAAACACATAATACACGTTTATTTACAGGTTGCTGAACATGCTTTTACTGCTCATAGACTCGTATATATCGGCTAAGAAATGGGAAATAATTTTTTTAAAATCTCATAGATTTTAATCACACGAGGAAAAATTATTCTTAGCCACCGCGTTTTGGGATTTTATCAAGGCTTGTGTGCCTTGATAATGTCCCTCAGAGGACGAAACACGTCGGCATAGAATAGGTTTTCCTCCAGTCTTTTTATTCGTATATATATATATATATATATATATATATATATATATATATATATATATATATATATATATATGCGTGTGTTTTTGTGCGTGTGTTTCTGTGTGTGTGTCTGTGTGTGTGTGTTGGAAATTAAAATGTAAAATTTAAATATATATATATATATAAATGCGATTGTCAATGTATCAGTGTGTCACACTTTACTCCTAGAGGTCGTAGCCCAATATGTCATACCATTTTGGAATCAGGCCGACTGAAGGAGCCCTCGGGAGGAGCTAGCTTAAATGCCGTATATATATATATATATATATATATATATATATATATATATATATATATATATATTGAAATTAAAATTAAAATAATAAAATAATATTTTTGTCATATTTACGTATATGAATTTATTTTGTATATACGCTGTATTTTATTTTAATTTCCAACATACACACACACACACACACACATATATATATATATATATATATATATATATATATATATATAGTTTTAAATTGCATCGCTTTATATCCAAAAGATAGGTGTACAATCTTTATACGTTAAGACTGATCCGTGAAAAGTAGAGGCATACATCTTGCGAAAGTACAGATGTGCACACAAACGGCCAAGACATGATCTCGAGTAATGCTTTATTACTCGAGATGTTTTATTGTCATATATGGACAGCACGAATGCTACTAATGCTGCTAGTAACCTTACATTCTTTTACGCAGATGTGGCAACATTAGGAGCCTCTTTCAGTAGTTGTTATATTAATATTTTGGTCGAATTTCAATGTGTGGCGTCTTTGATGATTTTAAGGCCTGTCCTACTTAGACATTACCGCATTCACTACACGTCATGTCAAGTTTTGCGCCAACATTCTCAGGTAAATTAACAACAAATCTCAGGTAAATTAACAACAGTTCTCAGGCAAATTTCAGGTAAATTAACAACAAGCCCCTTACGAACATCCCTCTTTAGTTTTTCATACTAAACATTTCTTCAAAGTCTTCCTTTCCATTGCGCTAAATTATCTACAGATAAGTTGTTGCTTTTTGCATGATGTTGGATATCTCCATAAATACTTCCTCTCTACGTCGCTGTTATGGTCTAATGGAAGGCAAATGCAGATACAATGGAGTTGCTAGGAAATTGTTGGATATTTCCACGGACTGGATACAACCACCGGAATTAAGAGAAGCTACACTTTATTGAGTCTAGTTAGTTTCGCCTTTGTTATCGAGGCTTGCTGGCCCAGTGGTATGACACTTTCTTTGTATTGTAACGGTCCGGGTTCGTTTCTCGACAGTGGATGTGCCGTTCAGTGTCTTCTGTTGAAGTTTTATGTTTTCGAATCAATCAATCAATTAATTATTATGTGCTATCTATCTATCTATCTATCTATCTCTCTCTCTCTCTCTCTATATATATATATATATATATATATATATATATTTAGGCAGCAATTCCTCTTTTATAGATGTTTTGTTAAAGACTACTGATAAGGTAATGCCATTAAGCTTTTTAATTTTTCTTGTGTTAGTGCAAGTGTTTTCTTTTCTAGAAATGTGTAAAATCTAAAAAAAAAAATGTCCGAAACTTGTACGAACACAAGAAAAATTAAATAAAAGCTTAATCACAGCACCTTGTCTGTCGTCTTTAACGAAACAAGTATGTATATATATATATATATATATATATATATATATATATATATATATATATATATATATCATAGACTCCCCCACGAAATTGATGTATGTATCCGACAACATCGTTCAGCTTGTGTGTGTCGTAAGTGACACTTCAGCTCCTCTAGTGACCTGCATACAAGTCCACATATTGTGCAACGGCGAGGATCTCGGAACATAGCAACAAGAATATTTGCTGATACTTTTCTCCGTTTTCTTTCGTCTCTTAGCTAGTGAATACGACTGATATAAAACTTTCTGATACCACTCTGACATACAAATATCTCCCTCCCGTTATCTCTACCCAGGGCGATTACCTCGAAGTTAATATAAGGTAAATTGACAGCTGAGGGGTAACTCTTTAGCTTATATATATATATATATATATATATATATATATATATGTTGATTTACTAAGTGAAATTTAGTTGTGGCACAAGGCCGAAAGTATATATATATATATATATATATATATATATATATATATATATATATATATATATATATATATATATATAATCATTTAATTCCATACAAGATGAGAGTGAGAGAAAAGGTTATGGTAAGTAATTGGTGATTAAATGTTACCACTTTTCCGAAAGTTAAAGGGGAGCATCAGGTCATAATTAAAATGAGCACTTTTTAAAAAGTAAATGCTACGAACATTGATTTTTCCTCCATCTGTTCTTTTCTTTTCATTTGTATATATATATATATATATATATATATATATATATATATATAGAGAGAGAGAGAGAGAGAGAAAGAAAGAGAGAGAGAGAGCTCTCAGCTATGAGTTAAATATTATGACAAACTGGGCACTTTAGGCTTGGTTGGAAACCAATATAGGAGAGTGGCCACTCTAAATTCAGAACCTGAGCGGGGCTGTTTGTTGACCACCTTGCACACTATGTACATCAGCTCTTCCGAAAAGTGTCAATGATTCTGCGTAATCCTTCACCACTCTAATCAAATCACATGTGTAGGTCGCCTGACTGCTCAGTTTCTGAAGATGAATTGTTGGACCCTCTGGTAGGGCCAGACTTTGCGACAAGGTCGAAGCCGAGGACTCAGACTAAGCACGACCAATCCAACGATTCGAACGGTGGAACAAGCAGATTACAACAACGGTTGAACCAGCGGTTGAAGAGGGCATTCAGCGGCAGTGTGTTGCAGTTTCATAACTGGATTCTGTATGTCTCATTCCATATGTGCTGCAAAGGAAAGTCATGAAATCTAGTGTGGCAAGTTGAGGTTCACCATAAACGTGTTAAAGCAATCGGCACTTTCTTCTACTCTGATTTTGTTTCATCTCCAACCGAATCTTGCAAAGTCACAGTAATGGATGGCGGGAGCAGGTTTTGGTGAAATTGGAAGCTTTTAGTTCTGAACCTTCACTTTGGCGACGTATTTCGTCGTCAACACTATCATCATAAAGAAAGCGATCAGCAAAGAAATTAAATTCTTGTATACAAGATAAAGCTAATGACGACGAGTTGTATAGTCTCTTCGTGAAAGATTTTCGTTTAATGACTCTCTACAATTTTATTGGACGAGGTAATTCAGATAAGGTTTAAGAAAAAACATCTTTCTTTTCCTGTGGGATGTTGTCATGTAAAAAGATTTCAATAATATTGAAGATTAAAGTAATCCGATCGAAAACTTCACAATCATTTGAAGCCGATGGTTTCAATTTTGCTTGGACAATCACTACCTAGTTTTCTCACGTGAAGATTTATTTAACCTAAATCCTCCAAACTTACGATGCTACGAGATCAGAGATAAATCCTTAGCCAGTAATCCTTTGATATCAAAATTTAGGCCGATTTGCAAGGCTTTCATTGATTTAAAAATAGACATAGATCGTTATGGACAAAAATTGTTTCTAAGAAACTTTATTGATTAACATTGGGATTTGTTTGAAACACACGCATCAGCACGTAGAATCTTTGCGAATAAAGAATTTGATAAGCTTCAATTGAGGAAAAAAGAAATCCTCTCAGCTCATTGCATTTTCTAATTGATTATATGAAGTGGCTGAGTGGTTAGAACGTTAGTATTCTGACCATAAGCACCGGGGTTCGAGTCATGGAGAAGTCGGTTCTATTGCACAGATTTGTTGAGAAGAGATTGGAAACCATGCCATGGATTAACCCAAGTCATGTTGGGGAGACGAAACTTTTCAGAAACCATCGATTGTTGTGCTAGCTCAAAGTCATCGTGGCTGAGGGTTTCAGCATACTGACCATGTCCAAACTGGTGATTCCCTTAGATTCTGCTCTCTCTCTCTCTCTCTCTCTCTCTCTCTCTCTCCCAGAAACTAAGGTCTGCTTAGTGTAGTATAATAGCTGGCCTCGCGTATCTGAGTATACCTGTCTACTAGGGCAGCTAGCTAATCCCTGTTGCAGACACCTGTTCAGACACATTTGTGTTTATTCAACACCTACAGAGCACACCTATGGTTTATAGTGCAACTATGCTAAGCGGACCTTATTTGCAGTTTCTGTGAGAGAGGGCAACAGTCTGATCAAGACCAGTACACTCAAGCACTCGGTCACGATTACTTGTGACTTAGTGATAGCTCTGCTTAGAATAGATGTAAAAAAAAAACCACAGGTTAGCTCTGTGGGTGTTGAACAAACATAAATGTGCCTGGTCGTTGGGGTTAACGACACAAAATACATTTTTTAAATCTCTACCGTTTTTTTTTTTTTTGTTTTTTTTTGAGGAAATGAGTTTAAAATTAAGTTTATGTTCAAAATCGTAGCGTTGGAATTTCATTCCGGGGATCAGTGAAAGCCTTATAGCACAACCTTTTAAAATATATAATTTACTTAAACTTTACAAATTGTATATGGACAATATGCATAATACAAGAACATTATTACTAAATCATTGTGCCATCAAATAAGATCTTGATTTAATTCAAAGGGAAATTATATTGAACAATTTAGCAGCTATTATGATATAATATCTTATACAGTATGCTGGTTTTAGTGCGATTTTCAATAAACAATGCAAATTTGAAACATTTTCTCTCATAATTTGTGCCCAGTAGTATTTTGGTGTTATATACGCTTTTATTCATTTTTTGTTTTTATTAATTATGATCTAATAAATGATTTAATTAATCTTATTCATTTCTTTTTCTTTCTTTTTTTGTAATCTTTTACAATTTGTACACAGGTTTTACTTATCGAATACAGTTAAAATAGCATATTTTGCTTGTGGTGATTCATAATCAGAATTCTGGTTTGAATATATCTTCCATTACATGTATCACATGCAAATTAACTCTATTTGAATTTATTTTTGAAATATTAAAAGATTTTATAAGCAAAAACCTACAGAAATTAGGTATTTCTGTACATTTTTTCAGACGATATTTAATAAAAGCTATGGATCTAATTTTTGGTGTCAATAATTATCACACCAAACCCAAGTTCTTACACTGAGTGCAATGTTGATTTCCTAAGAACAGTTAAAAATCAACCTGCCCTATTTTTTTATGAGATATCGTTTTGAAAATCTGCAACCCTATAAAAATTGTAGATTTCCAAAACTTTATATATTTCTGGCACCTCTAAGTTGATCACGTGATGAGTGTTCATGCCAGGTATTGAAATACAGTGCTAATCAATTACAGTTCACCCGTACCGTAAGCGTGTCAAAAATTGAAGACATATTTGGTCTCTTCTGGGCTTAAGGGTTTAACTGATTGGGAAGTAGGAACAGTTGAAAACTATACAGAACTTTTAATATTCCGACAGTATTTCTGTCTTTTTCAAGTTATAAATATAACTTAAAGAAGACAGACATACTGTCTAAATATTGTTTTAACATTGTCAAACAATGTTTCTTTTCTCTTAGTTTCCTTAAACGCGCTCTTTTCTTAAGTACTGAAAATTATTGGAAGTTATGTCAATCATTTTGTTTAATAATAATAATAAATATGTATCTTTACTCAAACATAGGTAACCACTAAATATAACATTTATAGTAATAGGAAATAATGTGTGATTTAAAGTTCATTAATTCCTGATAAATTTTCTTTACCTAAAATTCTAAGATCCTTGTCTAGTTACAAAATATAAATGATAAGTTATAATAATTCTTGATCAATTATAAGTTTCTTATATAAAAATATTCTGATCTAAAAAAATATAAGATTCTTATATGAAAATATCGATAAAAATATAAAAAAAAAATAAACATCTATAAAAATTCTTATTGTTAAATAATAAAGATTCTTATATAAAAAAAAAAGAGTTGAATAGTTTTGCACAGTTTTCAAGAAGATTTACTAATTTAAAATTTAAAATTATTTTAGAAGGAATTAAGACTCACCAGTTTACGAGATTTGTTCAAAACGTATCAGGGCTGTTGCTATGGTAACAGAGCTAAACGAGTGACGTCGTTTGGTACAGATTGACCTTGAACGCTGGTGCGTCTGTACACTAAGTTAAAACGTTCTCGCTCACTTCCGTTATTTATAGCAGAAGGAAAGTGTGTATAATGTGGAAATTGGGAAAAGTATGAATCCACCTGTTCTCCCCCCCCGCTATGGCCTAATTAGTAAGACTTTTATCACTAAAACATTATCTCCAGAAAAAATTCTTACTTTTTTCATCAGACCTTCTAAGCTACTCAGGGAATAGTTACATATGTAATTAAGATACAGAGCATCGTATCGATAAGTAATTCACCTCAAATCAAATAAATGCCTAGGAAAATAACGAAATTAAAACAAAAATAAACTTTTTTGCGAATAGGTGAACATTCTGAATGACAGAACGTTAGTAAAACACTGTCCTTTATCAAGTTCCATATATTTTTCAAACAAAAGTTCCTTCATTTCTCTTGCTTTAATCACATATGAAAATTGACTTTTTCCTGCTACAATTTCGTCACTTCGGAAAATGTAATCTCTATCATCAAAAGAAATCATTTAGATTTTGATCCGAGCATAAAATAGCGGATATCAAGTGAATGCAAACGAGCAAGGACTCAAAATCGTGACATAACATGTTTTACAGACAAACTCACAGGCCAAAGAAGGATATTTGCTACAACTGATGTCTGTTCCATTCAGTTAAGTGTCCACGTGATACACGCTTGGACGATTTTTCGATTCATAACTAAATAGGCAGAAGATTTTCCCGCAATAGGTTTACCGTTTCTTTCTGCGGGAGACTGGTTGCCAATCAAGAATATAGGACTTAGTCTGTTTTATTATACAACTCATAGCTAAGAAGAAGACGAGATAGATCCATACCTTTCCCAAGGCTATTTACGCGTAAGTGAATGTAACAAAGCCGGCTTGAATTCGAACTCAACTCTCTGATTCCTAAATGCGAGCCATTATCCATTACGTCACAACGAACATCTAAATTTTCTGCTTTCCTTGTTTAAGAGGTTTTCTAATTATTATCTCTATCTAAAGGAAACAGTTCTGCTGCAAATAATCACAAATGAGCTCTTTCACAGATGGCAAATATTCTCTTCTTCTTGTAGGCTTAATGTTAAGCGGCATTTCCTTGTTACCAGAGATATGCCCCAAAACATTATAGTTACAGCTTCCATCTGTATTGCTATTGTTGTTTGCTCATTGATATATTTATTCTAATCTACAGTCTATCTTTTTGCCTCTCTCTCTCTCTCTCCTTTCCTTTGTAAATAAGAGATGACTGACGAAACAGATTTTTAAATGCTATGTTCCTTCAGGACGTAAATGTTCATGTATCTCCACAGCTTCCTTTTCTTTAATATGCGTGAATTACCATGACTTTTTGTGGTTTCCCGTTGGTTTCTCCCTGATTTTGAATTCAGAGTAGCCCTTCTAACCTGACTGCTACTCAAGTCAAAAGAATATAGTTTAATATGCTTTTTTACTCATAGCTGTTGAGAGAATATATAACTCCATGCCTTTCTCGAAGGTATTAGTCCTTTTCTTTCTTTCTTTCTTTCTTTCTTTCTTTCTTTCTTTCTTTCCCATCAGCTGCCTTGGGTATTTTCAACCACGGCGATTCGTTTCAAGATATTAATGCCGAATTTTCTGACTTGTATAGTGGATGAAATAGTTGCGGAATTTTTCCATTGGTGCCGACGTTCGATCCTTAGTCTAAGCTAGTATTCCGAATATTGATTTTCAAGCAGGGCAAGATTCCACCTAGGAAGATTGGTGTAACACAACATTCCTCATTTCCATTTGGCCTTATGTCGAACTAACCTAAACAACTAACAAATGCGCATTTCACGACAATGTAATTCTAATTGAGATAACAATCATAGCATTGTTTGTAAGGATGGCAAGAATAAAAGTGAACAAGGATGATAATGATGATTTCCGCTGAAAGACAAGTGTTTTCAAAAGACAGTTTCGTTATGCATTGTTTTTCTTTATTCTATTTCCCTTTAATTCAATGTTTCTCTTTCTCGCCATTTCTCCATTAGCACTCTCTTTCTTAAGCTCTTTGTCATTCTTTATTTCTTTATCTTTCCTCTAAGTTTCCCTTTCTCCTCTCTATCTCTCCTCCTCCAATTTTCTTTCGTTCTTCCTCCCAACCTCTCTCAGTCTGCCGGAAAATTCTACTCACCAATATCATTACGCGTTATTTTTACCGTTTCAAGCTGAACAGCAAACTATCACACAGAATGTACTTACCATTACAACCCCCGTCCTCTACCCACAGCTCCTCGAGATTTTGTACGCGAGACTATAAAAGACAGTGCACTTAATAAACCCTCAGGACAATGATAAGTAGTAAGAAAAAAAAAAACAGTTTATTTGGGTAAAAATGGATGCCAAAAGAAAAAGTTTAAAGTCTAACAGTTCGAAATATCATACTATTTTTGCTTGGAATATCTTTTTACCCAATTCCTTCTTTCTTCATCTTATATTATCGTACTTTCTTTCCGTTTTCTTTCAGCTTTCAACTTTCTCATGACTTTTTCGTTCTTTTTCTTATTTCAATTCATTTTGACTCTTCTATTGTCGTGTTTTTTCCTTTTTTTGTCCATCTTTTCTTAATTTCTTTTCAATTCTTCTCTTCTGAAAGCATTCCCCTTTGTTACTATCTCTGGCCTTGCTGTTTTTCTTTCTTCTTTTTCGTATCCCCTTCTCCTCTCCTTTTCTTTCTTTCTTTCTTTCTTTCTCTTTTCATATGTCCCTTTCCTTTTGTCAATTTCTTCACGATTTTTCTCTTTTCCTTTTAATGTAATTTCTTTCTTTCTTTCTTTCTTTCTTTCTTTCTTTCTTTCTTTCTTTCTTTCTTTCTGCCTTGGGTATTTTTAATCATAGCGACTCGTTTCAACATGATAGTGCCGAACTCTGAGAAAAGATTTCGTCGGTAAAATATGCCGCTTCATTTTCCTGTCTTTTCTCGTTCATTTCCAGATTGTTGCTCTTGACTTCCAGCCATTTTAGAAATTACTTTAAAGCCGCATATTCCATACTTTATTTGTCACGCAAAGTTATCTCCCCTTTTAAACTCTCTTCAGCGGATAAAATAAAGAGAAAAACATTATTTTTTTTATTTGACGTCAAATGCATATATTGAGATCTTAGATCCTTTACAACAAGTGCAATTCCATTTAAATCGTTATTATGAACGACTTGTATAGAATCACGGGCGGAAATTTTTCGGGGTGCTTTTTTGCATTGATTTTTTATATACTGGTTTAGTAAAGATAAAATTTGAAATGGGATCAGATAAAACTGAGCTCCTAAATTTTAAAAAAGAACTGGTTAATTCCGTTATACTATTATATCAGGTGAACATTTAAGTTTCAATCTTACGATTTATAGGAAATGTCTTTTACTATACAGAATTCACTTACAAACTAATTCCTATGGTAACCATTACTCAAAAGATTTTATAAAATGTTTAGTTTTTCATAAGAAATATATGGTATTGATAACCTGTTAATTAAAATTAATAAGATTATTATGATTCTAACAATAGCCTTGTCATTGAATTTAATACTAGATTTGTTGCACAGGTCTCCAGTTTAAACAACCACCAAAAGCGGGAGAGGGAACCTGTAGTGTTGCATTTCGTGTCGTCTCTGGATTGTAGTGGTCTATGAGCAAATCCTCAGCAGGGATCTCAACGCTGCATCAACAGACAGAATTAACGACACAATTTTCCTCATTTTTCTCACAGTTTATTTGAGAAAGAACGTAGTCGGTATCATTTCTAGGGAAAGACGAAAGAGAGAGAGAGGGGGAAGGAAAAGCAAATGTCTGTGTTAGCCAGCTACTATCATTTCTACGTGTGCAAAATGTCTCCTTGCTGAAACTACAGGTAAACAAAATAGTTTTAGAGAAGAAGGCCCAGACGAACATCAGAGTGCTCGACATCATTATGGAAGGTTTTCGCGTGTTCTTCGTTCTTATATCAAAATTTAGGCAATAAGAATTCATCACTGTCACGATACGACGCCCGCATGGTTCAAACTACCTCTACTCAGTTCGACTCGTTTTGGACCGAAGTTTAGATCAGTATGGTATTGTCTGGAATTACATTCATATATATATATATATATATATATATATATATATATATATATATATATATAGTGGCTGTCGACTCGGAAAGTTAGTATGACCATCGCTGACACATCCAACCCTTCAATTAAAGTCCTCCACAACACTGCAGTCATCGATTGTAAACGAACGACAGTGGCCCATAAGGCAGCCATCGATCTGCATTTACTGTCACATATGTGGGATATCAAATCGTCTCCGGGTGGTGGAAGTTGACTTTGATCATCATCACTTCCAATGTGCCCTTTCATATGCCTTTTCAGTCACGACCTAGACTTGCACACCCTAGTACAGGTCGGGCATTCAGACTATGCCTTTAAGAAATCGTCATATACAATAGAATGTTGATGTTGGTGTGACCGATGGTGACTGAGCAGACCCGCTCTGGACAGACATATCCGATTGCATTCAGAATGTCTGAAGGAGTCTACTTAAGATTGCGGATTTTTGTTGGGACGTGTTGCTTTATTTTGACATCCAGCCTTTGAGTCGTTCTCCCTATGTAGTGTGAACCACAACTACATTTAAAGGAATAAATTAAAGAACTATTATGATGTGGAAGGAGAACATCTTTCCGCATGGATGGAAGAAAAGGCATGGCAGAAAAGACTACATGAGTGTTAGCAGCAAATTAACAATATCGAACCTACAAGGAAACCCACTTAGTATATCCTTCATTGATATGACCCAGTCAAGGAAGGTGCAGGTACTCAGGACATACTGTACTGTAGCCGGTTTAACTTTATTTTAATTACATATTTATTAACTTCGAATTAGGTGTGTTGAGCGAGATTCGAAACTAGTTAGCTAGCTCGTTTTTCAGTTTTACTTATCATCATGAGTCATAAGTATAAATTTTGTCTTTTCATGGCGGTCTTATATATATATATATATATATATATATATATATATATATATATATATATATATATATACACATATAAATATATACACACACACACATATATATATATATATATATATATATATATATATATATATATATATATATATATATGCATGCACTCAATTGTTGGCGGAGAAAATGAACTCATTACCGATATTTCCATTAAGGATCTAGTTCTTCAATGTATATCCACGGGCTCTCGCGCACTTCGTCTTTCTCTCTCTTTCTACCATTTTTATTTCGTTTCCTCTCTCTTATTTTCTTATTTCTGTCTTATTTTATCTCTCTCTCTCTCATTATTTCTCTCTCCCGTTATCTTTCTTTCTATATTCCCTTACTCTCATTTCCTATCTCTCTCTTTAACTTTTCTCTCTTTCTATATTTTTCTCATTTTCTCCCTTTCTCGTTTTGCCTCTCTTCTCATTTTCTCTCTTTCCCATTTTCTCTCTCACTCCCTTACTTTGTCTCTCTCTCCTTCCTACCATTTTTCTTTCATTTTAACGCTGCTATTTTTTAGTTCTCTATTTCTCTTTTATTTTCTCTCTCATTATCTTTCTCTCTTGTTATCCTTCTTTCTATATTCCCAGCTCTCATTTCCTATTAGTCTCTCTCATTTTTCTCTCTTTTTATAGTTTTCTCTCTTTTTATAGTTTTCTCTCTTTCTCGTTTTGTCTCACTTCTCATTCTCTCTCTCTCTTTCTCATTCTCTCTCTCTCTCTCTCTCTCTTTCTTTCTTTCTTTATCTCAGTCTCAATTTGAGAGAAGACAAAACTAAAACAAACGCGTTAAAAGTTGAAAGTGAGGAGAGATTTACGACTGGACATGATTATCAAATTACAAGAATTTCCGCTCGGCAAAGAATCGAAAACGAATAAATGATATAAAGAAAAAAACAACTAATAAACTAAAGTCAGCCCTAATGTCTGAACCGACTTCCTGTTGTGCAGTGACGTCATTTGACGCATGCACATCTTTAACAGATGTCATTGCCGGACGCAGCAAGTGTCCTTTCATTTTGACAGCACCATTTTATTCTACTTGATTGTTTTTAACACCGTCACCATATTTCTAATCTATTCCCAGTTCCATAAACTTTTAGTGCTGAAACCTTAACGCTACATTAATTTCAGCGTTCTAATTGCAAAGTACACAACGCTCATAATCGCCAACATGCATAAGATTTCATTTCTGCACCTTTACATGCGTATACAACATTTTTACATGTTAAATACTAATGGCACAAGAAAAGGCGAACCTCTTTATAGTGCACTTAAATTTCTATATTTATCACCCACATTAACATTCCTCACAGGTATTTTATTCTACAGAGATGTATTACGTTAGTACACTGTAGCCTATGTTATAAAGGGGCCCTGAGTTAAAAATGCGCATAAATATTAAATAATAAATGTTTTACTAACAAAGGTGTAGACCTTATAAATTAGGCAAATATTTAAAGTTTCATCAATAAACCAACCCAGAAAATACGAGGCAAATGATTTCAATGAAATATTTGCCTCGGTATAACAGCCTCGATATAATATTACCTGAAGTGATGTATAATTAAAGATGCAGTCCTCACCACATGTAAATATTAACATTGCCAGATCGTCAGATGCCGGTTTCACCAGATAGCTTGAAAGTATTTAATGCAAGGCCATCGACAATTCGATGCTAGAAGAATTTGCTAGTTTTACTTCAGATTAATATCCTTTATCCGAAAACCTTAAAAATCCGAAAACCTCCAAAATACGAAAGTTTTTCAGGTGCTGACCTGTCTTGCCACAAATGGAAAATTTCAGAAAGCAACATGGCTACCCATGGCATGATTACTGCGTTGCAGCGTTACAAAAAAATGTTGACTTTTTGATTTTTCATTACCATTAACTGTAATCAGAATCCATGTTTTGTTTTTATACAAATACTGTACCTGTATTTAATGTAACATTTTAATCAAAACACGCATTCGTTGTTAGAGATTGATAGTTTACCGAGTTTTCCTTCTCACACTCACAGTGATGTCATCGATGATGTACCCTCTCTCTCTCTCTCTCTCTCTCTCTCTCACTCTCTCTCTCTCTGACGTAGAAGTGTTTGATGTTGCATTTATATATATTTTTTGTAAGTAGTGATCATGTTTTTTTTTTTGTACACGCGCTGAAAGTACAAAACATTATTTTTACATGAAATCTTAATTTCACCATTTAAAAATCCGTGTGAGAATTACATGACTAACGTTATTACCTGTATCTGTATTTACACAAAATTGATTAAATTATATATGAAACTACTTTCGGGATATGTGTTACTGTTATTTATATAAAACTACCTTCAGGGTATATTTATAAGATGTGTTATGAAATGTAAAGTGATATCGTATTTATGCTTGGGTTCCATTCCCAAGCTGCCCCATTTTATAGATGCTGTACGCAAATTAAACAGTCTGTAAGTATTCCAAAATCCGATAAAATCTGAAAACCGAAGCACTTCCGGTTCTATGAATTTTGAATAAAGGATTCTCAACCTGTACTAGTTTAATCCGGTGTTTCTATCCTGAAGTGTTTTCAAATGTTTTAAACGAATCTAACATTCACTTTTTTAAACTTGTTTTTGAAATATTTTTTATGGCGACTGGAGAAAGACATTCTTAATGTAAAATAATACAGTCCTAGTCATGCATTCCCTACTGACAAAAATATATAATGTCTAGTTCCTAGAGTCTCGTTCTCCGGCTGCAACTCCCACTGCATTGACCGGGCCTATTGACAGGCCTATTCCCTTATGTATGTGACACGTCAAAGACCTAGAAAACTGGAAAAAATATTGTCTCAAACCGCATGTACTATAGCCGGTGCTATATTAAACCAGACCTCGTGGCGAAAGGAATACTCTTAGCTGTTGTAATCACTGTCTCTCGACAATTCTGTAAAGATTTTTGTTTTGAATTCATCAGAATAGTGATAAATAAACCATTCTTCACAATGGAAAATATATAGAAATTAATTATTTAATCAAATGTAGTATCAGGGTAGAATTTAAACTTTCATTCGCTCTAATGATTACGTATATAACGGATAAATTTTATTAAATAAATATCCCAAAACCTTTCATTCACTCTAATGATAACATTTATATGTGATAGGATTTATTAAACAAATCCATAGAAACATTCATTCACTCGAATGATTACATATAAAACGGATAGAAATTTATTAAACAAATATGTCAAAATCTTTCATTCTCTCTAATGATTACATATGTAACACACAGGATTTATTAAACAAACTCTTCGAAATTTCATTCACTGTAAATATATCACGGATAGAGTTTATTAAACAAATACGTCAAAACTTTTCATTCGCTCTAGTGATTACATATATAACAAGTAAGATTTTTAAAACATATACATCAAAATTATATGATAACATAGGTAAAGGGTAGATTTCTTTAATAATCTCGTGAGAAATTAGTGCTGACAAGTGGACCTATACTCTAAAACCCCAAATGACGTCAAACCGCTAACATATATCATGAAATTGTTGTTGGTTCATCGTCTAACAAACGTCTAACTGCATTGACACATGCGCCTGTGGGCTGTCTGAAACCGGTAGCAGAGCGAACACTGTTTAAACATGACAAAGAGTTAGATATTAAACAAAATCAAAAATGTTAAAATATACACATATAACATTCAAAATATATAACTGAAGAAAAGAAACTGAATCACCATCACCTGGCACGGGGTAGATAATAGCAAGACTCACATGAAAGGGAAGCGGAAGTTAAGTAACAGCCTACTGAAGAAAGCGTAAAAAAAAACGAACTAACCATGAACTGCAAGAAGACAGAATGTATGGTCATCAGCAGAAGAATAAACCCAAGATGTGAGTTACGAATTGGAGATATAAACATCAAACCAGTGCAAACACCTGGGAACTCTTTTAACAGAGGATGGAAAATGCAACATTGAGATCTGAACACACATTAGACTAGCGTGAGAGGCACTCCAAAAGCTAAGCAAGGTATGGAGAAATGAGAAAAATCATTAGAAACAAAAAAAAAGGGTGATGGACTGTTATGTGATATCCATCCTCTTATATGGATTTCCCCACGGATGAGGAAAAAAATAGAAGTAGTAGAAATGTGATTCTACAGAATTATATTGAGAATTCATGAACGGAGCGAGTAAGCAACAAAAAAGTCTTAAAGAAAATGCTAACGGAAAGAACACTTATACCCAGAATCAGGAAAATCAGTTGGAATTCCTTGGACATATAATGAAGAAGGACGTCTTGGAAAACTTAACCCCCACGGGGTATATTGAGAGATAAGGGAAGGCAGTGAGCTTAGGTGAGTGGATGGCGGAACTGGGGATGGAGGCCTTAGCAAAAGGAGGAAAATATGAAAAAAATGAGATAGAAAGCTTTGAAGAGCCATGATCGCGTATGTCCTGAATGGACGCAGCACATAGAAAAAGAAAGGAGTTTAGCGGTGTAGGATCTTTAGTCAATAAGACAATGCAGGCAATCGTATATGCGATAGTGTAGCTTGGGTCGTCACGCATTTGTACTTCGTGCTCCCTTTTATGCATATATATATATATATATATATATATATATATATATATAACTCCATCAATAAAAACATTACTTTAGTCCGATGAAGTCCTAGAGGATGAAATGCATTACAACAAAATTTTCACATTTTCTTATTGAATTCTCTAAAAAGTACATTGTAAATATAATAAAAATATATTTACATGATCATCTTCTACGTGCCGTGTTCCTTAAGGACGTTGGCGACCATGGCTCTCCACAATTTCCTATTCTTTCTGTCTATTAATAAATTTTATCTTTTTGTTATCTCTCCTAAAACTTGCCTCGCCATTAGCTAGCTAAGTCGATTATGCGTTTTCCTCTGTCCCTCTTGCCTTCAATCTGCTCCTATGAGTATTAAATTTTCCAAGCCCGCTCTCCTCATTATATACCCTAGAAAATTCTACTTCCTGGTGTTAGGTATATGTTTTCTTTTTGTTTCCATTTTCTGAAAATCTCCGTCGTTCGTTCAGTCCATGGTATTCTCAGCATCCTTCTGTAGAAATAAAACCATTACTGAAATGTTAGAAATTATTGAGAATAATACGGAAAAAACATATTAAGAGAATCTATCTTTATCTGAAATTTAAAAAACATTCTTTTCATAACTTTCGAAGAAAAATGTTCATTTATTTTAAGTTTCGGACTTGGTAAATGATTGTAATAAACTGTAAACGAAAAGAAATAATATCTCCATAAAAGAATTAGCACATTCCCCATTTCCGCAATCTTCTCCTATGTGTCGTGGCTCTCCACAACTTCCTCACCTTTGTAGCTCTTAATAAATGTTGGTTTCTTTTTATCCTTTCTCCTAAACTTTTCCACAATCTACATAGCAATAAACACAATGCAGTAAATAGTTTTAGAAATGTTATGGCATTTAAAATACTGGAAAGAAAAAGGGGAAAAAAGGACACTTATACGTAGCATCAAAATGAGACAATTGAAATTTCTAGGGCACGTAATGAGGAAAGAGAGTTTAGAAAATCTGACACTCACAGGATATACTAAAGAAAGAGAGGAAAGCTACTGGGATTAGGATGTATATTGCCATTTTGAGTCTTTCAGAGAAGTTTATCAACATTTTTCTTTTCCCTATTCAGATTTTCCTACAATAGATCTTTCCCCTTCACTTTACTTTTGTATTAAAGTCATTCATCAAAATGGTGGAATTCATTTTCTAGCAGAATAACATTACTGATAATCGTCCCAAGTCTTTTAAAGTTGCCCAAAGAACTTTTCGAAGTTAGTACATAACTTCTTCTATGTACTGTGATCCTTCCGGACGTTGGTGATCATAGCTCTCCACAACTTCCTGTCCTTTGTAGCCCATAGTAAATTTTATTTTTTTGCTACATCCTAATCCCAGTAGCTTTCGATTACCAGTAATGTTATTCTGCTAGAAAATGAATTCCACCATTTTGCTGAAAGTAAAGTGAAGGGGAAACATCTATTGTAGGAAAATCTGAATAGGGAAAAGAAAAATGTTGATAAACTTCTGAAAGACTCAAAATGGCAATATATATATATATATATATATATATATATATATATATATATATATATATATATATATATATATAGAGAGAGAGAGAGAGAGAGAGAGGGGGGAGAGAGAAAGGAAGGGTCCGCAACTTGACTTGGAAATGCCCAAATGGAGAAGCAAAAAATTGACTTGTTAATAAATCGGTACTGTTAAGAACGTAATTGTCACAAACAAAGTGTATCTGAGAAGCGATCATTGACTGGTAGCTTGTAGATTTTAATTTGACTTTGTAATTGTGGTGAAGATAAAAAAAAAAACTATTCTCAGAAAGATAGTATATCCTAAGAGAATACCGTTTAAATTCAGGGAGAAATCAAAAATAGATTCCAGGCTTTATGGAATAAGGAAAATAACATTAAAAATATCAATAGTAAATTTGAATGTGTAATTAAAATATCGGCAGAGATAACAGGAAAAACAAATGGGAACAGTAAGAACAAAGGGAGATAATTATATATCAGCACAGGAATCGATTGACAAAAAAAAAATAGAAAAAATATGACCTTAAATACGAAAAGAGTTAAAACTGGAAAATGCAGAAATTAAACTAATGAACAAAAATGAGACAGGGAAAAAATAAATTCAATAGAGTGGACGAAGCTGTCGGAAAAAAAGGAAGGACTTGAAACGTGCTCAATCTTCAACTCAAGTTGTAAAACAATTGCATTCCTTAAAATGTAGGAATGAGTAAATTACCAAAAGTAGTGGCAAGTTTAAATTCCACGTGTCTCTGTTGTGTCTACTTTCGCACTAAGCGCTTGAAAAAGGCATGAACCTATCCTTTTTTCCACCATTATCCCAGCTATGGACTAAAAAGCAGGAAATCTGGCCTTGAGTGGCAACCAGTCGAAGAAAAGAAAAACTTTGAATTTCAAACTGTGGGGGTGAGAATGTGAAACCACTCCACTACCATTTCCAAGAAAACATGGCAATTAACAGAAAATAATTAAAAAACAATGTATGGAGAGGCAGGATCGCCTACATTCTAAAGAGACATTTAAAAAAATCTTCGTAAAGTGTGATCCAAAACAAGTCTGACGTTGTACGTACCATTTTTCTTTAATACCTCCTTAAGATTTTTGTCGGAGTTTATTCTAATTTCATTGATTTTGTTTAGGGACATATCAAAACCTCTATGACTTATTTAACGGCGAATATTTTGAACACAATTTTATGGCTTCAACTAAATATACTTTGAACGTAATTGCATGCTTTCAACTGCAAATAAAATTTATTGTTGATCATTTTGCTATAAAAATGTATTGCTGTCCATTTTACTATAAACAGGTATTGTTGGTAATTTCACTATAAAATGTATTGCTGGTATTTTTACTATAAAAATGTATTTTTATACATTCATAGTATTTTGAAATTTTTTGGGGTTTTCACTATTTTCCCTTAGCTGGGAACCTAACAGGTGCTAATACTCCGGGTCAGGGTAGACTTTGGAACAACAGCAATGTATAGAAATGCTCATAACATGTGCTGTGTCAAATGAGTTCCCCATCTGGCCTGTTTCGACGCTGCTTAACGTCGGTGATCAAACAAGGACAGCTGCTTTCAGCCCATAAAATCTGCCTATAAAAATGTACAGACATTGTG
Source organism: Acanthosepion pharaonis (assembly GCA_903632075.3). Taxonomy (NCBI): domain Eukaryota; kingdom Metazoa; phylum Mollusca; class Cephalopoda; order Sepiida; family Sepiidae; genus Acanthosepion; species Acanthosepion pharaonis. Next base: position 841,241 of record CAHIKZ030000779.1, on the reverse strand, counting down.
TAAGTAGATTAGGCATGAGTTCAATGCATAGATCATGCATTATATATATATATATATATATATATATATATAGGGAAAGATAGACAGGGAGAGATTGCAAATGGAGGAAAGTAAATTCGTGTCCGACTACGATTACTTCCATGACTTTACAGCTGACTTGTCACTGATGAAGTCTCTGTTGATTCATTATACCAAAGATTTAAACCGGAGTTTTTGCAAGCAAACTTAGCACTTGCTGCATTAGTACCATGGTGCTGTCATTTCTAATACCGAGTAAGTCCACTCGCTGACCATTACACATTGTTGCATAGATTGCAAACGAAATCAGGCTGGACACCATAGTGATAGATTGTGCTGTCCTTCTGGTGGCGTGCGTGACTCAAAGCCAGTCATATTCTACTACATCATGTATAGATGAAAGTCGTTTTCCTGAGAAGGGGTCTTCTGTTTTCCATGTAATAAGCAACTCGTTTTACCTCTGCTTTTTCAATTCTACCTTTCTCAAAAGTCATTCATACCAGTTGTCAGCAGTGTCTTCCAAGTTGACTTGTCAGACGCAAGATCTCCCAAAACGCTAATGCCTATGTTCACCTTTTTAAATGTGTTCTTTTTAGTACCGTTAGCGCGGCTTGCCCTGTGGACGTTTGTCTTCCACCAGTTCAACGTTCAGGGCTTGTTTGGAGCTGCCGTCTGTCCTCTAAAGTAAGTGACCAGCCCATCTCAGTCTCTGCTTCATAACTACGGACTAGATCCTTGAGATTTTGACTCATTGCAGCACAACTGTGTCAGATATTCTTGATCTCCGACATATTATCAAGTATCTAAGGCAAGCATTTATATGTAAGCAATCCAGACATTGTATATACCTGCTATACGGGTAGCTCAATATCGCGACAGAAGAAGCGATCCAAAGATTGCCTAAAAAAAACCGCTGGTGCCTGTCACATCAACTATTGGCAATGGTCCGCCCTAGATGGGAACCGTGACACTTGGCGTCTCACCATCAACCATGTTGTCTCCTTCTTTAAAAATACCTACAGACAAGAGGCAGAGGAGGAAATACTGCAAAGATATGCCATCGAGCGTAGGCTGGACTTTCAGTTGCAACTGCTCCGACCGTGTATACCTGTCGCGCATTTAACTTATCAGTCACAAACATACCTGCAATCGACGTGAACAGACTCCCCCTTGATTTTCATTTTGCAACGCCAGGCCAATATATAAAGATATTTTTGTAGGTACAAAATTTAATGATCGAAATAAAAGTGTAAAATTTAATATTACAAGACATATTAAAACAATATTAAATAATAAAAAAAAAAACTCAACAACAAGGGGCGGGGAAGCAACCGGTTTCGCTCCCGCTCATCAGGCTACCACGGGAGATTCAAAATTAAAACAGAGAAATGTACAATAAGAATAGGTGGAAAAAATAATATATATATACGCACATGTATATAAGCACACCAGGAGTAGAGGTTTATCCCTTGTTTCCCGTTTAGGATTGGGTTTCCGGTTCCTTATAAAGCTTTTTCATTCTGTTTCTCTCCCTCTAGTCCCTTTCATCTTGGTGGCGTTAACGTCTTATCAACCTTTTTCAGAATGTTTCAAATGAAAAATTAATTTTAGATTGCAAGATTTTTTTGAGAGAATAATGACTTGTACTGATACAAATTTTACTAATTAACCCATAGCTAGGAAGGGAAGCACCTAGTATTCGTAAGCGGTCACCCATCTAAGTACTGACCAGACTCAACATTGCTTATCTTCGGTGATCGTACGAGAAACAGTGCATTCAACGGAATATGGCCATAAGCCATCATCTCAAGGAAATACTGTCTTCGTGAGAGGATGCGCTGGAGAATTTGACTTGAGAGACAGCAGCGTGGCGTGGCGGGGGGGGGGTCCAGCTCGAAAAGGTTTGGGAACCACTACATGAAAACGTGTTTCTGCTTATTTATTGTCTTTTTCTTATATGAGGATTGTATTGAAATATTATCTTTTTTTTTTAATGGAAAAATACAGTCAATAATTATATGTTTGCTTAATATATTACGTAAATAGCTGTTAATCCTTAATATATTATGATTCCTGGATTAGTCTAGTTAGACGAAGGATTGCTTTCACCATTTTGTCAAAATGATTGACAGGACAAATTCGTTTGTTTCAAATAAAAAGATACGCTATCATCGGATGCAATGGTTTCAAAAAAGAAATAAACACTAATCCGTTTAGAAAGATTTCTAATTTGCTCCTACAGCTATAACAACCAGTTTTATAGTATTTTAAGTAAGGCTGAATGAACATGGAAAAGGCGTAATTAGGAGTGATATAATGAAATCAAACATGGCTGATCACGTATGACAGGAAAAGGTTGGACATCAACCCGTATCGAATGAAAAAAATGCTAAACAGAGAGGAACACTTTTTTTTAACAGTGATAATTATATCTGCCGGCCTGTGCTTTCGAGAATTTAACAAAGAATATCTGCCTCCTCGGTACGGTTTGAACCTGCGTCTCCCATTGCAGGGGAAAATCACAGTCTGTTCTTTCTCTTTGGCAGAACAGTCAAAATCATACGAGATCAGCTTTGATCCATGCCGGGCGATGGTTTCCTTTATTAAGATTCTTGAAACAGGCCGTTAGATGTATTTCAAGGCGTCTACTCAAAACACGGATATCCACTAAAATATAACGTTTAAAGTAACAAGAAATATTATATATATATATATATATATATATATATATATATATATATATATATGTGTGTGTGTGTGTGTGTGTGTGTGTGTGTGTGTGTGTGTGTGTGTGAGAGAGAGAGAGAGAGGGGGAGAGACAACAATATATATTTATGTATATCTGGAACAATATTGTTGAAATTGTATGCTAAGTGGAAAAAGTTTACTTCGGGACTTCATCGGACTAAATGTGTTATGCTGGTAGGAATAGACATGAGCACGAACGAGTGGTACTGGGGGATTTTTGAATTTTTTTTATATATCTATCCGAATTCATTTAGAGATTTTTTTTCTTTTTCTTCCCATTACTTTTGTTCGTAGGTATTCCACACTGAGATAACAGAAGATCTGCCAGGAATGGTGAAATGCTGTAAGAACCAGGGCACAAATTTACTGTAGATGACCTTGCAATCAAGGCACTCTCAAGACATCTATGTCGTAGTGAATTGTTTCCTTCTTTGATCAGAGTGGCATTTTTTATGCTAAAATTGTGATCTCGTTACGGTGTGCAACCAATGCATTTGCCGTATTATTTTGTAAAATGTTTGACGCTGGTATTTGTGTCAGTCGGTGAGAAAGGAAGCATTTCATTGTACAGGCGAACTTTAGCTCATGACTATATGTGTGGGGTCGTCTTTATTACCAATGTGAATATATGATTAGCATTTAAAAAATGACAATTTTGATAGTCTTCCTAAAATACGAAAATGCGCCTCAGTAAACATCAGAACACGGGAAAATGTTCTTTTACACTGGCCATCATAAGCTCTTTCTTAGAATAACACGTTAATTATAAAGGAAAAAATCATTGTCACACTAAAAGTAAAGCATATGACAAGATTTTTTCCTTTCGCTAAAGCTTCCGAAAATCAGAATCGTTGAAATTCTTAAGAGATTTTGCCAACTTCAGTTTACAGTGGATATGAATGACACGAAGCTTAAATTAAAGTTTTAAAAAAATCGAAGAAAACGATTGGTTGAATAAGAGGTCTTATATGTGTA